>PVHT021183696.1:35224948-35308044 GCA_004024745.2 Catagonus wagneri | reverse complement strand
TAGCCAACCAAATCCAACAATACATTAAAAGGATTGTACATCATGATCAAGTGGGATTTATCCCAGGGATGCAAGGATTCTTCAATATCCGCAAATCAATCAGTGTGATACACCACGTTAACAAACTGAAGAATAAAAACCATATGATCCTCTCCATAGATGCAGAAAAAGCCTTTGACAAAATCCAACACCCATTTCTAATAAAAACCCTTCAGAAAGTGGGCATAGAGGGAACCTACCTCAACATAATCAAGGCCATCTATGACAAACCCAGAGCTCACATCATTCTCAATGGTGAAAAGCTGAAAGAATTCCTGCTGAGGTCAGGAACAAGACAGGGATGTCCACACTCGCCACTACCATTCAACATAGTTCTGGAAGTCCTAGCCACAGCAATCAGAGAAGAAAAAGAAATAAAAGGAATCCAAATTGGGAAGGAAGAAGTAAAACTATCACTTTTTGCAGACGAAATGATACTATACCTAGAGAATCCTAAAGACTCTACCAGAAAACTATTAGAGCTCATCAATGAATTTGGCAAAGTTGCAGGATACAAAATTAATACACAGAAATCAACTGCATTTCTATATACCAACAATGAAAGATCAGAAAGAGAAATTAGAGAAGCAATCCTGTTTACCATCCCATCAAAAAGAATCAAATACTTAGGAATAAACCTGCCTAAAGAGACAAGAGACTTGTACTCTGAAAATTATAAGGCACTGATGAAAGAAATCAAGGATGACTTAAACAGGTGGAAAGACACACCATGCTCTTGGATTGGAAGAGTCAATATCATCAAAATTACTATACTACCCAAGGCAATCTACACATTCAATGCAATCCCTATCAAATTACCAATGACCTTTTTCAAAGAACTAGAACAAAATAGTTTAAAGTTTGTCTGGAAACACAAAAAACCCAGACTAGCCAAAGACATCCTGAAAAAGAAAAATGGAGCTGGAGGAATCTACTATAAAGCTACAGTCATCAAAACCGTATGGGACTGGCACAAAGACAGAAATATAGATCAGTGGAACAGGATAGAAAGCCCAGAATTAAATCCATGCATCTAGAGTCAACTAATCTATGACTAATCTATGACAAAGGAGGCAAGAATATACATTGGACAAAAGACAGCCTCTTCAATAAGTGGTGCTGGGAAAACTGGACAGCTACATGTCAAAAAATGAAACTAGAACACTTCCTAACACCATGCACAAAAATAAACTCAAAACAGATTAAAGATCTAGATACAAGACCAGATACTATAAAACTCTTAGAGGAAAACATAGGTTGCACGTTCTCTGACATAAATGATAGCAACATCTTCTCAGATCCATGTGTCAGAGTAAGGACAATAAAAAGAGAAATAAACAAATGGGACTTAATTAAACTTCAAAGTTTCTGCACAGCTAAGGAAACCCTAAACAAAATGAAAAGACAACCCAGAGAATGGGGGAAAATATTTGCACATGATTCGACTGACAGGGATTAATCTCCAAAATTTACAAACAGCTCCTACAGCTCAACACCAAAGAAACAAACAACCCCATCAAAAAATGGGCAGAGGATCTAGGCAGACAGTTCTCCAAAGAAGACATGCAGATGGCAAATAAACACATGAAAAGATGTTCAACATCGCTCCTCATTAGAGAAATGCAAATCAAAATCACTATGAGGTACCACCGTACACCGGCCAGAATGGCCATCATCAAAAAGTCTACAAACAATAAGTGCTGCAGAGGGTGTGGAGAAAAAGGATCCCTATTACACTGTTGGTGGGAATGCAAATTGGTGCAGCCACTGTGGAAAACAGTATGGAGATTCCTCAGAAAACTCAAAATAGAATCACCATTTGATCCAGCCATCCCATTCCTGGGCATCTATCCAGCAGAAACCATGACTCGTAAAGGCACATGTACTCCAGTGTTCATTGCAGCACTCTATGCAATAGCCAGGTCATGGAAACAACCTAAATGCCCATCGACAGAGGAGTGGATAGGGAAGATATGGTACATACACACAATGGAATGTTACTCAGCCATTAAAAGAACGAATTACCAACATTTATAGCAACATGGATGGACTTAGAAATTATCATGCAAAATGAAACCAGTCAGACAATTAGGCAGTAACACCCAATGCTACCGCTTACATGTGGAAACTAAAAAGACACAATGAACCTCTTTGCAGAACAGACAATGACTCACAGACTTTGGAAAACCTTGGTTTTTCAAATAAGACAATCTGGGGGGTGGAGGGATGCACTGTGGGTTTGGGATATAAAATCTGTAAAACTGACTTGTGATGATTTATGTACACCTATAATTGAAATAAAATCCATTAAGAAAAAAAAATAAACTAATGATAGTAAAGATGATCCAAGAACTTGGGAAAAAAACTGGAGACAAAGACTGACAAATTACGAGAAACATTAAACAAAGAAATAGAAGATTTAAAGATCAAGCAAGCAAAGATGTAAAATATAATAAATGAGATAAAAAAATTCACAAGGAACCATTAACAGAATGATTAGGCAGAAGAACAAATGAACAAGATGGAAGACAGACTAGTGGAAATCACTCACATGGAACAGAATAAGGGGGAAAAAAAGAAAAGAAATGAAGACAGTCTGAGAAAACTCTGGGAGAATTTTAAATGCACCAACTTCTGCATTATAGGGGTTCCAGAAGGAGAAGAGAGAGGAAGGGCCAGACTTTTCAAAAATGGCCACCTCTAGAGGAATTCACACTGATGGTTATTCCTGAGACCTTTGCCTTCAATGCCCTTCCCCCTCAATGAGTCACAGTCACTCCGTGTTTTTCCAGGAGATCCTCTAAGAACTGTAGGCTGTCTGACCCAGATTCTTATGGAGTCTCTGGTTTGCCCCAGGTCTCAGTATGCATGGAAGACTGTGTGCACCTTTCAAGAGCGGAGTTTTCATTCCCCCAGTCCTGTGGAGCTCCTGTGCACAAGCTCTGCTGGACCTCAACGTCAAATGCTCCAGGGGCTCCTCATTCCAATGCAATTCCCAGGTACGGAAAACTGATATGGGGCTCAGAACTCTCACTCTTACTGCCGTGGGTGAGTTATTTTCCTGTCTGTGGGCCACCCACCTGGAGGTATGGTGCTATTTGTATTACATAATTACCCATCCTACCATCCTGATGTAGCCTCCTCTTTGTCTTTTGGAGTAGGATATATTGTTTTTTGATAGTTTTGAGTATATTTCATTGAAGGTTGTTCAGCAGTTGGTTGTAATTTTGTTGTTTTTATGAGAGGAATTGAGCTCCTGTCCTTCTTCTCTGCCATCTTAATCCCATTTCCAAAAGCAGTTCTAAGAGGGAAGGTTATATCAACACAGGCCTATTTTCAGGAAATAAGAAAAATCTCAAATAAACAGCCTAACTTTATACCTGAAGCAACTAGAGAAAAAACAAACAAAACCCAAAGTTAGCAGAAGGAGGGAAATAATAAAGATCAGAGAGGAAGAAAATGAAATAGAAATGAAGATGATAGAAAAGATCAATGAAACTAAAAGCTGGCTCTTTGAAAAAAAAATAAACAAAATTGATAAACTCTTAGCCAGACTCAACAATGAAAAAAGAAAGTAAATAAAATTATAAATGAAAAAAGGAGAAATTACAAAGGACATAACAGAAATACAAAGGATCATAAAAGACTACTACAAACAACTATATGCCAATAAAATGGACAACTTATAAGAAATAGACAAGTTCTTAAAAAGGTACAATCTTCCAAGACTAAATCTGGAAGAAATAGAAAAGATGAATGAACCAATCACAAGTACTAAACTTGAAACTGTGATTAAAAAACTCCCAACAAACAAAAGTCCAGGACCAGACGGCTTCACAGGTGAATTTTATCAAAAATTTAGAGGAGTTAACACCTATCCTCCTGAAACTATTCCAAAAAAATTGCAGAGGAAGGAACACTCCAAAATTCATTATATGATGCCACCATTGCCCTGATACAAAAATCAGACCAAGATTCCACACACAAAAAGAAAATTACAGGCCAATATCACTGAGGAGCATAGCTGCACAAATCCTCAACAAAATACATAGCAGACCGAATCCAGCAATACATTAAAAGGATCATACACCATGATCAAGTAGGATTTATCCAAAGGATGAAAAGATTTTTCTACATTTGCGAATCAATCAGGGTGATAAACCACATTAACAAATGGAAGAATAAAAAAATATGGTCCTCTCAATAGATGAAGAACAAGTCTTTGACAAAATCCAACATCCATTTCTTGCAAAAACCCTCCAGAAAGTGGGCAGAGAGGGAACCTACCTTAACATAATAAAGGCCATAATTGTCAAACCCACAGCTAACATCATGCTCAATGGTGAAAAGCTGAAAGAATTCCTACTAAGATCATGAGCAAGACAAGGATGTCCACTCTTGCCGTTTTTATTCAACATAGCTTTGGAAGTTCTAGCCACAGCAATCTGAGAAGAAAAAGAAATAAAAGAAATCCAAATTGGAAAGAAAGAAGTAAAACTATCACTGTTTGCAAATGACATAATATTATACATAGAAAATCCTAAAGACACTATCAGAAAACTGTTAGAGCTCATCAATGAGTTTGGTAAAGTTGCAGGATACAAAATTAATACAGAGAAATGTATCGCCAGAAAGAAATTAGGGAAACAATCCTATTTACCACCACATCAAAAATAATAAAATACCTAGGAATAAACCTACCTAAAGAGACAGAAGACTTGTACTCTGAAAACTATAAGATAATTATGAAAGAAATCAAAGATGACACAAATGGATGGAAAGACATACCATGCTCTTGGATTGGAAGACTCAGTATTATCAAAATGACTATAATACCCAAGGAAATCTACAGATTAAGTGCAATCCTGATCAAATTACCAAGGATATTTTTTCATAGAACTAGAACAAAAAATTTTAAAATTTGTGTGGAAGCACAGAAGACCCTGAATAGCCAAAGCAATTCTGAGAAAGAAATAGGGCTGGAATAATCAGGCTCCTTGACTTCAGACTATACTACAAAGCTTCAGTCATGACAACAGCATGATACTGGCACAAAACAGAAATACAGATCAATAGAAGAGGACAGAAAGTTCAGAAATAAACCCACACCCCTGTGGTCAACTAAATCTGTGACAGAGAAGGCAAGATTATACAATGGAGAAAAGACAGTCTCTTTAATAATTAGTGCTGGAAAAACTGGACTGCTACCTCAAAAAAAATGAAATTAGAACACTCTCTAATACCACACACAAAAGTAGACTCAAAATGGATTAAATACCTAAATGTAAGACCAGATATTATAAAACCCTTAGAGGAAAATATAGGCCCAACACTCTCTGACATAAATTGCAGCAATATCTTCTCAGATCCATCTCCTAGAGTAATGAAAATGAAAACAAAAATAAACAAATGGACTGAATTAAACAACAGGTTTTGTACAGCAAAGAAAACCATAAACAAAATGAAAAGACAGTCCACAGAATGGGAGAATATATTTGCAAATGAAGAGACCGACAAAGGATTTTTTTTTCTGACAAAGAATTAATCTCCAAAAACATATAAACATCTCCATCAGCTCAGTTTCAAAAAACAAACAACTTCATCAAAAAATCAGCAGAAGAGGAGTTCCCGTCGTGGCTCGGTGGTTAACAAATCCGACTAAGAACCATGAGGGTGTGGGTTCAATCCCTGGCCTTGCTAAGTGGGTTAAGGATCCGGCATTGCCGTGAGCTGTGGTGTAGGTTGCAGACGTGGCTCGGATCCCGCATTGTTGTGGCTGTGGCGAAGGCCAGCAGCTATAGCTCCTGTTAGACCCCTAGCCTGGGAACCTCCATATGCCGCGGGTGCGGCCCTAAATAAAGGCAAAAAGACAAAAAAAATCAGCAGAAGATATAAACAGACATTTCTCCAAAGACATACAGATGGCCAAAAAACACATGCAGAGATGTTCAGCATCACTAATTATTAGAGATGTACAAATCAAATTGCTATGAGGTACCACTTTACACAGCCAGAATGGCCATCATCAAAAAATCTACAAACAGTAAATGCTGGAGAGGGTGAAGAGAAAAGGGAAACCTCTTACACTGTTGGTAGGAATGTAAATTGGTACAGCTGCTATGGAAAACAGCATGGAGGTTCCTAAAAAACCTAAAAGTAGTACTATATGATTCAGCAATCCCACTCCTGGGTATTTATCTGGAGAAAACCATGACTTGAAAAGATATGCCCTGATGTTCATTGTAGCACTATATACAACAGCCAAGACATGGAAGCAACCTAAATGTCCATTGACAGAGGAATGAATAAAGAAGATGTGGCACATACACACAATGGAATTTTACTCAGCCATAAAAAAAGAATGTAACAATGCCTTTTGTTGCAACATGGATGGACTTGGAAATTATCAAGCTAATTGAAGTTAGACAGTGAGAGACCAACTTATATGTGTATTCACTTTTATTTGGAATCCAAAAAACGGATACAAATGGACTTATTTGCAGAACAGAAATAGATTCACAGACTTTGAAAAGCTTACGGTTACCGTAGGGGACAGTTTGAGAGAGGGAGGGGTGGATTTGGGGGTTTGGGATGGAAATGTTCTAAAATTAGGTTATGATGATGGTTGTACAATTATAAATGTAATAAAATTCATTAAAAAATAAAATGTTAGTATCAGGTTTCCTGTTGTGGCTCCGGGAGTTAAGAATCTGACTGCAGTGCATTGGGTCACCACTAATGGTTCAGGTTTGATCCCTAGCCTTTGATCTTCCATATGCCACAAGTGTGGCCGTAAGATTAAAAAAAAATAGTGCCAATTGGGAACTGCTCTATAGCAAAGGGAAATATACACAATATTTTGTGATAATCTATATGGGAAAAGAATCTGAAAAAAAGATGGATATATATATATATATATATATGTATAATGAATGACTGTTGTACAGCAGAAATTATCACAACATTGTAAATCAACTATACTTTAATAAAACTTTAAAAAAATTGAATTGAAAAATAAACACAACAAAAAAAAAACATATAACCCATAATCCAGTGTGTAATTTCCAACACGAGTGTCAATTTAAGAGTTTGAAATACTTGATCTTTGCAATAAAAATTTTAAAAATTAGCTGGGAATATCCCATATGCATTCTAAATCCCCCAGTTGGCTTAGGTAATTTTTCTTACTCTTCCACAACACATGGCATTCTTTCTATGAATGACATCAGTTTGGAAATACCCCGTGGTTTCTGAGTTATAAATGGATAGCTTGCTATGAACCCGATTGTATTATGATTCATACTTTCACTTCTTTTTTTTTCATACTATCATTTTGAAAAAGTGAAAATGAAACTGTGTTTCATCAGCAAACAGTTCACTAGGGAGAAGAAAAGTATATGGTTGAATGTAATGGTTCACAGTACGTTTTAAGGTCTATTGTCTAAGACTATGGCAAAAGCCATTTCTTAAGGGAAAAACAATGTAGTTGTGACAAAATAATTGCTCTTAGAGAGTGAATCTGTGTCTTAACCGTGGTAATTGTCAGGGTTCTGCTTTACATGGGAGCACTGGTTATAGTTTCTCCTGGCATCTGTTTATCTGTCATCTATGTATATGTCAAGTATCTATCATTCTTTCAAAACTGTTCTATTTCAGTGGAACTGGGGTATGAGTCCTAGTCCTTTACCTCTAAAATTTGTCCTCTTAACCATTACACTAGGGTAGAAAAATAATGATAGCTAGTCTAGCTGGAGACAGAGAGAGAAAGGAAGGAAGGAAGAAAGCAAGGAAGCAAGGAAGCAAGGAAGCAAGGAAGGAAGGAAGAGTTAACCACATGGAAACTTTAGACACAATTCCAGGCTTGAGAGCCCTTATTCACACTTCAAGTTTACCTAAGGCAGGTGTCATTGCTGCTCATTGCAGTGTCTTTAGCACCTTTGTCCATTCTTGGCACATAGCAACACTCAACAAATATTTTGTTGAATAAATAAACACAGCAGGATAAAAGCAATGTTGAGCATTTCATGATTTTCTGTGGAATACCACAAAACATTGCCCCCTGAGGTCTCAGCATTCTAGTAACCAGAGGTATCAGGAAGCTAAGGAGATCCTGCTCTTAAGATATTCTGAAAGTAGCAATGCTTAGTATCATAAGGTATGAGGTCGAAAGCTAGATGCATCCATGCCTTGGGGTTCTTCATTTAACATTATTGGTAGAATGGGACTTTTGCCAAAGTCTATAAACACTTTATATAGTGAAGGTGATTACAAAATCTTTTTATTAAGCAGAAACTTATCCTCCTGGGCTGTCACCCAAGGGAATTTCCTACTAAAAATTATGTCTCGTGGGTCAATATATGCTTTTCTATCAATGAATTAATTCCTCAATTTCAAATCTCTCCTTTCCAGACCAAGAATGTTTTTGTACTTACACTGCTGTGATCTTTGCATTTCAGATTAACCAACTCTTTTAACTTAAGGCCTTGAAGAATGATCTTATCTAAGAGAGGATGTCACCTTCTGTTTTTAACCATCATTAACATCTTAATTAAGGTGGGGTACTCTAACAGACCAGTTATTCACGCTTTGTATTTTTAAGAGGTTAGAAGACAGGAGGGATATGCTTATATAAGTGGTAAGGAAAGAAACATGTTTAGAAGACTGTTTAGTAGGAAATATAAAAGTTACTCGTTTTAGGGTTCCTGTTGTGGCTCAAAGTGTTAAGAACACGACATAATCTTCATGAGGATATGGGTTCGATCCCTGGGCTCCCTCAGTGGGTTAAGGATCTGCGTTGCTGCAAGCAGTGGCATAGGTTGCAGATGTGGCTTGGATCTGTTTTGCTGTGGCTGTGGTATAGGCCGGCAGCTGCAGATCTGATTTTACCCCTAGCCTGGGAACTTCCATATGCCACTGGTGTGGCCATAAAAAGAAAAAAGTTACTTCTTCCAAAGGGAGTCCCAAAATAGCATTAAAAATATTACAATATCCTTATGCCAGTTATATTAATAACCTAAGCTGGAAATAACATTGAGAATATGTTGAGAATAGCAGTGATAGTAACAAAACAGTTCTTGCTTTAAACCATTACATTTTGTGAAAGCATAGATTTTCACATTTTATGGCAATATATAATTCATCAGAAGATTACCAGAACAGAATTGCTATAAAGATTAAATGGATATTCATGAAAAGGAAGCCAAACAGTAAACTTCTGTTTGGAAACTTAAGAAAATTAAGAGCAGAGAAATGGAAGTCACCTTACTGCGATAGAATAGCTTATAAGCCAATAAGACTTGACTTGCAACCTGCTGAATATTTTTAAAAAAGCAATATGTTAAAAAATAAAGGAAGTTGGTCAGTTTGGTCTCTGAGAGAAGAAACAAAGAATGTATGACATATACTTTGGGAAACAATGCTAGAAAAAATTGTTCCTAAGATTTGTCCTTTCTGGTATTGACTGTTGAAATTATAGCATTAACTTAGTTTTTGCATGGAGTTCCCATCGTGGCTCAGTGGTTCATGGACCCAACTAGTATCCATGAGGCTGTGGGTTCGATCCCTGGCATTGCTCAGTGGGTTAAGGATCATGGCGTTGTCGTGCGCTGTGGTGTAGGTCGCAGACGTGGCTCAGATCCTGTGCTGCTGTGGCTGTGGCACAGGCCAGCAGCTACAGCTCTGATTTGACCCCTAGACTGGAACCTCCATATGCCACAGGTGTGGCCCTAAATAGATAAAAGACAAAGAAAAAAACAACAAAAAACCAAAAAAGCTTAGTCCTTGCTTGATGCCATTGAACATCTTGTTTAAATCAACCCCCACTTACTCTGGAGTCATACCCACTAAGTGATATTTGGATTATAATCTGATTTCCGATATAACTTTACAGGAAAGGAATGCTTTGGTTGGTTGGCCCTTGGCAGTTGTATCTTTATTATAATTAACTGGTCCCCACCCTCCTTGTTTGTACAGAAGTCTCTTGAATGTAGTTTGTATAAGTTACAATACCAAGCCTGGGACACTGATGAAATTCAGATGAGCTCTCCTGACCTCCTCACTTCTTGTGGGGACAGTAGGAAAGATTACCTGGCGAAATGAATGGCCTAGAGTGGTGCACTACTCACATGAAGAAGAGGAAAATGTGATAGTGTGCTGAGAAGAAGAAGAACAGGAGGAAAGAGGGCAGTTTGCTGAAGGAATGCTTTAGTGACATGTTAAACTCCAACATGTATGACAGCATATGTTACTTTGTCAGCTGTGGTGGTTAATTTCATGTGTCAACTTAATTGGGTTGTGGGGTGTCCAGACATTTGGTCAAACATTATTTATTGTGATGATGGTGATGTCAGTGAGGGTGTTTATTGATGAGATTAACTTTGATTGGTAGACTGAGTAAAGTAGCTTGCCCTTCACAATGCGGGTGGGTCTTATCCAATCAGTTGAAAATCTGGATAGAACAGAAGTCTGAACCTCCTGCACAAGAGGAAACTGCTGCCTGATTGACTTTGAACTGAGGCATCAGTTTTTTTCCTCTGCTTTCAGACTCGTAAAACATCAGGTCTCCTGGGTTTGCAGCTTGCCAATTGAAGATCTTGGGACTTGTCAGCCTTCAAAATCATGTGAGCTTTTTCCTTATAATACATTTCTTTTTCCATCTGTATACCTTCTACTTGTTCTGTTTCTCTAGAGAACCCTGGCTAAATGCATTAGGTGTCTTCATGAAATGGCAATTAACAGAAAATTTTACTTTTGCAAATGAATCAGGTCTTTAATGTACTCACTGGCAGGGGAAAAATGTTTTCATCTAGGCTAGATGTATCTGTGACTCAGTGTGACTGTGTTTCCTATTTTTTTCTTAAATGAGAATATATCCCATTTCATTAACACTTGTCATATCCATCTTCAGTAATGGAAAATTATATGCGGTTACGAACATAAAAAATTGGTCTCCTCTTATGTCAGAGATGTCTGTGTCACCTGCTTGGTTTTATTTGTGAGGCTGCCACATTTCCTTTAGCTCAATAAGTTCTTTCCTCAAATCCCTAGACTCAAACTTGACTTATATCTCTGTTAAGAATGTTAACAGCTCCACAACTTGCAAGTCCTGTGAAAGTGTTTTAAGAATCATATATTAAAGGAAAACACACATCAAAAATTCGATATACTCCAGCACAGTGACAAAAGAAAAAGCATTGGAGTTCCTGTTGTGGCTCAGTGGTTAAAGAACTCAACTAGTATCCATGAGGATATAGGTTCAATCCTTGGTCCCACTCAGTGGGTTAAGGATCTGGCATTGCCATGAGCTGTGGTGTAAGCCGCAGATGTGGCTCAGATCTGGCATTACTGTGGCTGTGGTGTATACTGACAGCTACAGCTCCGATTCAACCCCTAGCCAGGGAACCTCCATATGTTGCAGGTACGGCCCTGAAAAAAACAAAAGACAAAAAAAAAAAAAGACCAAGCGTTAATTCCACAAGCATCTATTGAGCATGTACCAATTTACAAGAATGGAGAAACAAATATGACTCAAATACAGACCCTTTCCTTAAAGAGGGAAGATAAGAAAATAGATATGAAGGCTAACAAAGGAAGGAAAGTGCCTGATGTTTATGGAGCCTCTATGCTTTGCCAGGCACTCTTAAGTACTTCACAATGGATCTTCACAGCAGCTCTCCAAGGTTATATTATAACGTATCAACCATTATAGCTCATTTACATATGAGAACACATAATCTCAGAGAGTTCTTCCAGTTAGGAGAGTAGAAATTCTAGCTAGTGTTCACTGAGCCTCAGGGAAAGAGTGGAGTTCAAACCAGAGTCTATGGCTTCACACATATTCTGCTTTCTACTTCACCTTGTTGCTTTGCTCTAGACCAATACCGTGTGATGTGATAGCCACTAGTTACAAGTGGTTACTGGGTGCTTGAAATGTGGCCAGTCCAAATGGAGATGCACTATAACCATGGAATACAGACTAGATTTCAAAGATTTAGTATGTAAAATATCTTAGTAATTTTTATATTGATTACTTGTAGAAATGATGTTTTGAATATACTGAAGTATTTGTCATGGTTTTCCGGAGAAAGAGAACCCATAATACTTATTTGTCTTTTATCTACTCTTTCTCTCTGTTATCTGTCTATCTACCATCTATCTTTCTCTCTGACAGAGAGAGACAGAGATAAAGAAACAGAGACAGAGAGACAGGAGAGAGATGGGATTTATTTTAAGGACTTAGCTCATGTGCTTGTAGGGGCTGGTAAGTCTGAAATCTGCACAGTATGCTGGCAGTCTGGAGATTCAGGTAAGAGTTGATATTATAATTTTGAATCTAAAATCTTCAAAATCGGCGCTCAGGCAGGCTGAAAACTCAAGTAGTGTAACAGACTGAATTGTTCCCAACCCTTCCCTGTACCGTTACAATTTCTATGTTGAAGCCCAACCCACAAGTAACTGTATATGAAGATATGGCCTTTAAGAGCTAATTAAGGTTGAATGAGGTCATATGGGCAGGACCTTAATTTGACTTGTGTCTTTATAAAAAGAGGAAGAGGCACCAGAGAAAAGGCCATGTGGAAGACACAGTGAGGAAAATCTCCCTGAAAGCCAAGGAGAGAAACCTCAGGAAAAACCAAACTGTCAACTATGATCTTGGACTTCCAGCCTCCAGAAATGTGCAAAAATTAATTTCTATTGTTTAAGCTACCTAGTTGATGGTATTTTGTTATGCAAGCCTTACAAAAACAATACAGGAGAAGTTATTTTTCTTTCTTTCTTTTTCTCTCCCTTTCTCTCTATCTTTCTCTCTTTCTTTCTTCTTTTGGGGGGGGCACACCTGTGGCATAAGGAAGTTCCCAGGCAAATTGGAGCTGCAGTTGCTGGCCTACACCACAGCCATAGCAATGTGGGATCTGAGCCACATCTGCAACCTATACCACAGCTCACAGCAATGCCTGATCTTTAACCCACTGAGTGGGGCCGTGGATTGAACCTGCATCCTCATGGATACTGGTCAGGTTCACTTCTGCTGAGCCACAACAGGAACTTTCAGGCAGAGTTTTTGTGTTGCAATCTTGAGGCTGAATTTCCTCTTCATTGGAAATTTGCCCTTAAAGCCTTCAGCTGATTGGATGAGGCCCACCCAAATTATGGAGAGTAATTTGCTTTACTTAAAATCTATTGATGAAAATGTTAAACACAACTAAAAAAATTTCACAGAAATATCTGGATTGATGTTTGAGCAAATGACCAGGCATCATAACTTAGCCATATGGACACATAAAATTAGCCATCACAATTGGGCTCAGTAAAATATATCATTAAAATTATTTTCTTTTTTTCTTTTTAAAATGTGGTTACTAGAAAATTTTAATGGTTTTATGTAGCTCAAATTTGTTTACCACATCAGATTTCTATTGGACCGTACTGATCCTGACATTTATGAAAATAGCAAGTTTCAAAAAAGATATATGAATAAGGTGCCACAGGATCATAGAAGATATTGACATCTGATTGGGGCTATTTAAGGAAGACTTGGCAGAGATAGTGAGATGATTAAAGCACAAACTCTGCAGCCTGAATGCTTGGGTTTGAATCTCTGCTCTGCCACTTTACTGGATGGATGACCCAGAGCAAAAAATTTACCCTCTCTCTGTCTTGTCTTTGTCATTGATAAAGTCAGGGTAGTAATTAAGCCTTCTTCTGAATGGAGTTGTTGTGAAGTTAAAATAATATTATACATTTAGGAATTTACAAAAGTGCCTAAGACAGTGAATTTCAGTAAATTGCAGTTAAATAAGGTTGTGCTTGGGCAGAATCTGGATAGATGAGGAGCTGGACAGATGCGGAAGGACTTAGTGAAAAAGGGAAGAATTTCCAGTGAAGGGAACATAAGATCCTCTTCTCTGGGCTTCACTTTCTATCTTCCCACAGGAAAATTAGCAGCGGGCTCTCAGTACATTCTGTGCCTTAGGGTTCAGCCAATTCACATTGATTTCCTGCGTCATTCAGTGAAGGGCTGGTAGGCATTTGGCGCTGTGCTTGGCATCCCTTTGGTCTTCATTCTACCCGATCTCTGCAACATTCAGCAGTGCTGACCATGGCCATTGAATCTTTAGCATGAACGTCACCTGGTTTTCTCTGGTCTTCATGGGTGTTCCAACTTTGGCTCCTTTGCACAATCAGTCTTCTGGGTCTAGTTTAATCCTAGTCTCTGTATTCTTCTCAATTTAGGCTCTCTTCTAGAAAATTCCATGTACATTCGAGCAAGGTCCTAGTCACCACACGTCCTAGTTACCTAGTGCACATGACTCACAAATTTGTATCTATATTCCAGACTTTTCGACTGAGCTCCAGATCTAAATAGTTAAATGCCTGCCTGATTCCCTCCGCTGTATGTCTCAGTGTCTCAGAGACATCTCATAGTCAGCACGTCCTGAAACGTGTTCACCTGCTCCTCCCATCACATACACCTTGTTCCTTTTCAGTGTTCTCAGCTTGTATCTTCCAAAGCCAGAAACTTAAGAGTTCTCCCTTATCCCTCTCCTTTATTCTCCAAATCCAACCCAACATCAAGACTTACCAGTTCTACTCTGAATCCAAGGCTGCCAAAGTTTCTCATCTGGGTCACTGGATTAGATCCTTGCATTCTTTTTGATCCCCTTCTATTTTCTTATCCAAACTTTAGCCAGGCCAGTGTTTTTGGATTTCAAATCTTATATCACTGCTCTTCGAAAAATATTTGCCAATTTCTCATGTTCATTGCATAAGTTAAGATTGTAATTTTTGGAACGAAAGTACCACTGCAGCCCCATTTCACATCAGGTTTCTCTTCAGGTGGCCACACAGATCTTTTGTCATCTTCTTGTTCCAATTTTGTCATCTTCTTGTTCCAGTCATGTGCCTTCTGGCCATAGAACTTATTCCCACTGCCTGTACCCACCTCCCAATGTTCTCAGAGCATTATTCTCCTGCAGAGAATTTACCTTCATTAGGTTTTATTCAGGTCATCCATTGATTATTGTCTGTGTCCCCCACAAGATCATAAGTACTCAGAAGTCCAAAAGGGACTGTGTACTTCTCCCTCCTAATATATCTCTCAAAAATTGAGCTGAACTTAAAGGAGAAAGATCCAAAATCAGAAGAATTGTCTTTATTTTGGAACCGCAGTTCTTCATAGATCTCTAATATCTGGGCTTATCTGTGGATAAAAAGATCTGGGGTTGATCTACAGTTCCTTTGCTAACATTTGTTTGGTAACTTAAAGCAGATATCTTCATCTTTTTTGTATGTTATCCTTATTACCAGATGTCAGTAGGCTAGAGAGCCATTTGGGGGCTTTCCCAAGAGTAAATGGTGAGTGTGCAGATTATATCAAGAGTCTATAAGAAGATAATGTCTCTGGTTTAGAACCCCAAGGACAGTATCTCTGAAAATGGGGGCAAGGGTTGGATTTGAGTGATTATGTTTATTATTTCTGACAAATAATGTGTATAATGAATCTCTCAAATTAAATTCATTTCACCTGTAAACTGCCTTTACTAGTCAAGGTCATTTTAATTGTCACAAGACTTGCATGTCCTCCAAGTTGCATGTAGCCTAAACAATACAATGTTTGCTTAAATCATAAGCTGTTTTCCAGAAACTTGGAGTCAGCTGTGTCTAGTTAGAGCTGAGCTAGTAAAGGCTGGATGGGACCAATGACTTCAACCTGGTGTGTGTCTGCTTAGTGAGCATTTAAATGTGAAGAGGTCAGTAGCCTAGTTATGCCTGTGCAGAATGATGACTATCACATATTTTTCCAGTCCCTTTATCCCATAAATACTCTCAGCCCCTTGCTTTCAGGGAAGTGGATCTGAGATTTTTCTCCCATCTCCATGCTTGGCTGCCTTTTGAATTTTCTTTGCTGTTAACCTTGGTGTCTCAGCATTTTGGTTTGTAGTGCATCAGGCAAAAAGAATCTCATTTGGTAACAAAGGGACTAAGATTCTAGCCATACTTGTAAAGCTTTTTGTAATCAACCATGCAGATTATGTTGGAGGAAAGCACAGACACTAAGACAATATGGGTCAAGTTTATGGGGAGACAACTAAACTTGACTAGTAGGATGAGACTTGGTACCCTGGAGAAGGGAGACAACTAAACTTGACTAATGAGATGAGACTTGGTACCCTGGAGAAGGGAGATCCACAGTGATGGAAGAAAACCACAGTTCAGGCATTGGGAAGGGCATGTGCACATACTGGAAATGACATATTATTTTTGAGAGACTGGGACCCAGAGTGGATATAGAGAAGTGATCTTGGATGGGAGTAGAGAGGTAGGTGAGGACCCTGTATGGAACCATTGTATAGCACTCTTAAAAGATTGGGTTTAACCATAAGTGCGTGGGAAGACTTTGAAGATTTCATGAATGAGAGTAACATAGTCAGATATCCATTTAAAAAAATATCACTTTGGAGTCTGTATGGAGATTAGGTTTGAAGTGACTAAGATTGGAAGCAAGGAAACTATATTTTGCTGTTAAAAATGTAACTTATGCAAGAAGAAACAAGTCCACAAATATGATAGTGATAATGGTGATGAAGAGGAAGAGAAGATTTGAGAAATGTTGGGAATAAAATGTAATGAATTTGGTGATCAGACTGAATGTGAAGAGATGAATAAAGAAGAAAACAACATCAGAGATGATTGCTGATTTTCTGCACTGGGTGACTGTTTCATAAGAGGAATGGCTACATAAGAGGAACAGGTTATTAGGAAAATGATGGGGATACTCTAGAGGACATGGACATGGGGAGTTAGAGTTGTACCAATGGATCTGGATCTGAGCAGAGAGGTCCAAGCTAAAGACAGTTTTTGGAGGTCATCAGCATAAATTGGTAAGTTCTTAGCATGAATGAGATCTTTTAGGGACAGTGTGAAGACAGAATGAGGAGGATGAGTAGAGGATGGACAGGCAAAGGGATTTCCTGTTGTGGATCAGTGATAATGAATATCCTTGAGGTGGTGCGTTTGACCTCTGGCCCTGCTCAGTGGGTTAGGATCCAGAATTGCCCCGAGCTGTGGTGTAGGTTGCAGTTGCAGTTCCAATTCGACCCCTACCCTGGGAAAGTCCATGTGATGCAGGTGCAGCCCTAAAAAGCAAAAAAGGAAAAAGAGAAGGATGGGCAGAGGAAAGAGGAAGAGAAGCCCAAGCCTGTGAAAGGTGAAGAGAAGGAAAAACAGGTTTATAGAAAATACTACAGGGTTGCCTACAGTCAATAAAACAAAAGGAGTATATGCGAGAAAGGCGTCAGATTCTACAGAGAAGTGAGGAAAATTTGAAAAAAGCATCCTTTGAAATTAGCAAGAGGGCGATGACCGAGAAAACATTGTCTTTGCTTTAATGACAACTTTTGCTGCTCACTGTCCTCACTGGGATTAAGCTTTGTGTGGTTAGAAATGACTGGCAGAGAGATGTCTGCTTGGGATGTCACAGCACTCCAATATACACAAAGAGGTAGGACGGTAGAAAAGCATTTCTTTCGGCTCCCTGAAGCAAAATTACTGAAATCAGCCTTATATAATTCCTCTGTTTATGCACCCCTCCTCTTTCATGGAAATCAAGGGACTGCTCCTTTGAAGGAGACTGTTGCATGAATGAGGGTTTCTTCTTCTCTACCGTCAGAGCCTCTCTGAGTATAATCTATGCAGCAAACATTGGATAAAGAATTTGTATTTTCAGTTTCAGAAGTTGTGGAGGTCCAAATTATGTGTCTGTACTTTAGTTTTAAGACTATAACTTTTAGGAGTTTCTGCTGTGGTACAATAGGATCAGTGGTGTCTCAAGCACTTGGATGCAGGCTCAATCCCAGGCAGGCACAGTGCGTCAAGGATCTGTTGCCGTGTTGTAGGTCGCAACTGCAGCTCAGACCTGATCCCTGGCCCAGGGAACCCCATATGCTGCAGGATGGCCAAAAAAAGAAAAAAAGGAATATAACTTCTACCAGTCCCACTGAGTGAGAATTGCACTTTTATGCCTTGTGAAATCAGGCCATTTATTAGAAATACAAATTTTCAATGATTAAGCTTGAAGACAGATAAACTTGTGTATGGATACTGCCTCATACTTTCTGGGAGAAATTAGGCAAGTTGCTTAGCTTCTTTCACTTCCACTTTCCTCACAGGTGAAGTGAGAATGATAACCTCTACCTTGTAAGGTTTGAATTATTTAAGGAGATAATGTACAGTTCTTTGCACATAACAGTTGCTCAGTACATGATAACCACTATTATTTCTAATCTCATCTCTAAAGTTAATTTTTCTTCTCTGCTTTGGAACCCATCTCTGAATGGAGCTTTTTATGCACTCACCATGCCGCACCCTCTGTAGAGTCCTCAGTATGTCTTTTTCTTCCCCTTGTAAAACATCTTTCTTGCTATTAGTCATGCCTAGAGGTCAGTTACTTTATTTTATTTTTTAATTTTTTTTGGTAAAGTATAGTTGATTTACCATGTTGTGCCAATTTCTGCTGCACAGCAAAGTGACCCAGCCATCCATATATATACATTCCCTTTCGTATATAAACTTCCATCATGTTCTATCCGAAGAGACTGGATACAGTTCCCTGTGCTATACAGTAGGACCTCATTGTTTATCCACTCTAGATCTAACAGTTTGCATCTACCAACCTTAAACTCCCAGTCCATCCCACTCCCTCCCCCTTTTCCCTTGGCATCCACAATTCTATTCTCTATGTCTGTGACTCTGTTTCTGTTTTGTAGATAGATTCATTTGTACTATATTTTAGATTCCACATGTAAATGATATCATATGGTGTTGGTCTTTCTCTTTCTGACTTACTTCACTTATTATGATAATCTCTACTTGCATCATGTTGCCACAAATGACTTTATTTTGCTCTTTTTTAAGACTGAGTAGTATTTCATCATATATGTGTACCACATCTTAATTCACTCATCTGTCAATGAGCATTAATATTGTTTCAATGTCTTGGCTATTGTGAATAGTGCTGCAATGAACATAGGGGTGCATGTATCTTTTTGAATGACAGTTTTGTCTGGTTATGTGCCCAGGAGTGGGTAGAAGTCACTTTAAACAAATCAACTTTTTTCTTTGGATCCTGATGCCTATTTAATGAACTTTGAATTTACTTTCTTCCTTTTCATGATAAACTTTTTCAAGAAATAGTCTGCATTCACTTTCATTTTTCCATCATCTGTTTTGTTTGTAAACTTTGAAATGGAGTCTTAGGCTCCTAAACCTGCATATGGGAAGGTCATTAGTGACCTATTTCTAGTGCAAATCAATGGCCTTATAAAATTTTCAACTTCTTGGGCTATTCAGCTGTACGTGATCCTGTTGAGAACTACTTCCTTGAAAAATCTCTTATCCTTTTCTGTGTCACCACAACGTCCTCAATTCCACTCCCCTGCCACCTGCCACCAGCACTACTTTCCCCCCTACATCCTAGTCACTGGAGTTTCTGAAGGATTAATATTTAGCTTTTTTTCTTTTATACACCAATTTCACCACAGTTTTATCTACTTAGAATTTTCATCATACCTTTGATGATGAAAAGTGTCACATCTTAATCTGTGCTCTGAATTTTTAACTTGGACTCAAACTTCATATTTCTAATAACTTAGAACCCTTGATGTCGTCTCATTCTTCAGTAGGTAAGCTCAACTTTCATCCTTTTCTTGGGCTTTACTATTTTCTAGCTAATAAGGCCTGCTTCCTTTTCTATTTCTTTTGGGCTGTACTTAAAATTTAACTACTGATATTTAAATACTTGATAATTAATTTCTATGTCAATTAAAAAATGTCAGAGGCAAACTATTACATGTAGAATGTATAAGCATCGGGGTCCTACTATACAGTATAGGGAACTATACACAATCTCTTGTGATAGAACATGCTGGAAGATAATATGAGAAAAAGAATATATATATATATACATATACATATATATATATATATATATATATATATATGGGTCACTTTGGTGTACAACAGAAATTGACAGAACATTGTAAATCAACCATATTTTAATAAAAAATTTTGAAAAGTCCATGTTGTAGATGAAAAACAAAATATAGGTAAACACTGGAGAAAAAATCATTTTACACCCTAGACTGGTGTAATACTTACTTGGGATCCTGGTGTTTATTGTTAAGCTAAGTTTATTTAATAATATCAAGAGACATAATTAGACTATGAGGTTTAAGTATATTAAATATTGGGGGGCATATGAAAAAAATCATACTAAACAAATGTTTTTTCTCTTTTTCTGTTAGTTATTTGGCTTTGGAACTTAATCTCATTTAATATGTTTCTCCATAACCCTGGTTAAGAAATGAATACAATTTTTTTCTGGAACACTAAAACGGGATATTTAGCAAACATTTTATGATGCACAATTTGGAAAATGCAGTTAATTCTGAATATAATTATTTTCATTAAAATCTGATTTGTGCAGCTAATTAGAAAAAAAATCCCTGGGTAGCAAATTTTATGTTGAAAAAATATTTTCTTTCTGTGTGGGATTGAGAAAACTTTCCTAAACATTCATAATTTTTATTCAGAAAAAATTCAAATTAAATCTCAAGTAAGTTGGAAATTGCAAGGAAAAATATATGAAAGTAAAACAAACACCTTAATACAAATCCACACAAAAGAGCATTTTTTCATTGATTTGAAAAAAAAAGCTATTTTTCTTATTCTTACCTAGTATACCTCAACCAGTCTCAGAAAGTACATAGACTTGTTCGTGTGCTGTCTGGTTGAAAAATGACTAAGACTCTATTCTGGACAGGGTCACTTGGAAGGCTTCTAGGTGGTGATCAAACAATAATTATGATACTACTTGGGGCTATATGTCGGAATACTGAAAGCTTAATGTGAAGTATTTTCAGCAGCTGAGTCACTACAGTGCCCTTGCAAATGACTTTTATTTTTGCACCTCAATTTTTTTCTATTACAATTCAAAGGGGAATTTTGATCAGAAAATACAATGAATTGATTAATAATGAGAAAAATTTAAAGTCAGAGAAAGGGAATTAAAAAAAAATAAAGTCTTGCAGGAATTTTGCTAGCTTAGAGGTAAGGGCCAAATGTGGATGAATCACGATTTAAAAAAATTAGGTAATATCAGCATTTTATTTTAGCTTATTCAAACAAAAATGTTTCCAAGATGGTATATTTCTGGCCCCACATATCAGCTTTGATGTGCTGCTATTGTACATTTATTTATTCACTCCTTTATTCTATCAAAAGGATATGTATTAAAAAATAGATATGAATATGTGTGCCTGGGTCACTTTGCTGTCTAGTAGAAAAATGACAGAACACTGTAAACCAATTATAATGGAAAAAATAAAAATCATTAAAAAAAAGATATGTGTTAAATACCAGTTATAAATGTACTAATGATTGATGCCACCAGTAAAGCATGTGATGAAGTTACAGTCCCAGCTTCTCATTCATCCTTGCCTGCTGGGCCTTATTCCAAGATGGGAGCCATTTGCAGGAATCATAGGATGAGTATTTTATATACTGGGGATTATGGGATCAATGGAGGTTGCAGTATTGGGAAAATATGTTCCTGGATTTTGAACCCATCATATTTCCTCTGTGGCCTCTAGTCTGCTGGAAACAGCAATGAATTAAAGACTAAGAGGTAGAACTTGGAAAGTCTGAAACCTATTTTAAACGGCTCAAGTTTCCTTGGAGCTGAGAAGATGACCCCTGTGAGTTCCAACTGAGTGCGTGGGGAGTCTGCTGCTAAGACTGTACTTCATGGTTTTGTGATCTATGTTTAGGTGGTAGCTGAGAGTTTTATAGATAGGTCCAGTCTTTCCAAGAAGAGCTTTTTATTTTAGATTCTGCGTCCTTTCTCTTTCTCCCTCCTTTTTATTATTGCACTCACTGTCAAAGATCTGTTTTCCTCATAAAATATTTAAAAACTTTAGAGGTTTATAATTAAGCACCCATAGAAAGACAACAGGATGGGTCCTCTTTTTTATTTTTAAATTTTTTTACAGTTAGGTTTATGAAAGATGGAGGAACATAACCTGGTTGTAAATAGATAGAGTCTCTGAAGTTAGGGATAGAAAGGGCAGAGAGAGGAGAATTTGCACGGCATTTTCATATGACACATAAAGTCCTAGTTACTCCCATAGGAACTTGTCGGTCCTGAAGGATTTTTTTCTTCACGAGGGGGAAACTTACTACTGTATTACTGGTAACCTCCTACGGTACGTCTCAAGCCATACCTACCCTTCTAGCCTTCTCTGACCCAGTATAAGTTACAATCAGAGGGGAATTTCCTTATTGGCAGTCTTGTTACTTCAGTAACTTTCTGAATAGAAATGGAAGAACCCAGAAAAGTTTTGAAAGAAATTTTAGTTCTTCCTGGAAATTACATGTTTTTTTTTCTTCTTCTGTATGTCATCTGTACACAAGAAACTCATTACTTTAGGAACAAATATGAAATAGTTCTCTGGAAAAAAGGAATTTGCTTTCTGATAAACATCTGGAGAACATCTTTTTTTTTTTTCTTTCCAGTAGCTCCACAATAAAATGTATCTTCAATATAACTGAGGAGAAAGACAACATATATTGCTTTTTATTCAGGTGTATCCCTTTGTATAAGTACAATGAAGGTAAAAATGTCAGTAATGCTTAAGAATTATAGTATTTTAGTATTAAGGTACTTCAAATTCAAATACTAAAATGCTTAAGAATTTTAGTATTAATGTACTTCAAATTTCCATTGAATTTTAGTACTAATGTACTTCAAATTTCCATTGACTTTCCTACATAGAAACAGATATGGTCATATTCTTTTTCTAAAGAGTAAAAAAGGGAGTGACAAAGACAAATATTTCATGGGTCATTGATTAAAAGGCTTGAAGACTCTGCATGTGGGTGTAGGTATATAAGAAAGAATGAAAGAGAGGGAGAGAGAGACAGAGACAGAGAGAGACAGAGAGGGAGAGAAAAAAAAGTGTTTGAAGGAGGAGAAAGAAGAATGGTAAATAAAAAGTGCCTATCTATACTTGAAGCATAGACTTTAGTCTAAAATAATGCAAAATAGAAAAAAAAATGGCAATAAGAAATACTAAGGTGAAAGGGACTGATGAGATGAGATATTGTCCACAGTAATTTAAAAATTCTAAACTCTTTCCCTCCAAGAAGGCAGCAGCAGTTTGTACAGCCATGGCCAAGATTAAGGTTGAGAGTAGCTGCTGAAAGTCACACCAAGAGGACCTGAAGAAGGAACTGTCCTGTTATGCAGTCTCTAAAGTGACGGGTGTGGTGGCTTCCAAAGTCACCAAGATCTGAGTAGTTTGCAAATCCATCACCTCTGTTCTCACCATCATTAACCAGATTCAGAAAGAGAAACTCAGGAAATTCTATAAGGCAGGAAATACAAACCTCTGGATCTGTGGCTCAAGAAAACACATGCCACGCACTGCCGCAAGTTCAACAAGCAGGAAGAGACCCCGAGGACCAAGAAGCAGCCTCAAAACCAGGTGGTACCCATTCTGGAAGGATGCAGTCAAGGCCTGCACATCCTGGAGTCAATAAAATAAACTGGCCAAAAAAAAAAATCCATACTTGACTAAAAAACTTTGTTTTATACCTACCGATTACTGATGGAGCTCAGTATATTTATTTGGTATGAGTTTTGAGGCTTTGAAGTATTTTCTAATGTAATTTAGCATAAATGGGACTGTTAATTGTTGAATCCTTTGATATTTGGGATTAACATATAGAACTCAATAGTCTATACTCAATAAAATGTTTGTGGAAAAAATGAAATTTTCATATTGACTGTTCTAGAGGGTTTGGTTAGCTTTGATTAGCTCCATAACAATAGAATTTTTTACTGAACATATATACTATTTTGTAGCTTTATTCTGTAAGTCATAACTAAACTCAGACCTCTTTACTATATAGATGTACATGAACTACTCCATTACCAATTCTACAAAAAATGATTTAAAAATTGTCCAGGAGTTCCCATTGTTGCTCAGTGGTTTAAGAACCTGACATAGTGGTTTAAGAACCATCGGTGAGGATGCCGGTTTGATCCCTGGGCTCGATCAGTGGGTTAAGGATCCTGCATTGCCACAAGCTGCAGCATAGGTCAAAGATGCAGTTTGGATTCGGTGTTGCCATGGCGTGGCATAGGCCTTCAGCTGCAGCTCTGATTGGACCCCTAGCCTGGGACCTTCCATATGCTGTAAGTGTGGCCATGAAAAGAAAAAAAAAATGTTCAAAGATTATTCCTCTGGAAAAGTATGTCATACATTAGTTGGTATTCAAATTGAATAGTAATTCACACATACAAGTTAAGCTTTACTGAAGTTTACAAAATTAAAAGTGAAAACAATTTCATTTCACATGACTGTTGTTGAGTTGGAAATGCAGAAAATCTATTGCATTGCTAACATTCTGGCCAAGATCAGGTTTAATTAACAGCCAACACCATGAGCACTACACAGGTGCTGATTAGATGGACATTCCCATCACTCACCCCCCCAAACACCTGTAGTCACTAGACATGTGTTAGAAAAGAGGCTCGTATCTTGCAGAGGAGTAACTGGTTCCCCATATTTTCCCTTAATTCTACAGAAAGATGACATTTGTGACGAAGACAGCCTTAACATTCATAAACATCCAAACACTTCCAATAAACCACTTAAAATATATACTTTCTAGATTGTGAAAATAAACAAAATTTCCTGGAACATAAATTATCTGTTATTTCAGGGAAGGCAAATAATTCAGTGTCTTAGAGATGCAATATTGAACCTTCCGGGTTCTTTGTTTGCCCTTAATTGATGAATCTGTGTCTTTTCTACTGTGGAATTCTCCTAATTTTCTCATCAATTGTAGGATTTAAAGAGATTATAAACATCACTCATTCACTTACTCTTTCAATTATTCATCAAATATCTAGAGTCTTAACTTGTACTGGGGTAGAGAAGTGAAAACGTTAGAAATAGCTTGTCTTCATGGGATGAACATGAAATAGTTCTTCCACATAAAAAACTGTTATGAAGGAAAAGCTTAAGGCACTGTCTCTGGATGTAAAAGTTGGAAGGACTAGTTAAAGAAAATGGAAGTGCAGAGAATGTTATTTTTCTCACGTTCTTTTTAAAGCTCTTCCATGCACCTAGAATGCCCCTTCAGGAGATGTCACTGATCATAGTTCCCTCCCACAGGCTGGGCTAAGGTCCCCATCTCTGTTATCACCTAGTTTTCCACACCCCTGTTTGTACTTCGTTCATTGTCTTTATCATGCTTTTAAAAATTACCTCTTTACGTGTTTGTGCCTGTCAATAACTTTTACAGTTCATGAGGGCAATGACAGACATTTATCTTCCAATCCCAATCACTAACAATTTAATTGAATAAGTAGGTTGATTGATTTTTGGAAGGTTGAGTTTGGGGAAGAGACAGGATGAAGAGGAAAAGCTTCACTTTTGGGGGGACAGGAAAACCGAATTCTACTCTCAGGCTACCACTATCGAGTTTGTTCTAGGGACTAAGAGGAAGATCATGACGCAAACTTGGGTGGTTGCTTTGGGCATTGAGTTATATAGATGCTTTTCGTACCCTTCCTCTCTTGCTCTTAGCTCATCTCTGATTTCAGCCACAGCTTTGGTGGAGTTCAGGTTCCTCTCTCACTAGCAGATATGTCTTATTTTCCTGGCAATTGTCTCAGGTAAGTATAGGGTGGAAGTGGCTGTCATTTCTGCCCTTGGGAGCAAGCTTAACCAGACATGATGGGAAACTGTTGCTGACATACTTCAGCCTAGAGAATGATTCTGGGGGGTACTAGTTGCTCTTTTCAGAGGACCTGGCAGATTCAAACTCTCCTTTAGGATAATGCTGCTGTATATTCCATTTTCTCTTTCTCATTCCTTTGCTCCTTCATTCCTGCTTCCTGGGATCTCATTCCAAATAAACCACTCATACCCAAGTCCAAGTCCCAATCTTAGACTCTGCTGTCAGGGTGACCCAAATCAGGACACCTGCCAAATGGAAGAAGTCTTAGAATTACTTAGTGGCTACTATTTTCTGCTCTGGGCTTTTATATAACACCCAATACAGTTTCCCTAACAGCCTGCATATATTCCTTATTTATAGTTAGGTCTAGCCAAGGACAACCTGACTGACAGTTTTCGTCCTAGAATATCTTTCCTCTATTTGCTATGTAAGATTTATGTCATTCTGGTATTTGTCTCATTTGTTGACAGGGAACATGCACAAACCCATGTAGTAGCCTAAGGGACAAACCTACCCAACTCTACTTAGAAACCTTCATAAGGCTCAATGGCAGGGACACTAAGCTGCAAGTTTTCAAGAATCCTCAAGAAGGAAAATGTGTGACTAAATATTTACAAGACCTTCAGCTTTCTGGAGTTCTGTTCCTTTAAATATAAATTCAGTAACTCTTGCACAAATTTGTTCAGTTCGTCTTGCACAAATTCAGCAAATGATACCATCAGTCTAATATTCTTTTTCTCATCTCCTCAGGTAGGAAAGTAAAGAAGGGGTATAAGGGAGTTCCTGTTGTGGCTCAGTGGAAACAAATCCAACTAGTATCCATGAGGATGCAAGTTCGATCCCTGACCTCGCTTAATCGGTTGGGGATCTGGCGTTGCTCTGGGCTGTGCTGTAGGTCACTGATGTGACTCGGATCCCATGTTGCTGTTGCTGTGGTATAGGCCAGCAGCTACAGCTACGATTCAACCCCTAGCCTGGGAACTTCCATATGCCACAGGTGCAGCCTTGGAAAAAAAAAAAAGGAAGGGGTACAAGATGCTCTTGGCTTGGATATTCTTCTGTTTACCATTTCTGCTCTATAGGATTCTTACTTTTGCAGACTTTTTGGGCTCCTGGCCCACTGCCATTTTTGTGGGTCTTCTTTTTTACCCTAGAATCTTTCCTCCCCTTCTCTTTAAGTCCTCAAATTCAACTCCCACTCATTTTAAAGAAAAATAAATTAAAAAGGATGTTATTACTGCCTGTGAAATTTGCTGATAATTTTTGAAATGGAACAATTTAGCTTACTTTATGTGAACCTCCTCATTCCAGACTCTGCCCCAGACATTTTTCGTTAATGTTCCACTAATATGTCCTCTCAAATAAAATGCCAGTAATCAATGCATATTTAGCAATCTGAGAATTGGTAGAAACTTTGAAAAATCACACCCTTTATTGAACTATTTAAAGATAAAATTCTTAGGTGGGCTTAAGGTCAAAGTATTACTCATGGCTCCCTGACTGGGGACTTTTGTTGAAGGAAGCAGGGCAGCAGCCAATGTCTTTATCCATTCCAAGGACAGAAAATCTGAGGTTCAGATTTACTCTATCTGCCTCTCCCCTACAACCAAATACAGCTCCTACTGCTACATTTGGGGTGTGGTCCCACTGACAGCAGGATTCTCTGGAGGATTCTCATGTCATGGGAAGTGACTGGGACGGAGTGAAGTGGAAAGTTATGAGGGTCAGAAAAGGAGTTTTTGAGTTACACAAAGTTCCCCAAAACATAGATCTTTAAATTGGGCTTAGGATGCTTCCCTCTGGTACTGCATCATGAAGCCAATATTATCTTTCTAGATTTCAGGAAGTCAGACTCCAGATTCCAAGGCTAAGTGTGGAAAGCAGAGAACTGATGGTGCTAACTTAATACAGTGTTAGATCTTTCTATTCATCCTCTGAATACACTGTCAGCCCCATTCTCTTTCTCCTCCCTTTTTTTCAAAATTAATGTACAATTGATTTATAGTGCAGTACAATTTCTGCCATAAAGCAAAGTGACACAGTTATACACACACACACACACACACACACACACACACACATTCTTTTTCTCATGTTATCTTCCATCATGGTCTATCCCAAGATATTGGATATAGTTCCCTGTGCTGTACAGTAGAATCTCATTGTTTTCGCCTCCTTTTCTAAGACTCCTGTGACACCTAAGTTAGATAGTTGTTAGATAGTTTGTCCCACAGGTCCCTGATGTTCTGTTCATCTTCCTCCTTAGTCTATCTGCTCTCTGTTTTCAAATTGGGAAATTTCTAGTTTTCTATCTTCAAGTTCACTGATTCTTTATCTTCTCCACTCTGCTGTTGAAACCATCCATTACCTTTTTTTTCATTTTTCTTATATTTTTGAAATCTGAAATTTCCACTTGATTCCTCATTATATTTTCTGTATCTTGGCTGAGACTTCCTATTTTTTCATTTGTTTCACACATGTTCATAATTACTGGTTGAAGCATTTTTATACTTCCTGCTTTCAAATCATTGTCAGATATTTCCAACTTCTGTGTCATCTTGATGTTGGTGTTTGTTGATTATCTTTTCTCATTCATGTTGAGATTTTCTTAGTTCCTGGTAGGATAAGTGATTTTTGTTGAAAACCTGAATGATTTGGGTATTATGAAACTCTGAAACTTACTTAAATCTTCTGTTGCAGCAGCCCTCCTCTAACTCCTCTGGTATTTGCAAGGGGCCTCTGCCTTTTACTACAAAGTAGGTGTGGAAAGTCTAAGTTCCCCACTGACACTGGTAGGGAAGTTGCTTCTCATCACTGCTAGGTGTGGGTGGGAGTTCCAGCTTTTAGCTCAGTCTACGCTGGTACCACCCTGGTTTGGAAAGGCAACTGTGCCTTGTCACTGCTCCTCACGTGGCTTCCATCAATACCATGTGGATGGGGACGTCCTCCTTACCTACAGGTGGTAATGAAAGTCTTCAGTTTCCTCTAGGCCTCCTCTGACAGCACCCTGTAGGAGGAGAAAAAGCAGTTTGGAAGTCCAGCCTTACCACTGATACAGTGAGGATGGGGGTGGGGTGGAGGGTGCCTAACATGAAAATCCCTGCTCTCAAGTGGGCCTTCTCTGATACCACTCTGGTAGAAGGGTTGGGATCTTTCATTCCTTGCCTTCCACTCTGCCAAGAGTGGAAGTCTAAGTACCCCCCACTTTGCCTTTGCTAGTGGGAGTAGGATGGACCTGGGGAGAGTTTTTTTCCTGAGGTTTTGCTGGAGTAGAATGGTTATTTTCTAAAAGTTTTCTGTCTTGTTGGGATGCTCCTTTTGGATAATGGGACCAGGTTTTATGTTGAGCTTTTTTTTTTTCTTTTTAGGGCTATGCCTGTGGCATATGGAAGTTCCCAGTCTAGGGGTTGAATCAGAGCTGCATCTACTGGCCTACACCACAGCCACAGCAATACCAGATCCAAACCACGTCTGTGACCTACAGTGCAGCTTGTGGGTTTGTGGGAATTCTGGATCCTTAACCCACTAGCAAGGCCAGGGATTGAAACTGCAGCCTCATGGATACTAGTTGGGTTCTTATGCCATAGTGGGAACTTATGGGCCTTTTTTTTTTTTTGAATGCCTATTGATGTTTCTGGGTGGCTGTTTTCTCCAGAAAGCAGTCTGAAATATATGGGGCAAAAATAAATCCAAAAAGCAAAACCCAGACCTAACCAGGAGAACTCACTGCTGTGTTCTTCCATGGTCCTAAGGTCCCTAGTTGGTTTTCTTTCTTCTCTTCACCTTTATCTTCATCTTTTTATGTTTGTTTCAAATATAATGTCCCCCCCCCCTTTTCACTGTAATTAGCAGGAGGAGTAGGGAAAATATGTCTACTCAAGTTTTCTAGAAGCAGAAACTCTCTGACATCTTTTAGGATAGAGTAGCTTCTAGGCTTTGCTCAGCACTGACCTACCAGCCAAGCTTTGCATTTAAGAGACTCAGTGGCCTCCCACCAGGCTCTCACTCTCTGGTTACTTGCTTTAGCCTTAATGCCCAGCCACTCACAGGAGTACCTGGCTACATAATAGTGTGTCTTTTCCTGCCCAGGCTGCTACCACATTCCCCAATCTGCCTGCATATCATCATGTATGAATCTCTACATGGACCTCCTCTAGGTTATTCCTAGTGTCTGGTCTATTTCTGCATTCTGCTGAAAAATTGAGTAAAAATTCTCTATAGCCTGGAGAATGAGTACCAGAAGGGATAAAAATAATCTCAAACTTATACTATGCTTTGACATTCTCTGATACTTGTTCAAGTCAAATTTAAGTTTATCACTCAGGAGTTCCCTTCGTGGCTTAGCAGTTAACAAACCTGACTAGGATCCATGGGGATGTGGGTTAGATCCCTGGCCTCTCTCAGTGGATTGGGCATCCGGCATTACCGTGAGCTGTGGTGTAGGTCACAGACGAGGCTCGGATCCTGCATTGCTGCGGCTGTGGTGTAGGCCAGTGACTGTAGCTCTGATTCAGTCCCTAGCCTGGGAACTTACATATGCCACAGGTGTGACCCTAAAAAAAGCAAAATAAAAATATCATTTAGTGACTTCATTTTTATTTTTTATTTAAAAATTATTTTTATTTTTTTCTGGAGTTGTGATTCAGTGGTAACAAACCCGACTAGTATCCATGAAGATGCAAGTTTGATCCCTGGCCTACATCAATGGATTAAAGATCTGGCATTGCCTTGAGATGTGGTGTAGTTTGCAGATCTTGTGCTGCTGTGGCTGTGGTGCAGGCTAGCAGCTGCAGCTCCAATTTGACCCCTAGCCTGGGAACCTCCATATACCATGGGTGCAGCCCTAAATAGAAAAAAAGAATAGAAAAAAAATTGTGTTTATTTATTTACTTCTTTATTTTTTTACAACCTCATGTGCTGCACATGAAATTTCCAGGGCCAGTGGTTGAATTTGGAGCCACGGCTGTGGCCTACACCCAAGCCATGGCAACACGGGATCTGAGCAACACCTGTGACCTGTGTTGCAGCTTATGGTACCTCCTAATCCTTAACCCACTGAGAGAGGCCAGGGATTGAACCCACATCCTTACAGAGACAACTTTGCATCCTTAACCTACTGTGTTCTTAACCCACAAGAACTCCAAGTGATTTCAGTTTTGATCCTATTCATAAGAAAACCATTTTGTGTGCTATATTGCCAAAGAGTAGATAAAGACTAAATAATTAATCTCAAAAGCTTTTGCACAGCAAAGGAAACCATTAAAAAAATGAAAAGAAAACCCACAGAATGGGAGAAAATCTTTGCAAATCATGCAACAGACAAGGGCCTAATCTCCCAAACATAAAAACAACTCATGCAACTCAACAACAAAAATGCAAAAAAAAAAAAAACCCAACTGAAAAATGTGTGGAAGACCTAAACAGACATTTCTCCAAAGACGTACATATGGTTAATAGGCATATGAAAAAAATGTTCAGCATCAGTAATTATTAAAAGAAATGCAAATCAAAACTACAGAGAGGTGCCACCTCAGACTGCTCAGAATGGCCATCATTAACAAGTCAACAAATAACAAATGCTGGAGAAGTTGTGGAGAAAAAGTACCCTCCTTTACATTCCACTGCTGGTGCAAACATAAATTGGTACAACCACTATGGAAAACAGTATGGAGATACCTCAGAAAACTGAATACAGAACTACCATATGATCCAGCAGTCCCACTACTTGGCATATATCTGGACAAAAATTTCATTGAAAAAGATACATGCACCACTATGTTCATTGCAGAACTATTTATAATAGCCAAGACATGGAAACAACATAAATGTCCACCAACAGATGAATGGCTTAGGAAGATGTGGTAACTATATACAATGGAATATTATTCAGCCATTAAAAAGACAAACTAATGCCATTTGAAGCAACACGAATGGAACCAGAGAGTCTCATATTAAGTGAAGTAAAACAAAAAGAAAAAGACAAATAGCATATGATACCACTTATTAGTGGGATCTAAAATATGAAACAGATGATCCTATCTAAAAACAGAAACAGATTATGGCCAAGGAGAGCAGACGTGGGAGTCCCAGGGGGAAAGGGAAAGGAAAAGGGAAAGGGAGTGGAATAGATGGGCATTTTGGGTTTTTTTGGGGATACAAATTGTTATATTTGAAACAGATGGACAATGGGGTCCTACTGTACAGCACAGGGAAATGTATGTGATTGGGTCACTTTGCTGTACAACAGAACTTGAAGAAACATTGTAAAACAACTAAAATAAAAAAATAATATTGGGAATAATAGAATAAATGAAAAAATCTTAGTTTACAAACTATATCTGTCTTGTTAAAAAGAAAACTGCTCGTATACATATTTTAAATTTCAAATGCCATGATATTCACCACTACTGTTTTTTTTTTTTTTTTTCCTGGCATTGAGAATTAAAACAAAAGGCCAGACAGGAAGAATGTGAAATAGAATGGTTACCAGTGCAGAAAGTGTGTTTAGCTCCAGAACCGTAATATCAATTAAACTAATGTTATATGGCTTTATGACTTTCTTTCAAAAAAAATTTTCCCTCTTTAAACTGTCTCTGACAAGCTACTTCTTGCTACCAGCCTTGTCTCAGGGGATGTGCACTGACTGGAAATTTTGAGCATCTATAAAAGTGTTTATAGAATTTTTTAATAATTAGATTAAAAACCAACAATAAGCAACCATCATTTTCATGTTTGTTGAGCAATTGCTCGTCACTGTACTGCAAACTTGGGCTACAAAAGTCTGAGGAAAGGGCAAAGTACCATCAGTTGTTTTCATGGATAACACATTGATCATTACTAAAAAACAAGTAAACCAACCAATCTGCCAAGCAGACATCAACTAAAAGCAAATTAAATGTGAAAATAGAATAAGTCCAGTATACCAACAGGAAAGAAATAATAACAACAGTGTGTGTTAGAGTTCCTTTTGGAAGACTGTATGTCTAATTTTTCTCTTTTTTACACAAATGTCCCCCTTTAAACTTAGGATGGCTTAAGGGGAAGAGGGTAATATATCCATTTTTATATTTCCTTTACTTACTAAGGAAACCTAAAGGTGTGGAAAGATCTTCAGGGTTCATATCCTGCCACTACCTGTCCGGTGAGGAAATCCCTTCTCAAGTTCATGTCTGTTTAAATCAGAGAAGGGGCGGAGAAGCTCCGACCTTTGATGCATGCTGTTTTTTTTCTTAACCTCAGTTGGTGGAAAGTGTGTGCTTATACTGAGCTGAATTTTTCCTCTATGTTCTAGTTTGTTCTTAAGGAACACTGCGAGGCTGTCTTCCATAAGGTGGGTTTTAAATGCTTTCTTCTTCTGAATGCTAAATATTCCCAGGTTCTTCAACTAGCCCATTTCGATGGGCTCTTCTAGAACTTTTATCATTGTAATGACCCCCTTCCTTTAATGCTCCCTATGTTGCAAAAGTATCTACTAAAACGTGATATGAAAGTCGTTTTAAGAAAATTTCAATTCAGGGAATAGTTGTCAGGCACTTAGGATGTGCCAGACACTCTGCTTGTCCCTGGGGCTAAGTCATTGAACATGACCATCTGTCCTGAAGATCACAGTTAGCAATGGCAGATATTCAATGAGTGATTATTCAATGAGTGATTACAGGCTGTAAAGTTATGTAAAGCAAGCGGAATTTAATTAATCCTGAAGAATCATGGAAGGTATCTATGATAAAAAGATGCCTAAGTGAAGACTTGAAGTATAAGGAAAAATCAGGCAGGAGAACAAAGATCCAGGCAATGGAAATGACACATGGGAAATACATGGCGTTGAGAGATGTCTCAAAGCCCAAGGGAAGAGTGTGTTTAAGAAGAGGATGCTAGAGTTCCCGTTGTGGCTCAATGGTTAATGAACCCGACTAGTATGCACGAGGATGCATTTCGATCCCTGACCTCGCTCAGTGGGTTAAGGATCCAGCATTGCTGTCAGCTGTGGTGTAGGTTGCAGACTTGGCTCAGATCTGGCATTGCTGTGGCTGTGGTGTAGGCCGGCGGCTATAGCTCTGATTTGACCCTTAGCCTGGGAAACCCCAAATGCCGCAGGTGTGGGCTACAAAAATTAAAAAAAAAAAAATAGATGAGGATACCAACTTCCCATATCAGTTGAGAGGGTCCTGGGGGGTTGCTACCACAAGTAACTCCATTGTTTAGAAAGAAGCAAACATTTGGCTTTCCCCTTTCTTTGTCTTGCTTCCTATATTTCACACTGTTTCCTCTACTTATTTACACATAATTTTAACAACTATCTTGGTTACATGAACATATTATCTAAAAAATAAATGCTTTCACTTTTTAATTTTTAAAAAAGTGCTCAAAGCAGACAATCTTGTTTTTTCTACTTAGCTATATTTTCGTGTCACCTGGTCAATCAGATAAAGACCGAAAAGTTTGCAATGGATTTAGCAACAAGGAATCCAACAGTGACTTGGCAAAGAGCCTTTAGCTTAGTGGCTTAGTGAAAGAAGAAGTCAGGTTGCAGTGAGTTGGGGAGTGAATAAGAGGTGAGCTAGTGAGCACAGGCAATGCAGAGACTCAAGAATCTTAGCTGGAGAGGGAAGAAAAGGATAGGGTAAGTACCTAGAGGGAAAGAAGAGTAAAGGAATGTCGTTTTTTTTTTTTTACAGAGGAGATTGGCAAGATTACATATTGCTGTAAAGGCACCAGTGTTTACAGAAAGTAAGAAAGATGGGGACAAGAGTTTCCCCCAAAGGACATGAGCTGTGGTGTAGGTCTCAGACTCAACTCGGATCCCGCGATGGTGCTGTGGCTGTGGCATAGGCCAGCGGCTTCAGCTCCTATTGGACCCATAGCCAGGGAACCTCCATATGCTGAAGGTGTAGCCCTAAAAAGACAGACAAAAAAAAAAGTTTTCCCCAAACAATGCCTTGTCCATAAGGTCTGACTCTTTCTATCTTGGTTGGAAGACAAATTTAACATATAAGTAATGGCTAGGATAGGATATCTTATAATAAAAGATCTAGTTGTATGATGAAAGAGAAGGAAAAAAAAAATTAGGTAGTGTGTATTGAGGTGACCATGCAGTCAAAAAATGATAGCAACCCTGGAGATCCACTTGAGCTGGAGGTTTAGAAGTAGAAAATATTTGGAAGCTTTTCTACTTTACTTTCAATCAATTTGACTTTGGGCAAGTTAAATTGCCTTTACAAGACTCTGATTTCTATTTGTGAAAGTGGAATCTGATGCTGAACTCAATAATTTTTTTTTTTTTGTATTTGTGAAGAAGAGGTAGTTCCTGTTAAGCTTCTACTATGATTGACGTGCAATAAATGAGAGTTCCTATAAAACATTTAATAGCACATGGAACTTGAATGACAGAGACTATTACCCTATCATGCTTTGTACATAGTAGGTACTCACTAAAAAAAACTGGGGGGAAGGAAGAGTGAAATGCCTGTTTCGAACAAATACACACAGCCAAAAGAACATATATGAGGGAAGATGGTGACAAATTAGATGGGTCTACAGGTTGTGTGACCAAGTTTCATGATGTTCATGATGTTAAGAAGTTCTGGGAGATGATGTACTTGGAAGCTAACTCATAAAGTATAACTTGTGATGTAAGTGTTCATTATATTATCCATTGTAACAGGTACAAATCTCAGTCCAAAATATACCAGATATGTAAGAACACAACTTTATTCTTGTACACATCAACAAAATTCTTTGAATTTTCCATTCCCCAGGACATCAGACTCTAATGGCTTGTGTCTAAGTTCCAGGGAGATTTATGTAATTTCAGAGTGTTATAGGACCCATCCTGTCCTCAACTCACTTGTCCATATAGATATTTCCTGACCAATACAAGGTTTCATTTGGTCTTTGGCTCACCGACCGATCCATGCAGTAAACTGTTGAAAAAACTCTCATTCTTTTTTTTTTTTTGTGTGTGCGTGTCTTTTTATAGCTGCACCCTCAGCATATGGAAGTTCCCAGGCTAGGGGTTGAATCAGAGCTGTAGCTGCTGGCCTACGCCACAGCCACAACAATGCAGGATCTGAGCTGTGTCGGTGACCTACACTTCAGCTCACAGCATTGCTGGATCCTTAACCCACTGAGCAAGGCCAGGGATTGAACTCATGTCCTCACTGATACTAGTTGGGTTTGTTACCACTGAGCCACAATGGGAACTCCACAACTCTCATTTTTGTCTATTCAGGGCTTCGGGTCCAGCTGGTCTCTCTGCTGCTTTCTTGCCGGGCTTGAGAACTGGGGCATCTTCCATTACTTTCATGTGATTGCCTGGTAAGACAGTCCTTGGTACATATCTACAACTTTATTTGCTTTTGTGCTGAATCTGTGGCTTTATCATGTCTCCGGGCTTACGATCTAAGAAGAGGATCAAGTATCCACATTTGTTCTCTGTATCTTAAACCATTTCAGGGTCTTGTCCCCTCATTGAAATTCCAAAATGGAAAGCGGAGTCAGTAACTATCTTTCTCTAAACAACCATTCTTTGTCATTTGCTTTCTCCCAGTACCAAAAGACCAGTAGATTGTTTTTCCAGTCTTCAGGGAAAATCTCTCCCTCTATAAATCTTGATGGCTTCCCCCAGAGTCATTTTTGCTCCTAAAATAACTCTTTTATGTATTTAGGATTTTGGAAAACATAAACTAAAGACTTATAGGAAATTCCTGTTTTCCACCCCACCCTGTCACACCCACATCCTCAGGAAATAACTAGAATAGACTATTTGCCTGAACTGGGTGAGCAGGTGGGAAAGGGAAAGTGGGAACTTTAGGGAAAAATCCATTTATATTTCAACATCCTGCGACAATGACAATGCATTGCATTACCTTAAAATTTGTAACATAAATCAAAATTGATAAAGACCAGCATTGGTTATTTCAGTTTGATCAGTCTTCTATAACCATGCACTCCAGTATATTTTTATTCGTTTGCATTCTCATGCACATTCTTTGGGAAAAAAATAATGGGCAAATTCCTTTAACTCAACTGATGAAAATTCAGATTATTTAGCAGAACTGTTAGTGTCTGGCAATCACAAATTCTGAGATTATAGTGGCAAAATTTTAAGGTGGGTCTCATGTGCCTTTTCACAAGGGAGATTGCTACAGTCCAGACTTTCTTCTCTTGGAAGAGTCTTGAAAAGTCAATATTGATTTTTGCCCAAGGTTTTCTTGGTCACTTCCCAAGGGCATACGATTAGTTTGGGCAGTTTTGTGCCAAGAAGTATAGCACATACCATTTTCATTTACTTAAAATTTTATTCAAAATAAAAATCAGTTAACAGATTAATAGATTTCTATTTTTAGTCCTTGACTTCATGAAAATAAATCCTTGATCTGTGCTATGCAGAACCGACAAAATATAAGGATGAGTTCCATCTGAAAGCAGATTTTCTAGTCTAAAGAGGGTTATAGAGTTTTGTTCTCCGGGCAGTTTCTCTCACATATACCTCCCTAAGTTCAAGACAGTTTAGCATTCCCCAGAGGGACCTGTAGGATTTTGGTGTTCTAGCGCCAACATTTTCAATGACAAAACACAATATATTTGGAGACTGGCAAGGTGATGGCTCACATCATGAGTATTCAATATTGCTTGTCTAAGTGTGCAGATAAATAATTTTTTCTAGACTTTGGACATAAACTCCTAGTGCTACATAAAGGAATTGATAGTTAAGAATAATACAGCTCTGGGAGTTTCCATTGTGACTCAGTGGCAAGGAACAGAACTAGTATCCAGGAGGACACGGGTTCAGTCCCTGGCCTCACTCAGTAGATGAAAGATCTGGCATTGCTGTAAGCTGCGGTGTAAGTTGCAGATGAAGCTCTGATGCCTCATTGCTGTAGCTCTGATTCAGCCCCTAACCTGGGAACCTCCATAGGCCAAGGTGTGGCTCACCAAAAAAAAAAAAAAAAAAAAAAAAAGGAAAAGAAAATAGCCCTTAAGGTGAGTTTCTAAAGAAGAGTTTACCTCTAAAAATGAATCTTTGTCCCAACCTGCTTGGTCTCTCAGGCTCTATCTCCTGTCCTTAGGCCCTCTGGGTCTTTCACTCTCACTGTTAAATTCAAGGCCCCACACATACTCTTGCTTCAAGTCAGGGGTCTACGGCCCTGGGGTTTGGGATTATTCATCCTCAGAACACAGCAATACCTTCAGAAGAGCAGTATGCTTTAACGACTCTGCTACTGTCTTCCATGACAAGTATCCTAAGTATAGCTCTTCAAAGTGTGTATGATGTTATACTTGAGAAATTGATGTCTCTGGGCCATCTGGCATTTCATGGTTGGGCACTACACCAGTACCATAAGGTGGAGTGCCAGGGGCAGGAAACTGTGGCTTATTTCTTTGTGCTTTGCTAACAAAGTCTCAAAAGTTGGTAACTGTCTGACATTCCTGAAACTGCCTTCCAGTGGAAGAGTCCACACTTAGACAATAAAGTCATGAAAGGATTGTACAATGCACGTGTGTATGTGTGCAACACACAAGTCATCCCAGGGACAGGTAAAGGTCTGGTTTTCCTTCTGAAGTAGAATAGCTCTACTATTCTACTGCCAGCGTACCACTGTTGGGGCTGAGTGAAGTAATTCAAGCAGACAAATGTTATAATTAAAAGGTTAGGATTTCATGCTTCTGTTTTCTTCCTGACTCAGACACATCGTGTATAAAAACAAAGGAGACTTTTGGAATTCTTCCTCTGAGTGTGTCTGCTATTAGTCCTACAGTTAAAATAGTTACCTGGGAGCACACCAGGGATCCTAGATGTTTGTTTGGGCTTTCATAAGAAGCATTAGAAAATTCCAGGTGGCATAGACTCTCAAACTGCTTTACTTGGAAGGTCAATCAACCCGTGTCAGTTGTTTAAAGTCTGCAGTGGTATCTGATGATCAAAACCATCGCTACATTTGGGCCAGAACATCACAGAGTGGCTAACTGTGGGTTTTACCATGCAACTGTACTTAAAGTAGGATGATCGAGGTGAAACAACACTAGCCATCACACAGTTTTTACTGCTGAAATAATAAAACATTGAACTGAACAAAAAAGCTTGTAAATCAAAATTTGTCTTTAGAGCTTCACTGTTCCACAGCTTGATCATTCCTCCTTGGAATATCAATCATTTTCTCTTAGATCCAGGATTTAGCTTTAGCTTTAACTTTTCTTCAAATTCCAAGTACTCCTTGAAGTTATTGCCCAACATCTTCCTGCAGAGTCTTCCTAAAGTTTGTCTATTTAACTGATGCTGAAAGATTTAAATGTAATCCAGCCCTAGGAAAGATCAAATGACATTTCAATTTTCTTAAATTTTTCAACATTCTTGAGGACCATCATATATAAAATAACACTTATTTTACATTACATATGTCCTTGATAGATATTTCAAACTTTCTTGTGTGACCATCTCTATTCAGTTGCTGTAACACAACACTCACACCAAGAAAGCTGCCTTGGATTTTGATATATTTTTAAGCAGATTATAAAAGACCTCCCTTGCTCTTTTGTAGAGGGAAAGAGCAATAAATACTTTAAATATCATACACAAAAGTGTGAACATAAAGTAAACTTCATGTATCCTAATCCTAATCCCAAATCATTGTCTCTTATGATCATATCACATATAATTGGATTTAATCAGAGTTTACCTTTAAAATTGAATCCTTGTCCCAACCTGCTTGGTCTCTCAGGCTCTGTCTCCTGTCCTTAGGCCCTCTGGGTCTTTCACTCTCATTGTTAAATTCAAGGCCCCACACACACTCTTGCTTCAAGTCAGGGGTCTACGGCCCTGGGGTTTGGAATTATTCATCCTCAGAACACAGCAATACCTCCAGGTTAAAGGGAATGTCTGTGGCTTCAATTGAATCACAACAAATTTAAACTAGAGAAAAAATGCTATACATTCAGTTTATTTGGAGTTCCCATTGTGACACAGTGGAAATGAGTCTGACTAGAATCCATGAGGATGCAGGTTCAACCTCTGGCCTCTCTCAGTGGGTCGGGGATCCGGTGTTACTGAGAGCTGTGGTGTAGGTCACTGATGCGTCTTGGATCCCACACTGCTGTGGCTGTGGAGTTGCCCAGCAGTTACAGCTCTGATTTGACCCCTAGCCTGGGAACCTCCATATGCCATGGGTGTGGCCCTAAAAATAAAAAAAAAAATTCTATGTTTACAGAGGTAATGAACCATATTCAAAGAAATAACTTCTTAAAAATTCTTTGCCTCAGGGCTGGCCCTAAATATAGCTAAAATGGTTAACTCTAATGTATGTGGTGTGCTCAGGGTAATGTCTCATGTGCTGCCTATTATATTCTTCCTGTGTTCTGACCTATTAATAATAATTAACACTTATGTGGTACTTACCATGTGCCAGGCTCTGTTCTCCACCCCTCCTCCACCAGAAAACTTCAATATCCTGGAATAAACTTCACTCTCATAAAGTGCCACCCACACCCATTCTCATTTCCTAGTTGGAACGGTTTTCATCATCCTTTTTCCAGTGAACTCTTTTCTCTGGTACAGTACCTACTATTCAAAGTCCCAGGAGAAGATACAAACTCTATTCTTCTAGAAAAAAGTCTTCCTGAATTTCATTAAAGAACACTTCTTTCCCCCTTATGCGTCAGTCCTCTTAACACCTTAATTAATGAATTTTTCATTTCAGTTATTAGAAACTGTACATCCTTGTTCTAGGTTTATAGCACTTGACCACAGACTTTCTTCATAAATAAATTCTACCTCCACATAATCACTACAGCTAGTTGAATTTTATTTTAAGGGCTAAATCATAAACAGATTATTCTTCCCGAAATTAGTAAAGACTCAACTTGTATAGAATGATGAATTAATTCCATGAAATCAGATTTTAATTAAAATACTTTTTAATGCACGGGGAACTATATCTAATTACATGTGACAAATCCATATATGTACATGTAATCGGGTCACCACATGGTGCAGTTGGAAAACCTGACAGAAATCTGTAAACCAGCTATAATGCAAAAAAAACAAAAAAAAACAAACAAAAAAAAATAAATAAAATACTTTTTAGAACTTCTATATGTAATTATAAGATGATTAAGCTTAAATTCAAAAACTGAAAGTTTTTTTTTTTAATCGAACACATTTTAAGTGATACTATTAAAAGACGACATTGCATAAACAATCAGAAAATTCAAATCTAGATAACAATGTTGATTGGAGGTTCTTCCAGTAGATATTTATAGACATAATAATTTTCTGAAATAAGTATATATTATAGGGGTAACTAATTAGCTTTGCGTATCTAAAGTTCTAAAAAGAATCTATTTAATCTCTGTCTCTTGTGTCTTGTAAGGTAGAATGTATTCACATCCAGATGAGTTCTTTGGGTGGACTTCTTGATTTGAATGAAGTAGAATAGAACCAAGTACTTGCATTGACTGGAAAGGCTTCATATTTCCGGGACTGAAGTGGCATCAGGTCTGGACCTTCCACAACACTGATGGTTTTTCTTTTTGATTTTACAACAATACTTATAGGTTTCATTTATTTCTTGCATTAGCTGTCTGGAATAGAGAGATGAGCTGAGGTCTGGAAAACTTCCCCAACACAGTCAAGTTCCTGTTGACTAATTCTGTGATCACCAAGGGCAGTCTCTTGAGTCCTTGAGGCCAAATGCTGCAGCACAGGCCCTGCTTGGAGTCGAGACTGTGGTTTCTGAGAGACTTCATGTCAGTGGACGAGGAGAGGACCCAGCAAACCTCTAGTCGCACATTGATGGACCCTTTTGATGGTGGGAGATGAGGGCATGAGTGGAGGGTCTGTGGGTGTGATGAAGGCCTGAATGACTCATGGGGGGAGGGGGTGTTAACAGGACTCTGAATCAGATGCCACTTGCTATAATTTTCATATGATACCCTTGGAAAGCACCTCCGCATGGAGGAAAGATGGGCTGATGGCCTCTCTTTCAGAAGTGCTCCAGTATAGAAAGGCATTTTCATTTTGAAAGACCCTGAGAATCCCTGAAAGAATAGCTAACAAGTCAATGGCCTGGAGTCCTCGGCCTCACCCCAAAGTGTATTGTTGATTCTCCCTCTTAGAGAACTACAGTACCTCCCTGCCCCACCACAACTTGAATGGCAGGGAGGCCTAAACCGTGGTCACCTGTTTAACCCTTTTCTCAGAAGTTTGTATTTCAGCTACCCAAAGTTAACGTCTCCAGTCAGCCTCCTTATTTTATATTTTAAATATTATTTTGAAAATTACAAGGGTTTGGCGGACTTCCTCCACTCCCCCATCCCCTTTTAATAAAGGTAAAAGCTTATCATTACAGAAAGTTGGAAAAGTAAAACAAAAATAAAATTGCTTACGGTTCTGATCAACCAAAGGAAACTGTTGCTAATTGTTAGTTTTTAAAAACACCCAAACGCCCTCACCCTGTACCTCTTACCCTGTATATGCTTGACCTATCCATTTCAGTGCTGGGTTTTAGCATATTTTTATAACTCTCTTAAGAGTTATACATATTCACTTTAGATAATTTGGTAAATGAAGAAATGCCTATAGAAGCAGAAAAACAAACAAACAAACAAAAAAACATCACCCATGCTGACATTTTGGTATATTTCTCTACAAATCATGGTCCATTGCCAGCATAAAAAAATGTTTCCTTTATAACCAAAGCTTTTATCTTTGAAAGCTGAGTAAGATAGAATGTTTTAAGGATCTATAGAAACTTTAAAAAACACAATATTACTCCCTCACTCCTCCTCTGTGGCAACCACAATCTGTTCTCTATGCCCTTGAGTCTGTTTCTGTTTTGTAGATAGGCTCGTCTGTGCTATACTTTAGATTCCACATGTAAGTGATGTCATATGGTGCTGTCTTTATCTTTTTGACTTCACTTAATATGAGAATCTCTAGCTGCATCCACGTTGCTGCAAATGGCATTATTTTTTCCTTTTTACCACTGAGTAGTATTCCATTGTATATATGTGTACCATGTCTTCTTAATTGGTAGATGCATTTAGAATGGCTTAGCAATGCGGTCCTACTGTACAGCGCTGGGGACTATATCTAGTCTCTTGGGATAGAACATGATGGAAGATAGTATGAGAAAAAGAATATATATATATATATATATATATATATGTATAAAACTGGGTCACTATGCTGTACAGCAGAAATTGACAAAACACTATAAATCAACTATACTCTTATAAAAATGAAGAAAAAATAAAAATAAAAAAACAGTAAAAAAACAAACAAATCAACCACAAAACAATGTCTCCAAAGTATTTCCAATATATTTGTTGAGGAAACAAATCATAGGAACCATCTTTGAGAAGCCTGCATCCTTGAGGTACTCGTTTTACACGGTCCTGATTCTTCTCCGTTCCTTTCTCAGGCTTTGATCCCTAGTAAACATTTTGCATCCAATCTCTATCTCCAACTCTGTTCCAGTCATCTCTTTCTGTGACACTCAAACTGGAAAATTTTGTTTCACTTTGACTTCCCCCAGATCCTTGCAAATATTGATTCTCTGACAATGTATAAGGATTTGCAGCAAGGAATGACAACTTGAATTATTTTAGTCCTTTTCTGTGCTTCTCACAAGCTTGATTTTTTTGTTCACGTGGAATATTTCAAAACACAGAGCATGGTTATTTTCCACAAAAGGAAAGGCATTGGTAATTACTGAGGGAAAGGCACATATCAGATACATTTTCTGTTGCTAAAAAACAAAGAAGATGAGGAGTTCCCTGGTGGTTCAGTGGGTTAAGGATCATGGTTGTCACTGCTGTGACACAGGTTCCATTGCTGGCCCAGGAACTTCCACATGCTGAGGGGGTAGCCAAAAATTGTTTTAAAATAAATATGTCTCTAATGATCAAATACTGTTTTTAAACTGATTCACAAGAGATTTTATGTAGAAATCAGCAACTTTCCATTTATGCTTATGAGCTCCTTGAATCCTTATCATTGAACCAGAGGTGCTAAGCAGTGGTTATTGACAATGTCTAAATTGTCACCTTTCTGAGTAGGTGTGAAGATGGAACATTATATCTTTGCACGGAGCTTCTTTTTCCCAGGTTGGTATTTGATACATAACCTGGGCAACTAAACATCTTTATATTTTCTCGGATGTGATTCTGGTTACACCAGAGAGTAGAGATCAAGACTTTAATGATGTCATGGCACTTTAGCCTCTGGTTAGTGTGCAGTGTGAGGGAGAGAGAAGACTAATGCTTTTGGTTGCAGGTTGGTGTGGAACAAAAGGGATTTTTACAGAGAGCAGCCAAAGGGTTTGGTCTCACAGGTACCAGCCCAGTGCTGGAAGGACATACGACTGGGGATCCCACCATCCCTTCCTTCGCATCGTATAAACACCAATGTTTTCCCAGCCACTTCACTTTTTGTAGAAAGGAGAAGACGGCAGGACGTCAATGTAGGAATTTACACTGGGACCAAAACAGTGTCTCGGGGCAATTTGGCCTCTTGGACTGGAAGCAATCCAGGGACATCTTCTGGTTTTAGTGTCTGACATTAGCGGTGAGGACTTACCACCTCTCTGCTTAGGTTCGCGTGAAGTGGCTAGGGGCTACAAGGAAGGCAGTCATGGATGTGCTTACGAATGCGAATCTGAATTCCTATGATCTGAGAAGTTCTGACAACTTGGGTACTTCAAATTATTCCTGGCCAGCCTATTACCTTCATTAATATGTATCAATGAGCCTATGTAGGAGCCTATTTCTGGGTGCCGGAGATTCTTATGTAATGCTATTGATAGTACTGGCTTTGAAGTCGTCCTTTTGAAGATATAAAGCAAATGGCTAGCATAAGGATCAAAAACTCTGATGTCCATCCTCCTTCTGGGGTGCTAGTTATGGATAGAGAAATATGAATGATACAATCCAAAGGTAGTTTTGTGGGCAGATGCCAGAGAAGACTTTCATTCAGTGCTAGGGAATTTTGATTTTATTTCTTAGCTAAAGGGGCACCCATAAGAATAATTAAGGGGGGGTGACACTGGGTCTTTAAAAGAGGATGTTTGATGGGGCAAAGATCTGCAGGATGCAATGGAGTGAGAAACTCAGGGAAAGAACAGTCAGTTGTCAAGGCTTTAGCCCAAAGTCCAACTTCCAAAAAACTGTTACCAGCCCTGGAGAAGGCAGGGTGGAATCTTTAGACTAGAAAGAAATGATTACTCAGACTTGGAGGACATGGCCTTAACCTACATCCCCAATCCAGCCAGAGGATACCAGGGACCATCTTGTGCAAATGAGAACAAATCTGTTGGCATGGGTGCAAGCACAGTCAAGGAGACCAGTTCTGGCCATATGTCTGCTTTGGGAGAAATACTCAGAGTACCCCTCAAAAGGATCACAGCTAGCCTCCCAGTGCACTGAGACCCAAAGCTGGTCACTCTAGTGACACCTCAGACACAACCTATTCAAATGGCTCTGATCCTATCTGGTATGTGTGGTCAAAGCTCTAGTAACAATTCATCTTCCCATTGACTAGGGTTTTGGTTTTGTTTTCTAATCATCTCCATCCATCTGACCTTGTCACAGATCTTCATGTGTGATCAAGCTGCAGCTGCCCTCTTACTGGAGACAGATAAGCCCCATTGTGCCCTGGAAGGGTCTCTTCTCTCATAGTTGAAGTGATCAAGAGAGATGGGGAGGACTAAGTTAGTGGTGGTAGGAAAGGAGAAATAGGTTTGCAGTAGAGAGATAGAAGGTTGAACGAACAGAATTTGGTAATAAATTGGGTGTGTCCATTATAGAAGAGAGAAGAGGCACAGTTGATACCTCAACTCTTTTGAGTTCTAAGGCTTCGGATATGATCCCCAGAAATACCCATGTGCACACTTTTGCCTATAATCTCAGGAGGTTCCCAGATGCTGTAGACAAAATTTCAGAACCTCTTTTGCAGGAATTCCTTCTGTTGCACAGTGGGTTAAGAATCCAGCTGCGGTGGCTCAGGTCACTTCATAAGCACAGATTCAATCTCTGGCCTGGGGAACTTCCATATTCCACAGGTGAAGCCATTAAAAACAAACAAACAAGCAAACAAGAACCACACTTCTTTTGCTGAAGAAAGTCTTGAAAGTAGAACTAGATATCCTGAAAGATTCCTTCTGCTCCCTCAATGTTAGGGTATTTATAGAACTTAAGTGCTGATGGATTTTAGGGGACCTTGGTGATACAAGAAAGTTAGGATGGTGAGTTGGTGCATATGTGAGGCACTAGGGAGTATAGAAGACCTGGCCAAACTGAAGTGCTGGTAAGGTATTTGTAAGCAGATGTTGAGATCATTGAAGTCACACATTGGTAAAGTGTTTTTGCATTAGATCTATATGGTCTAATATGGTAGCCATTGGCCTCATGTGGCCACTGAAGCCTTTAAAGAAATATGGCTAAGCCCCTAAGTGGAAAGTACATGTTCATTTTGAAGACAGTCCAAAAAAATAATCCCTCCCCCAAAAAACTCCAACAGATAAATATCTCACTTTTAAATCATTGATTACATATTGAAAGTATAATATTTTGGATATACTGGGTTAAACAAAATATGTTATTAACTTCTCCTTTTTTTTTGGCCGCACCCAAGGCATGCTGAAGTTCCGGGCCAAGGATCGAACCCCAGCCACTGCAGTGGCAATGCCAAATCCTTAACCACAAGGCTACCCGGGAGCTCCGTCATCTGCTTCTTTTTAAATGTAGCTACTAGAAAAATTTAATGTCATGTACATGGCTTGTATTCGTGGCTTGCATTATACTTTTCTTGGCTAACACTACTCTAGATAGTATTTATGGGTAGTTGCTGGTGACAACTTGGGGAGAGTTGGGATCTCTGTGGGAAGCATATAGGGAGGGAAGTGTAGGAAGCAAGGAAGGTTCCAGAAGGCCCAGAAGGAAGTGGAGTCTGGGAAGGAGCTGGAGACAGTAAACAGAAGACAGTGAAGAAGGAGTCAGATCACAGGAACAAGAGGAAAGGGGGGAGGTTTAGGGCAGAGGGTCTCGTGAAGAAGATCATACTAAATAATTCAGGCTTTATTCTATTGTGCCAGTTCTTCCCCCCAGAAAGTGAAATCGTCAGATTTAAATTTCAAGAGCATTTTGGCAACAAAATAAAGAAAGGATTGAGTTGAGGGAGAAGCTGAAGTCCAGGTGGACAGTGAGAAAATCAGGGAATAAGGAAAACCCTAAAGCCCTTAAGCCTCTGAAGCCAAAGAGAAACGACTCGTTTTCACTTTGAGAAAGAACTTTCTATTTTATTTTCTTGCAGTGAAAAATGAGGTGAGTGAGATTTTGGTAATTTAAAGCAGGTGTCATCTCCTTCTAAAATCCAGGAAAATGGGTTGCAGCGAAAATCAATGTTGCGGATGATTAAAGATGCTTTGTGTGGAAAAATAGAAAGATGTAAAGAAACCAAGGACATAAAAATTATAGGATTTCTAAGAAACAAAGGTTGTCTTTTTGTATAAATGTCTCACATAGGCAAAAAAGAAAAGAACATTATTCCCCAACCTTGAGAACATGACGGTAGGAAAGAATGGTTTCTAAAAAGGGTTTTCCTCTAGTCTCTGGCTCCATAACTTATGATCATTTTAGGTACTTGTAAGTGTTTGCAAATTGAACAAGCTGTGTCCCAGGATGTCCTTTAAGCAGAAAATCTGGTACATAAAATGATTTATTTGGAGCTCCAGTTAGAGCAAAGTACAGATCGAAGACTGAAAGTCTAAAATTCAGGGTACCAAGTAAGAGTGAGCTGAATGTTTTGAAGGTGTTTGGATACTATTAGCATCTGTGTTTTAAATTCTTTGCTACTTTAAAGGAAAAGAGGGGAAATTGATGGTAAAAGAAAATCAGTGGAAGTTGTTCTACTAGGGGACCAAACAAGAGAAAAATGACTGATTCATTAAAGTCACTTGGAAGATGGGTCTATGTGGGTCACCATGTGAGTCAGGCACTGCTGGAGGCTATCTGTACAGAACTAGGATAAAACCTATGCAGAATAAAAATAGTAATAAAAATAACTAGCAGTAACTGACACTAAGAATATATATTATATACCAGATAGTGTTTATGTGTTTATAAGTTGTTACTCCTTCATTTATCACAATAACCTCACAAAACAGGTATCTGAAGGATAAAGAAGAGGCACAGTGAAGTTAGGTCATTTTTTCCCAGGTCACACAGCTAGCCCATTATATCATACTGCCTCCTCAAATGTTTGGAAGACACAAGTTGTATCAGGCAGCATTAGCTGGGTTATGCTGTGGTAACAAATGGCTTCCCAAATCTTAGTGGTCTCTAACAATAAGGGTTTGCAATTCTGTTCCTTTGTTTCTAAACTCTATCATAAGTCATGTGCTCTGCTTTATTCCTGGACCTTCGCTGAAGAAGCAGCCTCTGTCTAGAACATCAGTAGTCCTCCAGCAGAGGAATTATACAACAAAGAACCATGGGCTAGCTCTAAGAGCTTCTACTGGAAGTGGACATACTACTTTCTCTTACATTTCTTTGGCCAAACTCTGTCACGGTGGCCAGGCTGCCAGCGCTCTGAGAAGTGGAATGCCTCTGCAGGGATGGTCTTCGCAGTAAGAGGACCCAAGGGGAGGGTTTTTTGTTTTTCTGTTTTATTTCGGTCATACGAATCTTTAGCTTTACAGGGATAAGAATCAAAGATTGCTTGATTTGACTTTGTTTCACACCAAGGAGTGAATGTTATGACCCCTGAAGTTAATTCTTGAATTGTCAGTATTGAATGGGGATGACAGAGGGCCCTGCAAGTGTGAGACTCTAAAGTTGAGAGCAGCTGCCCTTCACTGCAACCAATGAGGGCAGCTAGGTCACTGCCAAAATCCTTGATGAGCAAGGTACCTGGGAGGAATTTCAACAGTGTATCAGGTCACAGGCAACAGAAGGTTAAGGATTGACCTGGCTTGAGAGCCGGTAGGGAGGGCAGGTCAAATAAGGGGAGAGCAACCTCAGGGTTCAGTGAAGGCTGAAAGTACCCATACAGATATAGGTACTTTGTATTAATTTGTATGTTTGAACACTTGCAAGGCTGAGTATTGCTCCAGGTGTTTACCAACAATGTGAGTCATAATTCATCAATTTACTCTTTCTTTCATTCACAAAATGTTACATCCGATCTAAAATCAACTGCGTCATTATCAACTGGGATAATTGCGAGACTATCCAGGGTTCTTATCGCAAATACAAGATCAAACTCTCAAGGGATGGGTCTCCCGACTATGTTTTCTGGTGGCTCTGTTGGGTATCCAGTTTTGGAAACCACTGAATGAGTCTATCTTTTGGAAATAAAAATACATCCTAAGAGTCAAAAAACAAACAAAAAACCCCCCAGAAAATCTTGAATAATTACGTATGGTTATAACACGAAATAGCCACCAGGTGGCAGAAGAACTCCATTCTTACAAGTTCCTTGGTCGCGTCCTTATTTCACTTTTCCTATTCCATTTTTCTTTTTTCCTCCTCTCCACCGCTCTCGCCACTTCGTTTGCTGATTTGAAATACAGAGGATCAAGCTCCTTAAAAAGACTGATGCTAACATTATAAACTGCAGTTATTAAGATTTTTTTTCCTTATAGAGAGGAAAACTAGAGTATTATGTTAGTGAACAATTCGGAATTAATGCTATTAGACATAGCTTTTTTTTTTTTTGGTTTTCAATTGGATAAAAATGTCTTAACTGAATAAGGCTAAATGTTAGCAGGTCAAATAACCATAAACAACCTTTTTAGTTAGTGTTTAATAAACAAGTTTGGAGGCACAGAACATTATTAACATACATTGTATATGCTAATTATTCTTAAGGAAAACTTAAATTTTTGTTTTCGTAAAATTAAAAGCTCTAATGGTAATTTATACACTGAATTCTCATGAGTACTGTCCTGGACTTTGAAGAGTCAAGGCTATTCAAGCAGCTCTTGTATAAATCCAGGTTACACCTCTTCAGAGACTGACCTTGAGCCAATTTCTTAGCAGCTCTCAGCTTCTGCTGTAAAAATGGGGTAAAAATGTATATTTCATAAGGTTGCTGTGCAGAATCAATGATGCCACAAGCAAGTGCTTTATATATACACAATTAGGTAAATAAAGTAAAATAAAGTAATTCCTTCCTCTATTCTGTTTTCTTTTTTAAATGACAATTGCTACTTGTATTTTAATGCAAGACACAAGGCTGAAGTACAGACGCAGCTAGCAGAATCATTATCTAGTTCATACATTAAAAAAATGTCATGCTATTAAAAGACTTCAGACTTGGAAATCTTTGCTCACTGTTTTGAACCTCTCCACTTCCTGTTAGGAAACATGGTAATCTTTGAAGGGTATTTTTTGGGGCTTCATGTGTTGTAATTTATCCATTTTTTTAATAAAGTGTATAATGACTTATGCCCTATGGGGTTATTTAATATATTGTCAAGAAAGAAGAATAAAGAATGTATTTTATCAGCAGGCAAGGCTTGTCCTCTTTATCCTTAATCCTCTTTACGCTCGCGTGTAATTTACTGAAGAGCCGACAAAGTCACAGCCCAGGCTGCCTTTCACCGTATTCTTCTGCAGACAGTGAAGGTACCGATCCTGAGACTACGCCTTCTCACTGAGCCCATGTAAGAAATCCGGTGAGGTTATATGGCTTCTTCATTTCTATACTGTGAAAGCATGAGGGTGCTTATAAGAAGGAGGCATTAAGGTGTGTGCTTTGGGCAAAGCCACTGGCAGAGATGCTGCAAGGATGCTTAGTGACCCAATATTTGAACACTGAAAAGGTTTCAGATTCGTCTTTTGGCTGCAAAAAGGAAAGACATGGAAATATTAAAGAAAAATTCTGACAAAACAAGGCACTGGGGAAAAATATACGGAGTCTGTGCTGCTGACAAAAGGGCCATCTCTACAATGTAGATATATATTTGTATTTTGATATATAGATTTAATTGTAAGTAATTTTGTGTGAAATATCTTTGATTGTAAAGATTGAAAATCTTGAGAATAATCCCAATTTATATTTAATTTTGTTCCAAGAGGTTGATAGGCTTGGAAATTCTAGATATCTTAAGTCCAACTGATGACCTTAAGAAGCAGGGGAAGTAACTTTCAGGAGAACTTGAATGAAAGGAGAGAGATCCTGGATTTCATTGGGTGCATCTTTCTTCATAAATACAAAATATTTCCTGTGGTTACTTGCCTCTACTTCTTGTTGTCTAGCTAGCAATGATAAAAATGGAAATTACCATATCACCTTATTCAGAGTATGTGCTTAATATCGTTGAACAAAGATTTTGATATTTCCAAGGTCGAAGAGCCAATGTCTTTGCTTGTAGTTGAAAAATCTGGAATAATCTCCCCAGCCTCCACTGCGGAGATTCTTTCTGCCTTCAAGTTCTTGATCCTGAGATACCTACTTGATGTTTTTCCTGATTCTCGGAATTTAAAAACTCTTTCTTTTTCCCACATGGGCATAGCTATTATTTTCTCAAATGGTAGAGTTAACCCCAAATAAAACCGGTGGCCCCAGTGTGGTCTTCCCAACTTCTGACGTTGGCATGTGGATACTGGTCTGGCATTTTCCTCAATTCACAACAATGAAGAAAATCAAAAGCAGCTTGTTTTACTTTTTAAAGAATTGTGGTAAAATATACATAACATAAAATATACCATCCAAGTCATTTTAAGGGTATTATCCAGTGACTTTAAGCACATTCAAAATGTTGTGCGACACCACCAGTCTATTTTTTTGTGTGGAATTTTTAGGGTTCTTTACATGTCATCTGTGAGCAGAGATAAATGTGTATCTTCTTTTCCATCTGGATGATTTTTATTTCTTTGTCTTGCCTGATTGTTGTGGCTAGAACTTCTAACACTATATTGAATAGAAGCCAGAAACAAAAGGACAAATACTGTCTGATTCTACTCACATGAGAACATAGAATAGCCACATTCCTAGAAAAGGAAAGTAGGAGAGTGTCTATGAGAGGCTTTGGGAAGGGGGAGGAATGAAGGGTTATGGTTTTATGGGTGTGGAGTTTCAGTTTGGGGAGATAGAAAGTTTCTGGGAGTTCTCTTGTGGCGCAGTTAAGGATCTGGTGTTGTCACTGCAGCAACTGGAATCATTGGTGTGGTATGGGTTTAGTCTCTGGCCTGTGAGCATCCACATGCCACAGGTACAGAAAAAAAAAAATTCTGGCCAGGGTATATGAGATTCTGTATCAGGCTCTACTATCAGAGGAAAACAGTTAATATAGGATGTTCTTTTGCCAGTGGCCAAAAAATAGAGGTCTGGGAAACAAAGGGTAGAAGTAAGATTGGCTCTTTTATTTACTTATTTAAATTTTGTTGGGGTGTAGTTGACTTACACAATTGTATTAGTCTCATGTGTACAGCATGGTGAACCAGTTATACGTACACACTAAGCCATTCTTTTTTTCCCAGATAGGTTATTACAAACTATTGAGTAGATTTTCCTGCGCTCTACAGTGTGTTCTTATTAATCGTCAGTTTTGTACAGTAGTGAGTATATGTTATTCTCACACTCCTAGTTCCTCTAAATATGGTATGATATCTAATAAAAATGATACAAAAGAACTTGTTTATAAAACAGAAAGATACTTACAAATTTCAAAACCAATCTTACGATGAAGACTGGCTTTTAAACATCATTCCCGGTTGGGGATCAGATTTGTTCTCACAATCCTAAGCAGTTCCAGAATAGAAAGTGTGGTTCTTCAGTGTATAACACACCTCTGGGGGACACAGGAAGGGTTCCGCTGAAAGAAGCTATATTATACCTGGGTACTCAGAGGATAAGCAGGGAAAGACAGGAGTTCTGTACTTTTGGGGAACTTGAGTCTGATTATTATGAAGAGGTAGGTTTACTGCTGCTTAATGTGATTAAGGAGGAGCATCTCTGAGATTTGGGAATACACAGAGGTCTCTTTTCAATGACAGCCATGCATAGGCAACTCAGTAACCCTGGCCCAACTAGGACAAGAAAAATAAAAGCTCAGGATTTTAAATGATGGAAGTCTAGGTTATTCAACCAGAAAAGCAACCTAGGGCTGCCAAAATGCTGCCCAAGGTTGAAGGAAAGAGAAAACTGATGATGCAGGTTGATGGTGGGTGTCGGATGACTTTAGGCCGGCTGCAATAGCAGGGATTTCTCCATCAATCTGTTGTGTTAGGTCCTTGCAGACACTGTGGCTGGTCATAGCTTGAAAGGGATGCTAACATTTTGGACTCAAAGGCAGGCATGCTATGCACTGTAATGCTAGAGGAGGACTGTACTGGACATAGTATCTTCTTTTACTCCATCTACTTTTGTGACCACCAGTTCAGAACTTGACTAGCTCTGCGCCGATGCCATCAGAAGGGTTTCCACCTTGTATTTTCATTACATTCACTTAACTTCCTGTCAAGAACTTCTCTGTTACCTTGGCATTGATGTCGTCCTGGGGAACCTGCCCAACACTCATGTTTGTGCAACCTGGATGCTGGAGGACCCTCTTGCCCAATGGAAGACGACAGCTGTTAGGTTTGCTGAGGGAGGAATGTGCAAGGCCCAGCTGGTAAATCACGAGAGATTGATTAAGACATCCAAAACGGACGGGCTGAGCTCAAGATAGCGCCAACTGGGACTGCAAGGAGATGCTTTGTTTATGTAGGTTTTGTGTTGGGACTCTGTGGTGGAAGTTTACGTCTAGAACTTGTGGTAGGAACAATAAAGAAGGAGGGGAGGGTTACACGATTAGGTGGAGGGGGAGGCAGCTGAGTCCCATGACAGAGGGCAGTTAATCTTTGTAGGTGCTTAATCTATGCAGGCAGTTGTTTTCCATGGGCCATTGCACTGTTTCTTGCTGCCAAACTGGGGAGAGGCGAGGAGTTGGGGGGTTTCTTTCACCATCCCCCTGGGACCCTATCAACAGCCACTCTATAAGTGTCTTCTGCTTTTTTCAATCTGTCCCAGGCAGGCAGTTCTAAGACATATTTTATGAGTCCTCAGAAAATTCTGGGAGAGATTAAGCATCAACTCGATAAACCATCCTTTCTTGAATTTCCCACCTTCCTTATTTTACTTCCTTCATCCTTCTTTCCTACTCCCTAGGAGAATCCCATCCCAAAGAAAGTTTTGCACCCAAAACTTTGTCTTAGGATCTCTTTTCAGGGGAACAGGCTAACCTCTAATGAGCTAATTTTGATTGGGGGATGGGTACCACTGGAGATGGAGTGACAGGTAATACCCATCATGGTGAGTTTAATCTCCTTAAAGAAGATATTGACATTAAAAGGCCATGATCAGGTCATAGGTGATTGACTTTCCATTTTTCCCAACAAATTCCAATCACACATTTAGTTTCCTTCATTCTGGGATTTCATCATTAGCAGCTGGCCCCGTGATAGATTGATGAGTAGACTGAAGTATAATTCTGCTGATGTTTAGATGTGTGGTGTATATTTTGAAGGTGTTGGGAATCCCAGGAAGGAGTGGATACAGCTCTGCCATCTAGAACTTCTCACTGAAGGGTGTCTGATGAGGAGAATGACCAACTCAAGGATTAACAGCCAAAAAAGAAGTAGACTGCATCTCATTACAATGAAGTATGAATTTATTAATCTCTCTCAATACAGGGTCATTAGTTAAGCCAGAAAAAACTCTTTTTCCCTTGAATCTAATATTTCCAATTGCAGGCTCAGTGGAAGATAAGAGGAAGGATGAGAGAGAGAGAGAAAGATTGAGAGACAGAGAGGGGAAGAGACATATGCTGGAGAGCCAGCCCTTGCCTGGGTCTGCTTACTATGCAAATTGAGAAAGGAGGAGGAAAAAGCAGAGAGCTTTCCTGGATTCTCTTTAAAGACACTTTAATATTTAAGGTACCCAGGACACTGTGCCCCTAGCCATCTCTCTTTCTGATGATAGCTACTCCTCTCTTGTGGAAGAATTAATAAGGGGTAGGTGGAGGAGCAGAAGTGGATGGGGAGAGGATCCAAAACACATCCTTCACTCTGGGCGTAGGTGATGGTGTGAGAAGAGGTGGAGGGGGTGTTTCCTGGACTCCAAATATTAGCTGTATCTTCCCATATGTCTGGGGGAGTTTCACTTTGATCCACAAACGCTTGATCTCCTGCTCCAGCTCATCATACCTGGTGTGTTTATCTATTTCCTGAGCCTGGAAAATGTATCTAAGATGGTTAATCAAATGTTCAATAAGGGATTCTCAGCTGAGGGCCCAGAAGTCTGCCGTTCATTTATATAAGGACCTTACTAGACCACAATAAAACACTATAAGAAAGAGCCTCTGAGATTTCCCTGAGGATGCAGTGCATGGAATGCTTCACCTGAAAGCGTTCCTACGTTAGTCACTGAGGTGCAATTTCCATGAACTAGGTCCAAGATGAAAATGAACCTATTGTAGCCTTTTAGGGAAGGGTGGCAGAAGGTTAAGTTTGTAGGCATTTTATCTGCAGAATTCTTTGAACTGGGAGATTATCCTAAGTTTACTTAGAACAAATGCTATTAGTACTACGTAAAACCTCCATTGTGTGCAGTCAGTCCTAATCAAGGAGTTACTGCAAACTAATCCAGTTCAGAGCATTCAGGTCCAAAGGGAATCAAACCAAACAGGACTAAAGGATGTTCAGAGCGGTCCACAATCCCGCAGTGCTCTTAGCCTTAGATGCCAGATGTCTGTGGCTAAACCAAAGCAAGGAAGCAACAGTGACCATCTGAAAAAGTGAATCTCCCGTGGCGAGTGGCTGGCAATAAATGATTGAGGTCACATCCACAGAGTGCCTCTGAGAGAAACATAATGAGGGGGGTTTATTTGAATTGAATCACGCAGGTTGATTCTGGAAAACTGTATTTGCCTTACATGTCTCACTTTCTCCCCTTTTAAGGGCTCTGCTAAGCCCAGAGTCACATCTGAACATGGAGAAATATTTTCATTTTGGAAGGAATCTGGGATTTGGAGTTAGAAGAATGCTGTGGTCTGAATACTTTTGTCATCCCAAAGCTCATGTGTGGAAACCCTAATGCCCAGTATGATGGAATGAGGAGCTGGGGACTCTGGGAGGTGCTTAGATCAGGAGAATTCTGTCTTTAGGAATGAGACTAATGTCCTTAGAAGAGAGTCTCAAAGAGCTAGCTCCTCTCTTCACCATGTGTGGACCACAGATGGAAGGCACCAGCTATGAACCAGGAAGGGAGACAGACCACATCATAAAGCAACCACACTGATGCCTTGATCTTAGACTTCCCAGCCTTCCGAATAGTAAGAAATACAGTTCTCTTATTTATAAGCCACTCAGCTTGTGGTATTTTGTTGTAGCAACTTCAGTAGACTAAGACGAAGAGAGTGTCTCTGCTAAGCAAAGCTTGCCTAGCAAAGCGTGACTTTGGGTAATTTATGTAAACTCGTTATGCTTCCACTTCCTCCTCTTTACAATAAGAACTGGAGTTCCCACTGGGGTGCAACAGGATCAGCAGCATCTCTGCAGTGCCAGAATGTGGATTCGGTCCCTGGCCTGGCACAGTGGGTTAAAGGATCCTGAGTTGCCACAGCTGCGGTGTAGGTCATAACTACAGCTCTGACCCAGGAACTCCTATGCTGCAGGGCGGCCCAAAGAGGAAAACAATGAAAAAAATTCAAAAAAAAAGAAAGAAAAGAAAATAAGGATTATAATAATACCTAGGCCATAGTATAGAATAATCAAGTGACAAGAGTGAAATCATCTATACTTAGAAAATTGCCATCCGCACTCCCCGAGTCACACAGTCCCTTCTTTTCCTGGGAAAGCTTGGGGATTTCCACGGTGAGAAATGGATGTCACAGGTTGGGAAATTTACCTTTTCCTCTGCCCGTTCTTTTGTCTGCATTATTCTCCATCCCATTTGGAGGGCACGAGGCCATCCAACTGGGCACGGTTCTACACCTCAGTAACAACTCTGCCGAAATTGAACCTAATGTATGCAGCAACACGTGTCTGAGAATAAATGGGCTGTGAGCAGGGAAGTGCCGGTTCTGCCTGGCTCCCAGGGAAATCAAGATGAGACAGCTGTGCCTATAAATGAAGCCATTTGAAGAGTTAACATGGAAGACAGCCCCACATAATTGTGAACTTCTGTGGCGCTACTCGCAAACCATGCTCTGGAAATTAATAAAAGGACTGAAGAAGATGGAAAGGGTATACAAAATGAAAGCCAAATGAATGAATTAGTTTTTCCTTCTTGTTCTGCAGCACCAGATCCAAAGACAGCTAAGCTCTGCTGGTCTATGGTTTAAATGGGCATTTTGAATGATTTACACCGAAGCTGTGTGGGAAAGCAAAGCAAAGCTGGATAAGAATAAAGAATGATTATGCTTGTGTCCCTAGTGGGTAAAAGCACATTGGAAAAAAAGAAATAAATTGGTAATTAAAAATACAGAATTCCTTATGGTTGTCGCTAACTTGAGAGCCAACACCTTATGTCTGTCAACATTTTCAGCATTCATTTGATTTCACAAGCACTTCTCGTTCACCCAAATGTTTGTTTATTCATCTGGTCGTCCAAACAAAAATTTACAGCTTCTTCTGTGTACTGGCTACCAGGCTGAGAGCTTGCATAAAAACTCCTCATTTAATTCTTACAGCCACCGTTCTCCACAGGTAGTATTATTATCCCAAGAGTTTTTAGGAGTTCCCAACATGGCTCTAGAGGTTAGCAAACCCGACTAGCATCCATGAGGTCATGGGTTCGATCCTTGGCTTTGCTCAGTGGAGTAAGGATCCAGTGTTGCCGTGAGCTGTGGTGTAGGTAGGCGGCTACAGCTCCGATTGGACTCCCAGCCTGGGAACCTCCACATGCCTCTGAAGCGGCCTAAAAAGACAAACAGACACCCCCCTCCAAAAAAAAAAAACAAGCATTTTTAGTGAAGGAAATTGAGATGCTGAATTATTAGCAACGTGTCGATATGATAAATTTAACCAGAAATGGACCTGAGATCTGAGTCCAGTTTTTCTTTTTCCTTTAGTATCCAATTCCTCTCCACCACAAAACCACAATACTTTCGATTGGTATAAGTGAGTCGAAACTTTCTGAATTAAAAAAAGTGCAGTGTTTTTGTCAATTTCTTAATGGCCTCTGAAAATTGGCCCCTTAACATAATTGGGCACTTAAACTTTTAGTGCAGCCAGAGTGACAGAGGGTGGTGAAATTCTGTCTTTTTGTTTGTGCATTAAGCTCTCTTTTATTGCATTATATCTATCATGGTTCATTCTGCCAGGCAAAAAATACTTTCTCTCTCTCTCTCTCTCTTTTTATTTTTTTTTATTTTGGCTTTTTCGGACCGCATCCAAAGGATATGAAGTTTCCCAGGCTAGGGGTCAAATCGGAGCTATAGCTACTGGCCTACACCACAGCCATAGCAACACAGGATCTGAGCCGTGTCTGTGACCTACACCAGAGCTCACTGCAATGCCGAATTCTTAACCCATTGAGCGAGACCAGGAATTGAACTCTAGTCCTCATGGATGCTAGTTTGATTTGTTAACCGCTGAGCCATGACAGGAACTTCTATGATACTTTATTTCACAATTGCACCCAGACCATGGATCCTCATCAGAAACCTACAATGGAATCACCTGGCAAGTTTTAAAAATGCAGATTTCTGCATCCCACCCACGCTTTATTGAATCAGAATTTCTGGGATTGGGTCAGGGAGCTACACTTTGTTTTTGTTTTTTCCTGCTGTGCCTGTGACATAGGGAAGTTCCCAGGCCAGGGATTGAATCCAAGCCCCAGCATTGACCCAAGCCATGGAGGTGACAATGCCGGACCCTTAACCTGTTGCACCACAAGAGGGAACTCCAGGGAAGCTGCACTTTTAACCAGCAGACCTGTTCGTTCTAACACATGTTCAAGATCCACTATCATAGAGGATCCTCTAGACAAAGTCAGCCCACGGTGGTTGGTGGCAGTGTAGCTGACTCTCTCAGAATCCGGTTCAGTCATATAACTTCAAGCCCACCACTTCTGGGCCCACCTCTGAGTCAAGCCCCTCCCCCTACAACACATCACATGGAACTGCATCACGTGACTGCCCATCTGTCATTTTGATGCTATCATGTCAAAACCCACATTCCACGACAGCTCCTATTTCACCCAGACCCTACTCTGAGTTCAGAGTCAGCCTCTTATGGACACTGGAACTTTGGCACATTTTCTGTCATAACCTCAGTCAGGCTGTGGTCTCTGATTCTTGCCTTCAATACCCAGTCCTATGCTATGATCCTGAAGGGCACCTGGATTCTTTCTCGGCCAACACAGGCCTTTTTCTCTCTCTTTTTTTCTTTTTAGGGCCACATCTGCGGCAAGTGGAAATTTGCAGACTAGGGGTTGGATCAGAGCTGCAGCTGCCGGCCTACACTGCAGCCACAGCAACGTGGGATCCAAGCTGCATCTGTGACCTGTCCTGCAGCTTGCAGCAATGCTGGATTCTTAACCCACTGAGGGAAGTCAGGGATCAAACATGCTTCCTCACGGACACTATGTCAGATTCTTAACCCACTGAGCTGCAGTGGGAACTCCCCAATATAGGCCTTTATTTCTGCAGAAGAAATCTCTCATTGCCAGCTAAATAAAATTTTTTTTTTTTTTTTTTTTGCTGGCTGATTTAGGTATGAAGTTAAAGATGTAAAAATATTTATTTACTCTGTTAATGATGAAATAGCACCTTGCCGGAGTCCTGATTAATCATGCTCTACCTGGAAGCCAGTGCCAAAATGACTCTGCTAATAGATTCCATCAATTGCTGAAATCAGTGATTGCACTGAAGGGCACTTTATTGCGAAGTTCCTTAATTTTATATGCTAGTTGCATATTGACATCCCCTGATAAAAATTGTTTGGTTTTCTCTCTGAAACATTTGGGGTGAGTCTTGAAGAGGTAATTTGCATTAGCTACACGTTGAATCACGAAGCTATTCCCATTATCCTGGCAAGGTAAAACATCGTTTATTCCATGGGATTTAAGCAATCCTTTGAGCATTTCAGAACAACGAGAGTAATAACTGTTAAAAGCATGGTGACTACAAATTAATATTAAAAGGCTCCTCAAACATTAACCGAACTATTTCTTTGCTGCCTCTTGTACATGCATAGTTCAACATTGACTATTAGCAATGAAATGGCAGAGATTAAAGAAACTTTTAGAAGTCTTCAGAATCAGTGTCTTTCTAGCTCGAAAATATTTTTGGTGCCAGCTAGCCTTCCAGCGAGCTTTGGCAGTGGGTAAAGGGCTTCACAGCTCTGTCGGTGTTACTGTTGTCAGTGGTCTGCTTGATTTTGTCCCTAATAGGAACAACAGGACAAGGGCAGCGTGCTTGGAGAATCATCCTGGCTCTAGTCAGACTTATGAAGGGTGGAGAGATAATTTTATAACCATCTACTGCCATTTTCAGTCCTGAACTTTGATGGAAGTGGACAAAGTATTATCTTTGGAGTCAATGCTAAGTCTGAATCCTAGCTTCACCTTTGACAAGGAATCCGGGAGCTAAACTGAGTTCTCCTCTCATTTGTATATCTATTGCCTCGGCTTGAACTACCCTGGCCACTTTTTTTTCATGGTGCAGACATATTACTCAGCAAAGTGTGAATAAATACTTGTAAAAAGTTTGATCTATGAAATATGGACAGAACCCCTATTTCAAAAAATGGTCATAAAGACTGAATTATATTCACATGGTAGGAATTCGATAAATTCGAGTTTGCATTCTCCTTCTGCTCCTGAAAATGATAGAAACACTATGGCCTGTTCATTTTTTTTTCCACTCACCTCCACAAAAAGTTTTATTAGCCAGTACAGTGTGGTCTTTTCTAAGCTTCACAACATTGTTATAAATCCCATTGACACGTCACTGTCTGTTGCAAGATGAGTTCCCCGGGAAGCAGAAGCTGAGGTAGAGTTGAGAAATGCCTGTGAAAAAAAAAGGGGAGGCAGCAGGATTGAACAGATATTACAAATCCCTGCCAGCCTGCCAGAGAATCTCCAAACAAAGCTTGCCCCTTAGAGGAGTCCTGCCCTAGGTTGAAATGATGAGGTCATTTGCAGCCCTGACTGGTTGGGAGTGCCCTGAGAAAAAGACGACCTTGGCTGCTATCACCTTGATGAGTGGCGACAGCCACCACACACTGAGAAAAGTGTGACCTAGTCTCAAACACTGAGGTGGATTGTGAGACGGCTAACAGTTGGAGACGGTCAGTCAGCTACACTCCTCACAGCTGGGCGGGGAGTCCTTTCATGATGGGGGACCTGAGTGGGGCATTTATGTGCCTGCCTCAGTGGCAAGGATTTAGAGTTAATGTAATGTTATTTTAGAGATGCTGCATGTGTATGGAATTCTCTTAGAGGGTAAGAAGACTTATGAACCACTGGAATGGCCTTTGTGGCAATGAGACACAGGCCACTGTTTGACCTGGGAGTCTTTATACACTTTTCAAAAGCTCACCTAATTCACTTGTGGCCAAGATTCTAAAAATGGGTGTGCAAAGTTCCTAGTACAGCTCAGCGATAACTAGTATCCCTGAGGACGTGAGTTCGATCCCTGGACCTGCTCAGTGGGTTAAGGATCCGGCAATGCCATGAGCTGTGGTGTGGGTCATGACATGGCTTGACTCTGGTGTTGCTGTGGCTGTGATGTAGGCCAGCAACTGCAGCTCTGATTGGACCCCCTGGCCTGGGAACTTCCATATGCTGTGGGGGCAGCCCTTAAAATAAAATAAAATAATAAAATAAAATAAAAATGGGTGTGCTTGTGTTGTCTGTGTGCTAATCCTTTCTTGGTTTACCTTCTTCAGTCATGCCTCTTGGGACAATCGAATGTGGGAGTCTGGTTGACTCCTGTGGTCTGAAGATTGGGGCAAGAAATAGAGATGAGTAACCAAGCAGGCTTGTGGTTATAGAGACCCTCATCTCTAGTTGAGAGCAACCAAATGCCATTGGTATAATGAAGGAGAGTAGGATATTTTTATATACATAAGCATATTTTATAAAAAGGATGCACATAAGCAGATGTCACTCTCAATCTTATTTTAATACTCAACAGAGATTAAAAGTGCCTTTTTTTCTTCTTTTTATGGCTGCACCTGTGGTATATCGAAGTTCCTGGGCTAGGGGTTGAATCACAGCTGCAGTTGAGGCCTACACCACAGCTACAGCAACGTGGATCTGAGCTGCATCTGCAACCTATGCTGCAGCTTGCGGCAACACTGGATCCTTAAGCTGCTAAGCAAGGCCATGGATCAAACTGGCATCCTTACTTACACTATGTTGTGTTTTTAACCCAGTGAGCCACAGTGGAAACTCGCTAAATGTTTATTTTTGATATCAGGATATACGTACCTAGAACATCTCTCTCTCTCAAACTACAAGATGTGTGATGGAAAGTGGAGATATTGGAGTCAGACCACAGAATGAAGGTTATACACAGGGCTAGGTTCAGTGCAGGCAGAGCAACTAGGGGGAGTACCTGGGGCACTGGGGTAGGACTGGCTGGGTGGGGTCTATCCTAACTCTTGCTTACTAACCAGTCACGATTCGGGTGCCATAAATGTGTACAGTGTTTTGCAAAAATATGTGCAATGTTCTGCTAAGATTATTTTGTTACAAGAGATTTCTACATGTTTTAAAATGCAACCAATTTTCAGAGGTTATGAATACAGTAAAATACGTATGACACATGAGTTGTATGGAATGGGTTTTGTTCAATGTTCAAAAACTGTTAAGAATTTTGTAGTCTTCCATAATTTTGTAGTCTGGATAGACAGGGCTTATTATGAAGACATTGGTGGACTGGACAGCAGAGGTTGGGGACTCACAGTTCAGTCTAGACTCGGGATCTAGGGTGAACTATGGAGAGGAAGGGGGCGTTTGAGAAGGGAGACGTAACAGAGCCTTATGAAAAGATGGTACAGCATATAAAGACAAGATGTGAGTGGTTTCCAAGGGAGCAGTGATTTAACCAGGGCAGGTGTGGTGCTCCAAGTCCTTTGTGGCACAGAAGGTCTGGAGATGAAATACCTACTGGAACTGTAGTCTGGAGCTCTTCCTTGGGGAGTGCAGGGATGGACTTCCATTCATGGTATCTGCTGACCGAGGCAGTGGGTTGTACTACATCTCAGATTAAATTGGGATCTTCCCCGGGGATGAGAGGGGCAGGCTGGATTTCATATTCACTTTTGGTTTGTGGAGGTTTAGTGGGATTCTGTGTATTCCAGACAATCTCAGTTAACTCTTTAAACAACAAGAAAAGAATGTTGGAAGTAACTATGCTATGAAAATACTTGGAGTTACCATTGTAGCTCAGTGGGTTAAGAGTCTGACTATTATCCATGAAGACTCGGGTTTGATCCCTGGCCCTGTTCAGTGGGTTAAAGATCTAGCATTGCCATGAGCTGTGATGCAGTTTGCAGACATGGCTTGGATCTCATGTGGCTGTGGCTGTGGGGTAGGCTGGCAGCTACAGCTCCGATTCGACCCTTAGCCTAGGAACTTCCACATGAGGTGGGTGCAGTGCTAAAAAGAAGAAAAATAAAAAACTTAGTATAGACAGATTTATCCTTTATTTGTCTGCATAATTTACAAAATTTTTCTTTTGGTTTATAATACTCAATGAACGGTTCTTAAAAAAAGTATTAAGATGTGATATAAGGCTGCTGGAAAAGAAGAAGCTTGTTGAGAGATAATTGCCACTTTTTTGAAGGACATGAGTCGAATCTTAATTTTTATTTGTTTTTAAAAATTTCTGTGTGTTAAATTACTAAAATAAATGCAACACTTGAATCTGAAATGTCCTTAAACCTCCATCTCTAATTTATTCTTTTTTTCCCTTCTCTAAAAGGCACATTTATCATAAATTTAATTTATGTTCTTATAGTTTTTTCTCATTGTTTTACACCAATATAACCATCTTGAGCAGTAGAAAATATTTTTGTAGGATATAAAATTTTATTCCAATTATAGCATATTTTAATATATTCTGAAATAACCTTTCTCCATCTATCACATTTTTTGGCTACATCCATGGTTACATAGATCTTTTATATTTTTAAATTGCTTTGAAGAAATCTGTCATATGGTATGCCACATCTTATTCATCCATTTCCCCATTTATGGGACATTTTTAAAAATTATGTCATTTAATAAGATTCATCAATCTAACAGTTATTTAAAAATAAGTTTCTGAGCTAGTACTATGTACAGGTGTTCCAATAAAATGTTTTGGGGGAATGAAGAGTGTTTGCCTGTGCTAAATATAGGAATTTCCTCTTTTTAGAGAGTTTAAATGCAATAAGACACAACCTGATATGTTTCCTGAATATATTGCTTTCTGTTATGTTTCAAATGGTTCTAAAAGTTATTGTCGAGTTCTACGTATACATGATATTGTACTTGAGAAGAGTGTTGTTGGCTTTGGGGGAATACTAATTCTAATAATCAACTAGCAATTCCACTTTTGTATGACTAGCCTCCTTGAGCAATAGATACCAAAAAGACATAGTGAGGAAGCATAGTATTAATTAAAAAAAATATTTTTTGGCTACACCCTTTGCATGTGGAAATTCCAGGGCCAGGGCTCAAACTCACATTATAGTAGCAACCCAAGACGCTGCAGTGAAAACATCACTGCTGGATTCTTAACCCACTGCACCACAAGAGAACTCCAGTATTAGTTTAAAAAAAAAAAAAACCCTCAAATTACAAGGTGTAAACATGTAGGAGAATGTGCCTTGGACCTAAGGCCAAAGTGAAGTTTTTTCTATCCTCCCACTGGCTCTTCACACCCACGTACCTGAAATAATTAGAATAATAGACATGTTGTATTTCTTTTCTTGCTCTGGTTCTGAATTTTCACTCATGGAAACTATTAGTGGTTGGGTTGGAAGAGCCATGGCTTATAAAAATGGCCCCACATAACACATCCTGTAGCCCAGAATTGTGTTATCAAACTACGGACAGAACCACTTATATGATTATTTTGAGTTGAAATATTTCAGGTGTAAGTACTTTGTGGAATGGGCTATATGTTTTTTCCAATGATATATTTTATCATCATGCCCTCCTGATCTTTAAATCATAATGTACATGCAATGTATACCCGATCTCAATAAATATTTAAAGCGAGTCAGAAAACCCCAGTATCTTAATAGAGCAAAATGCAATAGATAATAATACCTCCCTAAATCTATAATTTTATAAAATTTGTTGCAATTATGAGTAGTGAGTCATTTTGAGTAATTATTTTAGTATTTTAGAAATGTTCCCACTAGGAACTTATATAAAATAAAATGTTCATATTCTTTCAGAACATAACGCATTTGCAAAGTATGGAAGCACTTTCCATTTTCCTTATACACAAGAGACCTAGGTAATGACTTTATGTAGATAACTTTACCTCAACAGAAATAATAGAGCCATAGACATTGATGATAAGAAAGGCTCAAGAGGTACTTTAGTCCATTAGCATGAAAAATTACTGCATATCTTAAACTTCTTGTGTCGATTCTAATTTGTATGACTCTAATGATACCACTTTTAAAAATTTCTGAGGAAAAGTTTTTGAATTTTTAATTGAGATAGTTCTCATTTTACCTAAGGTAATAACCTGATAACATGATAGAAATGAGAATTCAATCTTTAGATTAGGTGGCTGGCCTCAAGCTCTTTGTTTTGACTTATAAACATTATTTCTGGTCCCATATTATCAAAGCACAAGACTATAACCTCAACTAGTTGACTGAAAGACCCTTTGTGATGCAGTCATAATGGGTTATGCTGGTTAATGCTGAAGAGACAGAGACATACTACTAATGTGCCTAAAACTCGTAAGAGATACCTCTGGTTGCAAATGAAAGCAGATTTGGTTTCTATTCAAATATTTTGACTGACAGTATCATGGAAAGTCCCTAGCTTTGTCTCCCTTTCTTTTTTTTTAACTTTTAATTTTGAAATAGGTATAAATTCACAAGAAGTTGCAAAGACAGTATAGAGAGGTCCCGTGTACCCTTCAGCCATTTTCCCCGCTGGTTACATCTTATGTAACTGCAGTACAGTATCCAGCCCAGGAAGCCGACATTGGTACATTATGTGTATATGGTGCCATGTCATTTTATCATATGCAATGGTGAAAACCATTGCAACTAAGAGGCAGGACTATTCCAACACCACAAAGATCTCCATCACGCTATCCCTTACTAGTACTCATACCTCACCTCCCCTCTCTAACCCCTGAGAACCACTCATTTGTTTTCCATCTCTATAATTTTGTCATTTCGAGAATGTCATATAAATGGAATCATATACTATATGACCACCTTTAACTAACGGTTTCATGGAAAGTCCCTAGTTCCTGCCTCCCCCCCCTTTAAAACTCCCTCTGGTTGTCTTCCACATTTCATGCATACACACTTATTTTTAGCTCTGACATTTTATATTAGTCAAAGAATCAAATGCAAAAATGTAAACTGTCTTAGTCACTCTACTAATTGCTATGAAAATTTGGAGTTCCTATTTCTGTAAAGAACTCATTATAAATGTGTGTATTACTTCAGGATTTCATTCATGGAGAAGAGTGAAATATACCTTCTTTATAAGAATGTGCCTTGCTTACGGCTGTATCTTCAGCACCTAGGATAGTGTTTGGCATATAGCAGGACTTGAATATATTTTGTGGGGAGGATGAATGAGTTAAAGACCTTTTTATGAGTTCCCACTGTGGCTCAGCAAGTTAATAACCCAACATAGTTTCCATGAGGATGCAGGTTTGATCCCTGGCCCTGCTCAGTGGGTTAAGGATCTGGCATTATAGCAAGGTGTGACCTTGCAGATGTGGCTTGGACCTGGCATTGCTGTGGCCTTTTATTCAGGGATGCTGTTGATCCAAGAGGTATAGAGAACATTTCAGATATTCAGATAAAATGACATCAAATAGTATTTTTCAAGCTGTCACAAACTTGTTCCTATGCCTTATTATACACTGAACCAGGTAAGCAGGCACAATCCTTTATATGGTGCAAATTGGTAAATGTCTCTATGAATAGATGAAAAATGTATATTTTGAAAGCTCAGCTGCCTTCTAGCCAGATTTGTCAATTGAAAATCTGCTCAGAGCATGTAATGCATAAACGCCCCATTTCAATTTGTGCCCTATCTCCGTTAATAACAGTATCTAGTAAGACCCTCTTATAAAAGGCTATGATGTTAATTTAATCAATTGATTCCAATTGACCCTTATGAGACATTTTTCTGTCTGTTATGTGAATGCTGGCACCATAATAGATGTCTTAATTTAATAAGCATATTATACTAATTGAAATAAAGACCTAAGGGTGTAGAAATAGAAGAGTAACACTTCATAGTCATCACCAAAATATTAAATTCCTGACAAAGAAGATCACGGTAACCATTATAGAATCTAAGACAAACTATTCATTAAAAAAGGAAAAAATAGCAATTTAGGTGAGACCAATGACAAACAAATGGAACTGATAAAAATAATTTTATAATAATTCAGAAATGAAAAACTTTAAAAACTCAAACAGCACAGATAAAAACACAAAAAGTTAAACAAAGGTGGTTAAGTAAATCAGTTTTGGAGAGAATAATGCAGACTTGTAAGCCTAAGCCATAAACATTATAAATAATGTTAAATAAAAACCTGTATCTTAGAATCACCTATTTATTGGAAATGGGGAACTTTGCACATGCCTGATTCTGCCACATCTTGGCAAATGTTCATTGAGAAAGTCTTTCTTGGAGTTCCTGCCATGGCTCAGCGGTAACAAACCTGACTGGTATCCATGAGGACCTGGGTTTGATCTCTGGCCTCGCTCAGTGGGTTAAGGATCTGGCATTGCCATGAGCTATGGTGTAGGTCATAGATGTGGCTCAGATCTGGTGTTGCCATGGCTATGGTGTAGCCCAGTAGCTGTAGCTTCAATTCAACCCCTATCCTGGAAACTCCAATATGCCATGAGTGAGGCCCTAAAATAAATAAATAAGGAAAAATAAATAAACAAAAAAAGTCTTTCTTGAGCACCTACTCTGTGCCAAGAATTCTGCTAAAAACTGAGGTTACAAAAATAATAAAACAGGCATTTTCCCTGCTTTCATGGAACTTAGAGTTTGGTCAACCTTATATAAATCACCACAGATAATAAATATAAAATATGTAATACAGTATAAATATAAAATTTTTAAATGTGTAAAGGAGAGCACATGATGAAGGGAGCTGTCTTGGTTCAGGTCTGAGAAGGACTCTCACAGGGAATAATATTTAGGCAGAGGTTGGAAATCTAAGAAGGTCAACTAGACAAGGTAGGAGGAGAATACTGAGACATTTCCAGGCAGAAAGAACCATGTCTGTGGCAAGGAGGAACTTGGTGCTTTTAGGGACCTGAAAGAAATTCAAGGTACTGAAGTCTAGGGAATGTGGAAGCATTATGTTCATATGAATTTGAGCCATGGGATCAGAAAATGTGGAACATCTCAGAGGACCTAGTCTGGGAGGATACCAGCAAGGCAGCCATGGGTTTACATCAAAGGGTTTCAAATTTGGGTGTGACATTGTCATACATGTTTTGCAAGATGATTGTTTCAGATGGAGAACAGGTGGTAAATGGGACCAGCATGGATGTCCTCAGAGCAGTTCAAAGACTCTTGTGAAGCCTAGGGGTAGTATTGTTTTCTTGGACCAGGCTGATATTAGAGGAAACAGAGAGATGGACAGATCTGGGATATCAATGGAACTTGATAAGTGGATTTTATAGGATATGGGAGAGGGCAATAACAATTTGATATTTAGGGTTCTGGCTTGTGCCAACCTGGGTGGGTGATGGTAAAGAGCACTATGGCAGGGAACCCAGGAAGAGGAATAGATTTCAAGGGAGCTGGAAGGTTGGGGAGACTGGGGATCTTGACTTCAGTTTTGAATATATTGAAGTTAAGTACTTTTACCAAGACCACCATGTTCCATAATTCCAGAAGGAGCCATTCACACAGAATTCAACCCTCCATATTGCCCCCTGAAGTGGGGGCAATGCTATTCCAATCATTCGAGTGGACACAGTGAATAGATATATGGGTCTGGAAAAGATCAGGGCTGAAAAATGCTATATTTCACTGCATCTGAGATGCCACCAATTTAAAATCTCACCGTTATTTTCACTAAGAAAGAGGGAAACACAGCCACCACTATGGCTTCCCATGAACTGCAAGCCTAGTTTAATTTCAAAGATGTTGAAATGTGGAAAAGTGAGCATTATAAAATTGATGCAATATAGTATAAATGTGAGTGACATAGGCCTACGGTGATTTTAATTGTGTGCATCGATGAAACGCCTAGGGAGAGAGTGTTGAGGAAGAAGAAAATATAGCATAATAAGCAGTCTAAAGGAAATACACTAATGGCCAGGAAAGGGAAGGATAATTCAAGAAAGTCAAAGAAGAAACAAAGGTCAGTGGGGAGGCACAGAAACCCAGGGAGAGAAAAAGATATTTAAGAAGGAACATAAATAAATTTTGCTAAATGCTACTCCAAAGTGCCCATGAAACTTATCAAAATGGAAACACTTGTGATCTTGGAGGGTGACGTCTGATTGAGTAGTGGGGACAGAGGTCATACTGGAGTGGGTGTAGAGTGAGAGACAGTGGAGAAAATGAAATCGGTACGTGAAGACTAATTTTTCAGTAAGTTTGGCTATGAAGGAGAGAAAGATGAAGGAGTAGAGGAGGAAAGAGAGCTTGAGTGAGACTTTCTTCGTAAGATGAGAGACGTATGGGCATGTTTAAAAGCCAAAGAAAGAGGCTGAATATATGAGAGAAGATGGGGAAAAGACAGGGTCCCAAGCACAAGTAGAAGGATAGTTTTTTTGATACCCTCTTGCATCAAAAGTAGATGGAAAGAAAGAAAACAGATAAGACCGAACACAACTGGGTTTTGCTAAATGGGTACCCGAAAAGGCAGAGGGAGAAAGGATTTTATGATGAGGAAAGAGTGTTACTAAAATGAAGCCTCATGAAATCTAAGGTGAAGACTGAAGTGATGAAAGGAACGATCTCATGGACTGAGAGATGTTAGAGGTATTGACACACAAGGTTCTTACTCTGTCAGCTGTTATCTTCCTTCTCTTGTACATTCAGCCTGCTTCAACTGAATGGCTCTTTCTCACTGGCATTGAAACTGACATGCATTTGTCCCATCTTAAAACGATCTTTTGTAGTGTGCCAATGATCCAGTATGATGCACCACGTGGTAAAAAGGCAGGAGCCTTGGTTTCCTAATTTTTCAGAGAGAGCAGCTGTGGGTTAATAGAGTGTGACCGTAGTTGTAGGAGAGTTAAGTGGAAGAAGGAGAAAGTCTTTAGAGGAAGGAAAAAGTCTTCAGAAACAAAGAGATAAAGGGGTTTGGCTGGAACAAACCCCTTAATGTGAGTGCTGATGCCACAGGACATACACTGGTGTGAATGGGATGGCTGGGAACTGGAAGCTGGTGGTGGACATCAACAAGGAGAGGAACAGTGGGCAGTGGGCACAGCTAAGTAACAGGACTGCAAAGGGATGAGTTCTATCTGTTTATGGTGTGTGTGTGAAATAAATGATATAGGGGAGGAAAGACCTATGTAAATATATGTAGATCTAACTCTAGTAACTTCTACACAGAAGAGGATATTATCTCTTTCTTCTTTTCTGGCCTCATTTAATAGCAGAGCTTCTACTGCAACCAAAGAACAGAACAAGTTCCCACAAAGATTTGTCTTGTTGCTTGAAAATAGAGTCAGGTTAAGAATCTTTTTTTTTTTTGCTTTTTTAGGGCCACACCTCCAGCATAAGAAAGTTGCCAGGCTAGGGATCAAATTGGAGTTGCAGGTGCCGGCCAATACCACAGCCACAGCAATGTGGGATCTGAGCCACGTCTGTGCCCTACAGCACAGCAACACTGGGTACTTAACCCCCTGAGTGAGGCCAGGGATTGAACCCTTATCCTCATGGATACTAGTTGGGTTCATAACCCGCTGTGCCGCAACGGGAACTCTCCAGGGTTAAGAATCCTTGATCATTGCATGTGCATAAAGGGGCCCTTTTGGAGTTGGTTCTTTAGCGCTGAAACGCAGCTAAGAAGTCCAGCCCCTTATGTGAGTTTTGCGGATCACCTTACCGTCCTCTGTTAAGGCTTCTCTTGAACTTGCAAGGGAGTAGCACTGTTGTTGAACTTTCCCAGGTCCTAGTCCGCCTTCTGGTTACATTAAGAGAAGAAGAAATGAAAGGAGAAAGTGAATTTTAACTTATTTGGTCTTTATAACTTTCTATAACAGACTCTTTGTAACTTTCTATAACAGACCCACTGAGAGCCCTTGACAATGGTGTTTTTACTGTTGATACTGATGTAATATTTAGTACTGTGTGAGGACGCAGTGACGGTAGAGACCTACATGGGTGTGCACAACTTTGAACTCCCCTGGAACAGTAGAAAATTACCAAAACTGATCTGTCAGTCAGCTATATTTATGCTTATTAATTTGAAAACCTGAGATTTTACAAGTTCTATTACTGCTTATTCCTTAGGATAAGATACAAAGTTATTTAGATTGGACTTACTTTTGTGTGGATTATTTAGTTGATTAATGATGTGTACTCAATTTTAGTTCCGGCAGCATACCATTGGGACACATATAGACTGTTTTTTTCTCCACTGGGGACACAATAGACCATTTTTCTCCCTTTTGTGGAGTATAATATTCCCCCACATAGTTGATACATTGAGATTGATAGGCCAAATTTAATATGAAAGTCATAAATCTCTTCTTGAGATAATATTTGTAGTTTATTTTGGTTTTATTTTCTATTAGGATGAGAAAAGAGAGGGATATATTCCAAACAAAGATAAGATAAAATCCCCGGGGAAAAAACCTAATAAAATGGAGTTAGCTAATTTATCCAATAAAAATTTCAAAGCAATAATCATAAAAATTTTCACTGAACTCAGGACAAGAAGAGAGGAACATGGTGATAACATCACTAAACAATTAAAATATATTAAAAAATAGTTAAAGCTGAAAAATTCAATAACTGAAATGAAAAAAAATACACTAGAGGGAATGAACAGAAGATTAGGTGATACAGAAAAACTCATAGTGACCTGGAAAACAAAATAGTGGAAATCACCCAATGAGAACACCAAAAGGAAATAAGGACTAAAAAAATTAAGATAAAGGGAATTTTGTGACAAAATTAAGCATACTAACATTCACATTATTTGGGTTCCAGAAAGAGAAGAGGTAGAGAGGGACAGAAATATCTATTTGCTGAAATAATGGATGAAAACCATTTAATTTTTATAACTGTTACAGCACAAATTCAAGTGTGACTATCATTTTATAAGTGATTTCATGTGTTATTGCTTTATGTTTCATCTATTTCAAGTAATTTTATTTTTGTTCTTTTCAATGTCAGGTTTTCTGAGTTTGCATGGGCATATATGCATGAATGGTGAGGAGAAGATGGCCTGAATGTACAGTTGTGTGCCCCACACCCATACTCTTGTATCACTGAGTTGAACAGAACTGCAGCTGTGTGATTGCTGTAGGTCGTGCATCCTGATGATTTTTGCCTGTGGACCAAATACATTCAGTCTTGCTTTACCAGTGAAAAAGCATAGACTCTGCAGTGAGATATTTGCCTGCAGCTTACCAGCTTTCTGATGCTGACATGACGACTTAATTTTTCCGAACTTCTTTCTTCTCCATAAAATGGAACAATTACACCTTCAGCCTACTTTTTGGAAAGTATCACATATACCCACCCATTCCCTTTTTTTTAATGGCTGCATCGGCGACATAGAGAAGTTCCTGGACCATGGCTTGAATTTGATCCACAGCTGTGATCTACCGAGCAGCTGAAGCAACAGTGGATCCTTTAATCCACTGCACTGGGCTGGGGATTGAACCTGCACCTCTGCAGTGACCCAAGTCGCTGCACTAGGATTCTTAACCCACTGCACCATGTCAGGAACACTGATATGTACATATGTACCTTTGCAACATTTCTATAGTGCCCGACACAGATACACAAAAGATGTTCTTTCTTTTCCCATATTGGAATAATACATTTAAGTAGCTCGAACAGATTACTTTTCACTTTTAGGATACACGGGAAAGAAGAAATACCTGCACATTTTTATCAACATTATAAAAGGGAGAAGAGGGAGGGGAATTGCTTGGTCTTAATCTGATTATTCTCTCCAATTTTGTTCTTGGAACTTGACATGATTTACTTTAGCAGGGTTTTTTTTTTTTTTTTTTTAGCATTCTTCATTATAATTTAACAATGGTAGTGTATTCAGTGCTACTAACACTTAATTCAGGGAATAAAGCCAAATGTGTTTTTCATAACATCAAAAAGGAAACATTTTGCAGAATAGCTTTATTTTTAAAAACACATTATTTTTTCTTTTCTGCAAGAAAAAAAGAGCATGCATATGTGTATGTGTATGCATAAACTCCATAACATTTAAAAAGACCTCAGGGATGAATATGTTACTAAAAGTTCTTTTGAAAATGACATGCATATTTAGTTATTTTAGAAAGAGATTTTTCTTGGGGGTTGCTTTTCCCTCCCATAATAAAAGCTAAAATAATCTATTTGGAATTTTATTAAAATACCGTATGAAAATCTTTTGTCAGGAAATTTGGGATGGCAGAGCTATAAAAACACTCAGGGGACTAAATGCTTAGATATTAACTATTTATATATATAATCTTGAATTATGATTTTTTTTGAGGGTAAGGGAAATATCGGAAGTTTTCATCGTTTCAGGACTCCATTAAGCACATATTTGAATTCCATTTTCCTTTCTTTAGGCTCACATACACCTTTAAAATAAAATTGCCCTGTTTTTGAGAAAGCACATTAAGTTCAGAGTAGCATGTACTTTGAGAATGCATTTAATTTCTTTTTTGTTTTTAACTATTTCCTGAAATACTTGGAAATTAATCACCGTTTCCTTTCTCCATCACAATGCCTAATCTCAATTTATGCTGAAATGTTTTAGAGAGCTTCTGGGGCACTCTAATAATTAAGAAGTTACAAGTTAGGAGTAAGAAATGACACCTTCTCTAAACACACCGCCTTCATATGAGGATTGCTAGAGATAGTTAACAGGAGGTATCATTGGCCCTATTATCTCGTATAATCCTTTAACACCACTGTAAGGATCAGGATTATTGTCAACATTGCACTGATAGAAACACAGGTTCTGTAAGACCAAGGATACTGTAAACTCTCCTATAGCTCTAGCTTTGCATTCTCTACTACCTTAGAACTTACCTACCATCTTAAGCAACTCTAGACAGCATGTAAAATCCTGCCTCTTGTCAGAACATTTTATAAAATATATTCAAAAGTCTAGGAAATAGTGGAATGGAACGATGTGTTAACAGAATATTGATTAGGGTAAACTATTGGTTATTTTTCTGTTCTTGTTTCTTTTTCTTTCTCTTTTCTTTCTTCTTTCTTTCTCTCTCCCTTCTTTCCTTCTTTCCTTCCTTCCTTCCTTCTTTCCTCCCTCCCTCCTTTTAGGTTTATGAAAACAGATCCAAGACCCAGGGATTATTCATGTATTTGTCACCCGTAACTAATATTCAAAGTAATTATGTCTAAGTTCTTGCAACTTAACTTGAGATCTATGGACAGATAACATGGGCAACATTTGTGAAACTGATAGTTCCCACTCCAGACCTGTGAAATCAGAAACTGCATTTTTTTTTTGGCTTTTTGTCTTTTTTTTTAGGGCCGCTCCTGTGGCATATGGAGGTTCCCAGGCTAGGGGTCTAATCAGAGCTGTTGCTGCTGGCCTACACCAGAGCTACAGCAATGCCAGATCTGAGCCGCATCTGCAAACTACACCACAGCTCAGGGCAACACCGGATCTTTAACCCACTGAGCGATGCCAGGGATCGAACCCCCAACCTCATGGTTCCTAGTTGGATCTGTTTCTGCTGCGCCAGATGGGAACACCCAGAAACTGGATTGTAAAAAGTTTCTCCAGTTGAGCACAATGCGGTGTCCTGAGCCAGTATCTCAAAATAAGAGTAAGTATGACAGGGTGGGGCAAAAATAACCCTTTGTAGTGCACTTTCAGTTTTATTTATCTTTATTTAACATATAAAAGAAAGGAATCAAGCTTATGAATATTTACTTTGTGGACTGACTCTGCCACCCCCACGTGGTCCTCACCCTTAGCCAGGACACTCAAGGTCTTTGAGAGAGCTCCCACAGAATTCTTCCACTTGCTCATCTATTTTCAGTGTATTACAATAAAGTGTAATTCCTCTGTGCCTCTTCACTTTTTTATTTTTTACTTTTTGCTTTTTAGGGCTGCACTCGTGGAGTTCCCAGCCTAGGGGTTGAAGCGGAGCTGTGGCTACAAGCCTACGCCACAGCCACAGCAACCCAAGCAAAATCCAAACCACGTCTTCTACCTGCACCACAGATCATAGCACCACTGGATCCTTAACCCGCTGAGCAAGGCCAGGGTTCGAACCTGCAACCTCATGGATCCTAGTGGGGTTTGTTACTGCTGAGCCAGGATGGAAACATCCCTCTTTACGTGGAAATATCTAGTTTTAATTCAAGTAGTTCTTCTCAAGTGGACAATTGCTAAAGATTCCCTCAAATTAGGGACCAAAAGTAATTCTAAAATGCCAATACAATGAATAATAACATTTTCAGGCATGTTAGCCTCACTTAGTTCAAGTGGAAGCTTGTTGGAAGCCTAGCTGTAACATTAAGGCAAAACAAAACAAAACTCTACAATGATCTAATCAGATCTTATAACGTAAATCAAAAAAGGTTGAATGATTATGATTATTAATATACAAATCCATTACTGTTAGCAATGAACTGTCCCTAAGTACATATTGCATATTGTAGCTTTAGGAAGCATCTTTTTCGTATGTGTGACTGGGTCACCTTGCTGTGCAGCAGAAAATTGCCAGAACACTGTAAATCAGCTATAATGGAAAAAATAAAAATCATTAAAAAAATGAAATATCTTTTTCCATTTTGATATATATTAAAACTGTTGCCAAAACTTGGCCTCTGTACACGAATGCCAAATAGAAATGTGGAGACAGAATTTTGGATGAAGGAGAAATGAGTAGCTTTAATTGCTTTGCCAGGCAATGGAGGTCACAGAAGGCCTAAAGACCGTGCCCTCCTTTGGGAGAGAATAAGAGGTAATAGCTTTTGGGAGTCAAAACAGGGCCACAGACAAGGATCAGGCTAGATGCAAGGTTGCATTGTTTTTCAAAGCTGGTGTTGAGTTCCAGGATTTGTTCTGGTGTTCCTTGAGACTATCAAAGGGTAGTGACTTTCTTTCTGGAATGAAGACTGCTTCATCAAGTAGTTAGCGTCTTTCATTTCCTGAAGGTTTTAGTTCTGTGGAAGAACTCAAGGATATTGTTATGTATTTTCCTTGAAGAAGAACCTGGACCCTTCTCCAAGGCTGGGGAACTATTTTTTCTTGACTGCTCCTTGTCTCTGCATCCCCTCTTTTTGCTGACTGGCAACTACTTGAACCTATGCTTTGGAACTCAGGGAAAGTCACGGAGACTGATTGAGGCCTATGCCTACAGACAAAAAATGGGGGGATACAGAAAAGCTTTTTTGTCCAGGAGTCCCACAGGGCACTGTTCAGTTCCAAAACCACTATAAATATAAGCTGAACTTAGAGTACTTTTAAATAGCTGGATCTCAAAGTGGTAAGGCAAGCAAAATCAATCATATCACTCTAAAATAATAATTGAATCTAAATAAATCATTTTCTTATTAATAAATTATTAAAATATTTTAATGTTTAATAAGGACAAAAATCTGTCTATATCTTTAATAAGTAAAATTTAAAGTAAATTTTTAATTTTTATATTGTCATCTCAATTTCCTAGGTTTTCTTTCAGAATTGCACAATATATTAATTCAATGACAAAACTGTAAGTTGTAAATTATACAAAAATGTAAGATTCAAATTTTTTTATTGATAGAGGTTCAGTGTAAGAAAAATTTCCACTTTCCCACTTGGAATAAAATATATGTTATTTCCCTTTAAAGGACCACAGATTAATAAAATAAAAAAGAAAAAGAAAGACATTTGTTTTTTATTAGTACTCTGGGAGTGTAAATGAAGATATTTATTATGAGGCAAATTATGCAATAACTTAAATATTGAATTAAATTTAAAAATGACTTAAATATTAAACTAATAGACTATACAATTCTACTTGCTTTAGAATTAAAAAAAAACTGTGTACAAGAAAAAAACAGGTATTCTAAAAATGGCTTATGTGAATATACATAGCCCTATGACATTTCAAAGTACTTTCTCTATTTTATCTCTTTTTAAATTATGTTTATCACAGATATCCTGGAAGTAACGTTAGGGAGAAATCTGGGCTGTATCTTTTTGAAGAAAAGAAATTGGAATAAGGAGGATACTGCTTAACCTTACATTTTTAATAAAAGGACTCATATATAGGTCTTAAAAAATTCATTTGCTTGTCTCTATTTTCTATTATGTCCCTGTATTGTTTTAATTTCTGTTGATGCCCTATTTCAGTGATAGCGCTTTGATGTCACAAATAAGCATCCTGGAATTTATTACCACTTGTGTTCTCAAACCAATGGCTTATTTTCATGATACAGCAAAATGATTGTAATTATCTTCATATTTTTGTTACTTTGTATCATAATTGATCTGGCTTCCTTTTGATGTGCCAAAATATTTTCCCAACAATTAAATGTGTTAGAATAGTAGTATCAACATGAATTTGATGTGGACAACGCATATTGCACAGACTCTTATTTCTGTGGTCTATTGGATACCAGAATCCCTTCTCCCTTTCTTCCTGGGCACTTGGCAAGACTATGGGTTTCAACCTCCCTTGCAGGAAACTCAATCAAAGGACCCTATTTTGAGTTCTTCTTAATGGAATGAGAGTGGTAAGACTGTGCTTCCAGGCTGGGAACTTTATCTGAGTGGATGTACCTCTACCTCCTCCATGCTCTTTTCTCCTCTCTGCCACTTAATCTTGTACATGGAAAAGCAAGGATGGGTTGTAGACAATGATGGCAGAGTCCTGGATGCAGAGATCATGGAGCTCTTCATCCTTGCATGGAGGAGAACTACTGGACCGCCAGGAACCCCTGTCCAGACTATCAGGGGAACAAGAAATAAAGACTCTCTCTAGGTTTATTTGTTTCAGCAGTTTATCCTATATTAATAATATACTTCAAACAAAATCGTAAATAAACTGTACTTCAACAAAATTAAGACTTTATCTCAAAAAAAAAACTTTGGTACCATTTGTTTACTACATATTATGCTTAATAAATTATGCTTTAATGCCAATCGTTTTGAGCTCTTTCAAATTTCACAATCTAGTATGTGTCTCTGTTGACCTTGCTTGGTGATTGTCTTTTCTGTTTCTGGGCTGTAATTTCTGGGTCATACCCTGATGTGCAAACCAATATTTAAATCTTACTTCCCATCACATTTGGTAGAAAAGACTCTTGCAGCTTTTTTGTTTTCCTGCTTATAGTTTTCTGCTAGGCTTGCTTAATGTACTGATTTGCACAGTGGGATAAGCTAGAAGACATATTTTAAATCTGAAGGCTTATATTTTGCTGAACATAGCAAGCATTGTGAAAAAGCACCCAAATGTACAAAATCTGTCAATTCTCCACACCCCTGCATTGTACAGGCCCTTGTTAAAAACTCAAAACTGGCAGAATGCAGATTGTGTTTATGAAAAGTTGTCTTCCTACGTACCACATGAAATACATTTGATGCTTCCACCTGAAGAAATTTTATGCTGAATATTAGCCATTTTAGGAAATAATCATACACACTTGACCACATTCATAAGAATTTTATACTCTGCTTTGCAGATCCCTTGTTATTAGGGGGCCTGAAGAACAACTATCACCGTTTGGAAACTATACGTGTGGTTCATTCTAGAACATCTACGGTACTGCTGACTTTGTCAGCTCTAGGGGGTAAAATTCAAAGCCCATTTCCAAGGTTCAGAGACTTTCCCCTTCGTGAATCATAGAATTATTAGTCTGGGAAAGTCCTCAAGAGACTGTCTGATGTTCATTCCCACATTACATAGAACACAGTCTATGGAGAAAGGAAATTCTTCAAAATCCCCTGGTGAATCATTTCCTCACTTAAAACCATCCTTACACATATTACTTGAGGTTGTAGGTAACAGATAAACAGAAAAATAATGAGACTGTGAGAGAGGAAAAAATTAGTCCTGAGTAAACTGTTTCAAACACAAGGAAGTTGAGGCTAGAAGTCACTTTCTTGGAACAGGGATAAAGGGGATACTAAAGTCTTCCTGCCTTTGCCTCTTAAAAAGGCTGTATATGAGAGTAATTTGAAGCTTAGAGAAATTTGGTAGCTTACTTTGATGAAACAAAATAGGGGTTTCTGGGGTTAAAATGAAGATGTTCCATATTCTGCTCCAGTGCCATGTCCTCCTGTGACACATGACCCATATCATTTCTCCCTCACAATACTGTTTTATTTTCCATTTCTCCCTAATTCAGGAAACCAGAGCGCAGTAGGAGCAACTAATATCAGGAGTACTTCTCTCATTGGGAATTTTAGAGATTTTGCAAAACCAGTGATCTTGGGAATGATTATAAGGTGGATCTGAGGTTGCCAGTTCCTAATGGGTCAGCTAGAGAAACACAGAATCTGCTAATGTACATTTTTTTGCATTTAATGGCCAAATGTGTATACTCCCCAATAAGCCTGCTTTAGGGAAAGTACTCTGATAAGCTGTTCCTAAAATTTTTCTCTTGATACTGAGGAATGTTGTTCTTGATATAGTGAAAACAAAATGTAGCATCATATGTAAACAAGAAAACATACCTCAATTTTGATGACTAAAATCCCCTCCCATAGAATAAAGCTACAAAAAAACAAAACATTTGACTTCCTCTTTCAACACATTAATTAATATTTTAATATTTTAAGCTTTAAGTTTTACTCTTGGCTTTCTTTTTTTTTTCTTTTTTTTTGTCTTTTTAGGGCTGCACACATGGCACGTGGAAGTTCCCAGGCTAGGGGTTGAATCAGAACTGGAGCTACAACAATGCCAGACCTGAGCCATGTCTATGACTACTCCACAGCTCATGGCGACAGTAGATCCTTAACCCTCTGAGCAAGGCCTGTGGATACTAGTGAGCTCATGGATACTAGTCGGGTTTGTTACCACTGAGCCATGATGGGAACTCTGACTCTGGACTTTTTAAGACTGACTTGAGTTGTATTTATCCTTACCAATGTTATTATTTAAAGGTAGTCTCGCTATTAAAAAAAAAAAAAAGATATTTGCTATCCATGAAGAGGAAGTTCTGATGGGCATATTTCTAAGGATCTTGAGAAGTTGCAAAGTCTTGAGGGCATTCCCAAGTTATATAGCTAGGAAACTGCCATATATTCAAAGACTTGTAGCTTAAGCAAAATTTAAGCCATTGCCTATGGCACTCCGCTGACAAATGTGCATTGCTTAATACACTGGGGCACCAGACTTATGAAAACAATGTTGACTGGATCCAGTACAATCAAGAGTTTCTTAATACTTTAAAAAAGGCAACAGAACAGTTTGTATCAATTAGGATGCTTTTAGGAACAGTGAGAAGAAAACTCATTTCAAAGTGGCTCAAAGGTTGAGAAAGCTTATTGGCTCATATAACTGGGAGTCCAGAACTTTAGCAATCCATGGCTCTGGCTTGCTTTTCTTACCATTTTCTTGGCTCTGCTTATCTAATGGTGTCATTATTGATAAGGGTTTTGCAGTTTGGAGATACTGCCAGACAATAGGCAGCTGAAGGTGTTGAGCACTCTGTTCCATACTTCCTAGCAAGGGTCCTTTAACATTCTCTGAATTTGACCATTTGGGACTATTAACTGTGGCTAGGGGAGTGAAATTAACTGTTTAGCTTAAACTGAGAAGGATCTTTTCCAGGAGCAGGTCTGGAGGTAGAGGTGGTCAGCTTCTTCTGAACAACAGGTGCTGTGTGAGAATAAAGAAATGATATTGAGAGGACAGCCACCCTTGACCACAGCAGATTTATTGAGGATTATCATATCAACACTAAGGAATTAAATATATTTGGTGTATAAAGTATATATTTAATCACAGTCTAAAGCAAAAGTTTACAAAGAGCTATAGTAATGTGATTGTGGGGTGAATCTACCAAACTTTGCTTCCAAAATATTTATTTCTGAAGATTTTACCTATATAAGTCTAGAAAAGCATTTTCTTTTATCTCCAATGACCATACCTTCCCCATATCCTAATATATAGTTTTATTTCTCGCTACCTTTACAATAATTTAGTCTACTTTTATTACTGTAAAACAAAATAAAAATGTACCAGAACCTATTTTTCAAACTAATTAACCACAGACTGAAGGGTCTCCTGTTCAATAGCCTAGAATAAATTTTTTTTTTTTTCTTTTTATGGATGCACGCACCTGTAGCATTTGGAAATTCCTAGGCCAGAGGTCAAATCAGAGCCATAGCCGCTACCTACGCCATAACTTTTGGCAACTCCGGATTCCTAACACTCTGAGCAAGGCCAGGGAATGAACTTGCATCCTCAAAGAGACAGTGTCAGATCCTTAATCTACTGAGCCACAACGGGAACTCCTAGAATAAGTATTCTTTCTCTTCCACTTTTTCTTTTCCTTTCTTCTCTCTTTACCATTCGCTCTCTCTTTTCCTTCCTTTTTCCTTATCTCTGCACATTCTTTTTATGCTGAATCATACTATTTAAAGAATTATATATTGCATTATGACTACATTAATAATTACTCAGGCAATTGTTCTAATAATTACAGGCTATACTGCACACGAGAAATTCTTTTATTCGGATTTATTTCAGAGTTTGTTCTAACACCACTTTTGAGAAAAATAATACATGTGGGGGACATTTTCTAAGTTCTTGGATATGAGAATGTCTTTGTTGCCTCCAAACGTGAATGATAACTTGACTGGACACAGATTTCTTGAGTCCAAATCGATAGTCATCTTAACTTTATGGAGGTTGAATAGTTTGCTTTTGAAATACAGCATTGTGAAGGAGAATTATAACATTGAGATGGCTTTTTTTTTTTTTTCCCCCGGATGCTGCCAGTTTTTCTGCCTGGATAGTTTTAGTTTTTTTCTTTATTCTTGTACTTACCAAGATCTGTTTTTGTCTTTTATTCTGCATTCATTTTGCCTAATATCCAGGTACCACTTTTGATTTGCGGTTTCAGTTCCCTTCAGCTTAGTGAATTTATCTTCATTTTTATTTTCTTTCCTGCTTGTCCCTCCGTCTTCTGCAGAGAACTTTTATCCATCAAATTTCTGCTTTTGGAATTTTTTATTATGAACATAAGCGAACTCCTGAATCAATTTTCCATCTTCTTATCATCTTTGTGCTTATCATATTGATCCCTTGGCTATTTCCTTCCATGCTCTGTTAATATTTCTTGGGATAGGGTAGGCTATATTTCTACTTTCTGTAGCAGCAAATTTACAGCTCACCACCTCCATCGATTAATATTTGAAAACATAATTTCCATCTGGAAGCAACTTCTTATCTCAGACTGTTCTGTTTTATGGACTGCCTTTTCAAATTTCATGGACAATACAAATAACAGGTTTTCAGTTTTCTTCTATTTCTATCAGGAAGGCTGTTTTGTAGGTGGAAATGAGCTCTGATGTTTTAGTTAGGTCTGAATGCTTATAAATACATTTAAACACATTTAGTGTTTAATATGTGTTAAAACAGGTTTTTTAAAAAAATTTTTTGGATGTGCTTGAGGCATGTGGAAGCTCCTGGGCCAGAGGTGGAACCCACACCACAGCAGTGAGTCGAGCCACAGCAATGACAATGCTGGATTCTTAACTTATTGTACCCTAAAGGCACTCCAAAACAGGTTTATTACTCTGTCCATTCATCCTATAGAAGATATAAATGTATCTACTATTGAAAAGTGAGGGAGTTCCCGTCGTGGCGCAGTGGTTAACGAATCCGACTAGGAACCATGAGGTTGCGGGTTCGATCCCTGCCCTTGCTCAGTGGGTTAACGGTCCGGCGTTGCCGTGAGCTGTGGTGTA
>PVHT021183696.1:35025857-35223948 GCA_004024745.2 Catagonus wagneri | reverse complement strand
CGGGTGCGGCCATAAACCCGCGGCCATAAAATGACAAAAGGCAAAAAAAAAGAAAAGTGAGATAGTTCTTGCTGAGATTATGTGGAACCCCATTTAAAGCTTTTGGATTAAGGCACAGAGAAAGCGCATGTTTATTTTTTCACGTTTGGATTTAAGTTGCCTATATGGAGAGGAAGAATGTTACTAGTAGAGGCATTTGCAAGGTAGAGACTTTTCATTCCTGGGGGATTTTCAAGTTTTCAAGTTCAAGTTTCAGTTTTGGACAGAGTTTGTCCAAAATTAACTCCAGCAATGCGAAACTCTTACCATCCTGTTGTGGTACTTCTGTTACAGCAGGCAGATAGCTAGGTATGAGCAGACAAGGGGGCATGGAGCCAGGTGGCAGGAAGCCACAGCACCATGTAAACAGCAGGGCTCATGGGCAGACAAAGGAAAGCAGGAGCCTCCAGACTGACAGGAAACCACACATTTTGGAGTGATAAGTGCCCCGGAGGTAGGCAGAGAAAGGTGGAAAAAGGTGTGAATCTCCAGCATCTGAACGTAACCTGTTGCTCATTATGCTCTCATTACAATAAATTAGCCTTGCAGATAAGAAGTTCCCATCAGGCACCAATGCCATGACACTTGGGATCAAGGTTAAATAAGGACAAAAACCCCTCCTCCTTTTGGGGAAGTGGAACTGGAATGGAAATCTGGAATACAACCCCCAAACTCCTTCTCAATGAATATTCTGCGCCTTCATTTGTATGACCCTCATAACCAGTATGCCAAAGAAATTCTCTGGTCTGCTCACGTCTCTTTAAAAGGTGTATCTCTCACTTAAATAAATCCTCACTTTACTTTCTCAATTTCTGTCTCATTTCTGAATTCTTTCTGCAATGAGACAGGAACCCTTCCGCGGGAACACTTCCATGCCCTGTGTGGCAGGCCATTTCTCTGTGCCAAATACAGGGTTGAAAGTATCCCTGTGGCACAGTGATTTGTGTGCCAACATTTATTATATTTTCCTAAGTCTCTTTTGAGTTTGTAATTAGCCACTCAAAGCCTGACCTGTCACTCTGAATTAAAGTTCTGATTGTGTTCCCTCCTACTTTATCCCCAGACCCACTTCACCTTTGCATTGTTAGCCTTCACCTTGGCCCTTGTCTTCATATGGAGCTGTCAAAAGTCTGTAAAGTGGATATTCCTGAAGTTTCTGGCCTATGTATACCACCTTCCTTATTTTTAAAACTTCTTGTGATGGTATACACTTGTCCCCGTTTTCTTTTATTTCTTTGTTTATCCCACTGAGAATCTGAGAGATAAAAGACTTATGAAACAAGGCAGTTACTTCATTATTTCCATCTTGGTCTTAAACTTCTTCTTTGGTTATGTTTGGGTCCAAGTCTTTCTGTCTTCATTCCATAGTATTCACTTCTGAGCCCATCTTAGATGGGCCATTCCCTGAAACCGAAACTAGTTTTGAACCTCAGTTTTTTTTTGTCTGTTATTTTGCAAAGCCATCATTAAATGGATTATTTCTTCTTTAACTATTCAGAATCCATCAACTGTGAATCCTGAACTCTCAGTTTTTCAATTTCCTCACCTATTGCTATTGCACAAATTTATGCAGAGCAGAGTCTATGGGATTTCTCTATGCAATTCTCTTTGAATTCCTTGGAATGGCATCTGTCTTTGATGATGGCTGGATTGTATAACTCTTCTTGCTTCCAGAAAAGAAAAGGAAAATCAACTTATTGTCGAATACTGTCCAGATACTCTCACTCTGAATTTTTTCTTCTTCTCCTTATTACACAAAGCTCTACTTCAAAGAAGCTTCTGTTAATGGTTGTGAGATTAGCCCAGCAGGCAGAATCACAATGTTGCTATTTAATTGTTTTAAGTCTATTACATAAAAGGAGGATAAAATTATTAGGAAAAAAACTTCAAAGACTTTTAAAAGTAAAATAATTCAATAATATTATTTAGAAAACAAACTTTCTCTATGAGAGTCAGAGATTCTCCAAGAAGTGTTTCCATAAAAAAAAAAAAATATTCTAACATGTGTGCTTAATTATTTTACTTATCTTTTTACTAGCAAAAACTAAACTCTTCTTCAGGGCATCAAACATTTCATCCCCTTAAATAACTCTTATGAAATAGTTTTCTGTTTTTAGTAGCATGAAGCTTCTGATGGTGATGATATGAAAATATTAATATTTATTATGCTTTTTGTTTCATTACAGGCCCAATACTGACATTAGTTAGATTTAATTTTGGGGTTTTACTATACTCAATGAATCAAAGCCATCCAAAGTTAGAATTTTATCTCTTAAATATTTACTCTTTTATCCACATAGAGGCTTTAATGATTACAGTCAAAACTTTCCATAAAAATAAGAATGGAGCAGCTTCTCAATCTGTTGCTCCTTCAGAACCATGAAATAACCCACATATTATGGAGAAAACTAAGTGATGATGGTAATGATGATGGTGATGATGATGATGATTGTGATGATGTCATACAAGAGCCACATCTCTTCCCAGGTTATTATTTGAGAAGCATCTCATCTTAGTAGAGGTATCTTAGGAAACAGGATGGTCTTAGGTCTGCGCTTACTTGTGAAGATGCACTGAAAAACATGTTTTCTATCCAATGGTCTTCCCTTCCTCCAAATTCCACTTTCTTCTAGCTGTTCTTGACATACAAGTATTATGAGTCAGGTATTTTCAATTTAAATACCTAAACACTTTCAATGTAGTAGAATTTGTGTAGGAAAATTTTGTAAAATATCAGGGATTTCTACACTTTCTCCAGGAAGGTGACTATAGATAGATGTTAGCTTAGGCAGCATTATTTTTTGGTTGTTTTTTCCAAAAGAGTTTGGAAACCTAAGAATAGTGGCTGGGAAATATTTCTCCATTTCTCTATATTTTCATTGTAATTTAGGTCTGTGGAAAGTATCAATATGTTTTGTATTTTTATTCTTTATTTAAAAGCAGTTGAGGAGTTCCCATTGTGGCTTCGTGGCTCAAAAACCCAACATAGTATCCCTGAGGATGCTGGTTTGATACCTGGCCTCACTCGGTGGGTTAAGGATCCAGCATTGCCACTAGCTGTGGCACAGGTTGCAGATGTGGCTCAGATCTGGTTTTGCCATGACCCTAGCATAGGCTGGCAGCTGCACCTCCCTTTGACCCCTGGCTGGGGAACTTCCATATGTCACAAGTGAGTCCGTAAAAAGAAAAAAATAAATAAATTTAACAAAAGGTAACTGAGTTTCAGAGTTTCCGTGTGGTGCAGCATGCTAAGTATTCAGCATTGTCACTGCAGCAGCCCTGTGTCATGGGTTCCATCCCTGGCCCAGGAAGTTCTGCATGCCTTGGGCTTGGCTACACAAATAATAAATAAATAAATAAATAAATAAATAAATAAATAAATAAATAAATAAATTTAAAAAAGCAGTTGAGTATCAAGCTTAAAATGCTAGTAGTTTAAGATTTTATTCTTTGTAAATGGTGATCTTCTGACTGGGGTAACTGCTTCTTTACCTTCTGTATTATTCTATCACTCCCGTTAATTGTGGCTGTTTCCTAAAATGGGAACTTTGAATTTTCCCCTGTTCTCTCTTCACTTCTTTCTCAGAAAACTGATCTGTTTTCATGGACTGAGTGTTCACCATAATACTTTTTGTGCTTGTTTTGCTGTTTGTACTCACTAACGATGATCATAAAAGTGAGAAAACATATCTAGGTTTGGCTACAACCTATAAAACTGGTTGCATAATATTCTCTTCCAAATCAATACTCTTCCAAGTTCTTTATTGCATCAATGACTAATACATTTAAATCTTACCCTTTTCAAAGAAGATATGTTTTCTGAGCTCAAAAGCCTATTCTCCATTATTTTCATTTCCTTTAGACCTTTGCTACCCGAAGTATGGTCCCTGGACCAATAGCATCGATGTTATCTGGAAGCTTGTTATAAATGCAGAGTCTTGGGGCCCATTCCGGACTTCCTGAATCAGAATCTACATTTTAATATGATTCCCCAGTAAAAGCATCATGTCTGAAACGATAATGTGATTACAAATCACTTCTTATCCTGTTTTAACTGTTGTAAGAAGAGTTTAGCATTTACCCAGGTTAAGTTGATACCTTTTTTTTTTTTTTGCTTTTTAGGGCCACACCCATGGCTTATGGAACTTCCCAGGCTTGGGGTTGAATTGGATTCAGAGCTGCCAGCCTACGCCACAGCCACAGAAACGCAGGATCCATGACTTGGCTATGACCCGCATCACAGTTCATGGCAATGGTGGATCCCCAACCCACTAAGTGAGACCATGGATCGAACCTGCATCCTCTTGGATACTAATCTGATCATTTCTGCTGAGCCACAACGGAAACTTCCTTGGCTCATGTTTCGAGTAGCAAGACTGGAGAGTGGTCTTGTCCAATAGAGCTATCTATGATGATGGCAGTGTTCTATACCTGCTGCTCCAAAAAGTAGCCGCAGGCCATATGTGGCTAATGGATGGCTTAATTAATTTAAATTTAAGTTTTAGTGAACACATTGGCTAGTGGTTACTCTACTGGACAGCTGAGCAAAATCCATAGCACTTGATAGGAATTTCATTAACTCTAGGGAAGAGAAATCAAAAGACTTAATACCATTAAAATAAAAATCCATGCCTGGCATAGTGGGTTAAAGATCTGGTGTTACCACAGCTGTGGTGTAGAGTACAGCTGTGGCTCGGATTCATTCCCTACCCCAGGAACTTCTATATGTCATGAGTGTGGCCATTAAAAAAATAAATTCATTTCAGACTCTGGTACATATACGTAGAAAAAAGGAAAGTAGATCGAATATGTATGGTGTTCCCAATAGTCACACCTGTTGCCTGCCAACAACCTGTTTTCAGCTATTAGCAGTGGAGTGTATTATTTTCAAATCACTTGTGCTGTTTGTTAAACATTTGCCCCAAGAAGTTAATGTGATTTTTCAAAGCCCAGATTTGTACAGACTTGAGCATTATTGGAAACAGCACAATAATTCTATAGAAGGGCTTTTGTGCCTTCCTTTTTAGCACTTAACTTCCAAGGCTTTCTGGGCTTTTTCCAATGTAAATGTCCCTGTGTACCTATTTCCTATTTAAATTTTTCAGTTACTGTAGAATAGAATAGCCCGTAAATTATAAAGGAACTGGTAAATCTTGTTTCTCTGATTTTTTTTAGACTGAAATGCATAGAACAATAAGAAATTTTGAACAACACATTTTAGGGCATTATGATGTTTTGATTTTAATGTACCTCAACCATTTAAAATATGACTATTCACATGACTTGCAAAATGTAATGTGATTTTTAAAATAAAATATTGATGAATTCCCTAGTGGCTCGGCAGGTTAAGGATCTAGTGTTGTAACCGATGTGGCTCGGGTCACTGCTGTGGCATGGGTTCGATCCCTGGAGCAGGAACTTCTGTATGCTGTTGGCACAGCCAAAAAGGAAAACCAAAATGAAATAAAATATTGATTTGTTCGAATGTTAATAAAATGTATTTTAAAAATGCACTGATGTTTTCAAAACTGCTAGGCATCCTTTAATGTAAATAATGTGATTTTTGTTTTTGCTAATGGAAGTGTTTTCCAGTGTACACAAAAGTTTCACTCAACAGATATTCTTCAGATTGGAAACAATATGAGAATGAAGGAGGCAATGATTAAAGGCAAGACTGTGGTGGTCAGTAATGTGAGAGGGAAAATGGGTCTAAGGGAAGGCAAGAAGCTCTGCTGAATGTTAGGTTTGCTGAGGGAGGAACACTCAAGGCCAAGTTGGTAAAGCAAGAGAGATTTATGAAGGCATCAGAGGAGGACAGGCTGAGCTCAGGATGGTGCCCACACTGACTGTGAGGAGGTGCTAGGCTTATAAAAGATCTGTGGTGGCAACCTATGGCTAGATGGAGTTCATGGTGGGAACTCATGGCAGGAATGGCAGAGAAGGAGGAGGGGAAGGCCAGAAGAGGGGTAGGGGGTAAGTCCCATGACAGAGGGCAATTAATCCTCGAAGGTGGTGAATCTATACGGGCAGTTGTTTTCTGCAGGCTATTGTTTCTTGCTGCCCAACCTGAGCCTCCACATTCTGGGAAAGGGTGTAGATCATGTGCCATGCAGGGCTGCAAGCAGACCTCCAAGATGAACAGCCACATTTGAGGGGGAGGTTGGGTCTGTCTCCATCCTCCTGGTGACCTATCATTGAAGCCTCCCTACTCTGGCTGGGGGGGCCAAGGCAAGAGCAAGAGCTGTTTCTTTCATCCTTCTCACCCCCCACAACCTACTGGTGTCTATACCTGGAACAGAGAGTTGAACGTTTTTTATATCTCTTTCCTTGATACTCAATCTCTGACAGAGAGAGCCCAGAACTTGTATTTAAAAACACATCTCTCCTTTATCTTCTCTTTTTGGTTAGTAACTCCTTAATTTATGATCTCAGGGACAGCACTGTCTCCATAAGCTTATTTTCTCTTATCAAAAGAAACAGTGGAAGATTTGAGTACCAGACCTTAAGCAGATTAAAGCACAGTTGTTAAGTCCATCCGCCAACAAGATCTGTGAGTATTAAGGATACCCTGGAGCTGAATGAGAGCTTTACTTTAGAAGTGCCATTGCTTTTGTATATTGAGGATTTGTTGTGAGTTATTCTTTTTTTTTTTTTCTTCAACTTTCCATTTAGAAAGTGGATCATTAAGGATTGTCAGTTGTTGAAAAATTAACCCTAAGTGCTATAAGTGCCTTGAAAGTAAATGTAGTAGATTTTTAAAAGTTAGAGAATGCAAGGATTTTGGAGAGTGTTTAGAAAAGAATGAAAGGAGTTTTACATTTAGTACATTTTAGAAGAGACATGATGTAAGCTTATCTGCTGCCAGCCATGCATGTGTACTTCTGCCCTTGCACAGAAAAAATACTCTTGTCAAATTCCTTTCGTACAAATGAAGCGTCTCTGCCTGCAGCGCTTCTATTGATTTACCCTTCCAGGTAAGACAAATTTTACAATAGGTCAAACCTGATATTAATATCATGGTATTCTCTATTCCTTTTGTTTTTAATAGTCTTTTTACACTTACTATACATACTAGGTTGAATAAAATATGGCAAGGGTGAAGTTTCCCTTTCTTTCATCTTTTCTGCAGAATCCTGATGTAACTGTGAAACAAGGACTATGTTCTTTTGCATGTGAATATTATATTAGCACCTTTATTTGTACCTCTATGGAATATTAAATTGGTACCTACAGGCTAGTACTCCTGCTAGTACTCTACACTAGTTTGAGGTTATTAACCCTCTTCCTGGCAATATAATGCTTGTTCAATAAACTGTCCTTTTATTTAGAATTATTTCTAGTACTTAGAAGACATTCTACTTATTCTTTTGAATAAAATGAATACATAAAAGATGAGTACATGATGAGACTGAGAGTGAAGATCAGCCAGTCATTAGCCTAATGAAAGAATTTTTATAAACATGGTATTCTACCAGATTCTGGTAGATAGAGAGGAGAAAAAAGTATTTTTTATTCTCTGTAATCAATCAACATTCCTTATAATGGAATAAAAACAAAGTGATTTATTGGAAAGTTTGTGTGGACATATCTTTGAGCCTCTGGATGGATAATATAATTTAGAGCTTATTTCTTCTCCCAGCATTAGTTTTACTAGCTATATTTCACCCTCTGGAAGATCTCTTCTGGTGCTTAGCATTTGACTTAAGATTCCAATGACTGTGATCACTAGCTTCACTGAATTCATTGCCAAAGGAAATGTCTGTTTTATAAACAGAAATATTCTTCCCTTAAGGTCAATAGGAAGAATGGCCAGGCTTGAAATTAAGTTCTTTGTAAAAAACTGTACATAGTTCAGTTCTACTATATAATTTTTACTTTATTTATTTGCTTTTTAAGACTTCACCTGTAGAATATGGAAGTCCTCAGGCAGCTGCCAGCTTATGCCACGGCCACAGCAACACAGGATTCATCCTGCATCTGTAACATACACCAGAGCTCATGGCAACACCAGGTCCCTGACCCACTGAGAGAGGCCAAGGATTGAACCTTCATCCTCATGGATACTAGTCGAGTTTGTTTCTACTGAGCCGCAATAGGAATTCCCTACTTATTTTTAAAGTATAGTTGGTTTACAATGTTGTGCCAATTTCTGCGGTACAACAAAGTGAGCCAGTCATTTGTATTACACACACACACACATATATATATTTTTCTCATATTATCTTTCATCATGTTCTATCCCATGAGATTGGATGTAGTTACCTGTCCCGTACAGTAGGACTACTATTTAATTTTAAGCTCTGTAATTTATACCATATTTATTTGGGCCTACATAATCCCGTTTGGTGAGCATTATTGAAGTTTCCCTTATAATGGTCAATTCCAAGGAAAATTGTTAAGCTTCTGTTTCATTCCCTGATGAATTTGCTGTAATCATGAGCAAAATATATAAAGTTTAATGACTAAAACTCATGTAGAATGAAAAGTGAGAATTGAGATGAGTGTCTCAAAAAATGATTGTTTCTACTGATCAAAAATCAGCATATCCCTTCTCAAATCTTTACTGCAGTTGGCCCATGTAAAGATGAAATTTATAATCTTGAAGGTAACTCAATGAAAAGGAATTGCTAGAGCCTTAGAAAATAGTAGACACATGTAATCTATGCTGTACAAAACCTACAACTTTGATTAAATGTCTTCCTATTTATCTCTTACAATGAAATTACATCTAAGTAGTCTTGGGAGAACTATCATGTATTTATCAAACAAACAGTGTATACTCAGATCTGATGTTTTGTCTTACAAATTTCAATATATCCTCCTTTTAGGAGAAGAAATGAGAATTTAATGCTTCTTGCAAGCAATGCTTTAGGTCCATAAATTCAACCATTCTTCTTATCTTTTTTGTGCATGCCTTCTAGTTTTTCAGTTAATTGATGCCTGTTTTCTGTTTGTATAGTTTATCAAGAGGTTACTTATGAGACTAAAACTAATTTTACATCATTTGGGTCCTTTTGTCATCTCACATTTTTAACATAGAATTATAATTTTTCTTAACATAGTCAGAGTGCCTTGCTTAAAGCCACTGATATGTTCACAATACATCATTCTGAATTTTCATGCGAAGAGGATGAAACAGAGAGCCAAGTATTTTATTCGAACATATTCAGGTTCAGCTGTCTCACTGTCACAAATCCACCCCTGACCTGGCCACTGTTGCACACTGGCCAAAAGAGCAAGAGAGAGGATGATTCAGTGTGACTGATATGCTTAATGCAATATTCAAATATCTTGCTAAGTCAGACATTTTTCCTAAACAGGGTGATCCTAATGAACGTTAGCATATATAGTGTGCTTACTGTGTACATGCTCAGTCATTTTATATCTATTATAACCTTTAGAATTAAGCCATAAATCCGTACTCCTTTCTGCACATCGCGCAGGGTACTGACAAGAAAGAGATGGCACATTCATTATGGTTAATTTTCTTTTCTCTCTCTCTCTCTCCTTTTTTTTATTTTTTTTTTTGGCGACACCTGCAGCATGTGGAAGTTCCTAGGCCAGGGACTGAGTCTATGCCAAAGCAGCAAACTGAGCCACTGCAGTGACAATGCTGAATCCTTAACCCACTGTGCCACAGGGGTGTTCCTCATTCTGAATGATGTGAAGAACTTTGTCAAGTGCTATTTGCACACATGGAAGGTTTAAGGAAAACAATTGGCATTATGTGGCATAGTACAAAACCCTGGGGCCAGCAAAGGAGGGGAGCCACTCCCACCCAAAGGGAGAAATCGGTTTACAGGAATCCGAAGAGGGTAATCTGTTGGAAAGGAACTACTAAAGGGAGCTGTGGCTTTTATAGAAGAGTGCAGTCAACTTTTTGGGATTTAATAAGAAAGAAGCTGGGAAAATCAACACCCTTACCCCAGTCTCCTTCAACCTGATGTGCTCCTGGTAGTATCCTACACTGGCTAAACCCATCTGAAAAGGACCCTTTTATTGGAGTGAGAGTGAACTTCCTGGGCCACAAAGCTGGATGCAGAAATGCAGAGAGGCAAATGGAAGGCTTCCTGCATAGGCTCCAAGCAGAGTTTTCATCCAGCCCCATTTGTACCACCCATGCCCATCCATGCCTAGCTCTTGGGTCATCTCACATACTCTTTGTTTCATCATGCCCTTTGTTCTGGCCTTTGTATTTTTTTTTTTTCTTTCTAAAACTCAAGCTCGCAGAAGCACTGGAGCTTTTGTACCTGTTTATTCACATGCTTAGAATGCTCGCTTCTAGAGTCTAGACTTGGCTGGCTTCCTCAGCCAATTTAGGTTGGTCTCAATTGTCACTTCCTTCTAGAGTCCCTCTCTGATCATGTTATCTAGTTCCCCTTCATTAGTCACTCTTTTACACATTACTCCCTTTATTTTTTTCATAATGCATATCATGAGAATTCTCTTATTTCTTTTTAGAATTTATATTTAGAGACAAGGTCTTATATATCGTTTTTAAATAAAATGTTTAATTAAAGTATAGTTGATTTGCAATGTTGTGTCAATTTCTGCTACACAGCAAAGTAACTCAGTTATAGACATATATATATATGTAATATATATATATATATATTCTTTTTTAATATTTTTTTCCATTATGGTCCATCCCAGGAGATTGGATATAGTTCTCCATGCTATACAGTAGGATCTTGTTGTGTATCTTTTTGATCACATTATTTTCCAGGGTATCAACCAATATATAGAAGCGGTTCACTAATATTTATTTATTTACATGTTTATTTTTGTCTTTTTAGGGCTGCACCCGTGGCATATGGAAGTTTCCAGGCTAGGGGTTGAATAGGAGCTGCAGCTGCTGACCTATACGACAGCTTATGGCAACACCGGCTCCTTAACCCACTGAGTGAGGTCAGGGATCGAACCCATGTCCTCATGGATACTAGTTAGGTTTGTTGCTGAGCGACGATGGGAACTCCGATTTCACTAATTTTTAAATGAATCATATATAAGTAGATCCTTATAACAATGTACCTAATTTTACAAAGGTAGACCTGAGGGATAGGTGTGTCTAAGACCCTTCAGGTAGTAAATGATGGGACTAAAGTGCAAACAGAATCCTTCATGCCAATGAAAGCTGTCTAAATCACTGAGGTACACTATCTTTTAAGATGCTAAGAGGAAAAACACTATGTCTTTGTTTATGACCTGGAAGAGTTAATGAAACTTTACAGGATGACCAACTGCTAAAAAAAGGAACAAGTTAGTGATGTAGAAGATTCTGAATCAATGTTAGCAGCAGAGTAAAGAGGAGAATTTAGAATTCTTCAGGTTAAGTATACGACATAATGGTGGTTTCAGAATATGCCTTTGGACTGCAAACATTTTTCAATCTACCATATTTTATACAAAAGGCAACTTTTCCACATTGTTTTCACGATGGCTGGGCAAAAACAGAAACAGCTTGTTTGCCGAAATGCTAGCTTTTTAGATTAAAAAATTATGCAAATTTAGCTCTTGTTGAAAAGGAAAGATACAATTTTTATCCTCTTCTCATTTAATATTTCAGTTAAGCTCATCTTTTCCTCTTCTCTCCTGCCTTTTGAATCAAATCCAGCTGGAATGTGCAGAGTAATGTCACCTCTGGTCAAAAATGGACATTTTTGCGTTTATGTAGTTGTTTCCACTATTCTTCCCTGCTTTTGTTGCACAAAAATGAAAACAAAAGCTGATAAAGATGTTGGCAGAAGAGGTGGAAGTGGGAGGCAGTAGGGATGGGGAGAAGAGAATGGAAAAGAAAAATATATTTGAAGCATTCACAGTGGTATTGTTTCCACAATTTCTTTTTGTGTATAATTCTATGGGGAGCAGTCCTTCTGCTGGGTTCCCTTTCTTCCCATACAGCACAAATTTCTCACTCACATCCCCTGCTCCTTGTTTTATGAAAAGCTATGTGTAGAAGGGGAGATAAATCCTACCTTAACTCTCCGATTTCTCACCTTGACATTTACTCCCCAAATTTGTAAATTTGTTTTTGGTTGGCACTGGGAGATAAAACATTTTATATTGATAATGATTCCATTTTATTCAGTTTTGCTTCCTAAGCTTCCAAACCTATCCTCCTTACCCGGGTTGTGTTTTCGTACAAACCATTTCCAAGTCAGATTCCGGTCAGTAGTAGATATAAGGCTGTTTAAAGCCCTATTCCAACCACTCATCCTGTTGGGGGCCCTAAACACATGCTTGGAGAATACCACTCTCACCCAGTAGCTGACCGTTTTGTAATTAATGTGACCTTGTTCAAGATTTCAGCGACTCTTTGTTTCTTGGAGTCATTAAGCATAGGGTAGTTGACATAAAATATGCACTGTTTTCAAACAGCATGTGATGTTGAAAAGAATAATGTACCAGGAGTTCCCATTGTGATGCTGCCGGTTAAGAACCTGACTAGTATCCATTAGGATGCAGGTTCCATCCCTGGCCTCACTCACTGGGTTAGGGATCCAGCATTGCCATGAGCTGTGGTGTAGGCTGCAGATGCCACTTGGATCTGACTGTTGCTGTGGCTGTGGTAAAGCTCAGCAGCTACAGCTCCGATTGGACCTGTAGCCTGGGAATGGCCATATGTCACAGGTGCAGCCCTAAAAAGGAAAAAAAAAAAAAGGAAAAGAAAAGAAAAAAATATTGGACCAAGGTATGGGACAGCTACAAATAAACCCTTTGATTTTTTGTTGTTGTTGTTTGTTTTTTTTTGTTTTGTTTTTTCTCCTTTTAGGGCCGCACCGGTGGCATGTGGAGGTTCCCAGGCTAGGGGTTTAATCGGAGCTTTTGCTGTCAGCCTGTGCCAGAGCCACAGCAATGCCAGATCCAAGCCGCGTCTGCAAGCTACACCACATCTCACGGCAACGCCCGATTGTTAACCCACTGAGAGATGCCAAGAATTGAACCTGCAACCTCATGGTTCCTAGTTGGATTCATTTCTGCCGCGCCACCACGGGAACTCCGAACCCTTTGAGGTTTTAGATGCAAGTGAATAAAACCTTGTCTCTAAAAAGAACATGCAGAGGGGGCCTTCTTTGCTCCAGTAAAGCATCGCTAATTAACATAACTACAATTTTCAAAAGGTCATGTGACCTCTTCTGTTTTCTGCTCACATAATAAATATGAATGCTTGTGGTCCTGTTTTATTAAAAGTAAAATTTGGCACGAAGCGAATTACTGCCCGTCAAGCTACCTTGATTTGAGACGACCATTAATGGTTCATTTCTTTGTTTTGTTACATTTTTTAAAAATTCCATGTCAGATTGAGAATTAGATTAGAATATCATGAATCTGGAAGCTTAAGGAATGCTACATTGCTCATAAGTCATCTCAAATGAGACCTGGGAATATGCGTTAAGTAAACTTTATAAATTTAAGGGCATTGTTATTACCATGCCAACTGGAAACCACTTTTCTGCTTTCAGAACCTATATTCTTAACCATGACATTTTATTGTCTGTCCCACTAATAAAGTATTTGTTACATTTCCTTAGAGGGGAAACTAAGTGAAAAGTACCAGCTTCGTATTTCTTTTTATCTTATTATATTTTTTATGTGTTGGGAAAAAAAATTGTTCTGGTAGAGATAGGCTCAAATAATGGGGGACAAAATCCTCACACATGTCAGTCTCACCAAGATGGAACTGGGAAGAGACTGGGCAGGGACCAGAAGCCAAGGAGATGCCTGAGTGCCCATGGGAGTGAGTCAGACTAATTGCTGGGACCCATCATGTGGCTGGTTGCTCTGAAGTTTTCAGACAAGCACACAGGCCCAAATTCCCAGAATTCATTTCCCAACCAACATCATGTTATTACATAACAAGAAAGAGACACTATCCAGTGACCAGGATACGATGAGATTATAGTTGTGGGAAAGTGAAATACTTCAGTGACCTTAGTATGTGATTTAGTCATATTTCTACTAATTGTCTTTCACCCCTACATTAATTGTAGTCTGTTATATTTGGGGAGAGGGGCAGATACAGCAATTGCGATTTTTTTCCGTTCTTTGAAATTCATGTTGAGCGTTTTTAGCTTTGATGCGTTCTTGAAACAACTCTAACAAAGAAATGTGTTTTACTCCCCGTTTAATAAGATAAAACCAGTGGGATGTCCTACTTTCAGAAATGTTTGATAAAGTATCCCTCTCGCTGAGCCGAAAGAAAGAGGCAATGAATTTTTTTTTTTCTTCATTTTATGAGCTCTAGGATGCAAAGTCCCTAAGTATATTACACTGTTCTTTATGTGACTCTCTCACAACATCCTGTTTTCTCTCTTCCAGTTCTTTTGAATAATTCTCACAGTCCTTGGTGAGCTGCTAATCAGTTTAGTCTGTGAAATCGGGGATGGAAAAAAGTACATTACTGGTGCAGGGAGATGAGATTTTTCTAAGGAATACAGCATGGCTCTTTGACACTTTTTTTCATTTAATAAGAACTGAGATTTAATAAAATTCATAGTAAACTAGCTTGTCTTTGTTTTCTTTAATATATTGTATGAATACTGCTTAACCAAAGTTAATGTAAACTACTTACTGAAATTAAATGAACGCGCTTCTCAGTTTATGACAGCAGATTTTTTAGGCCTTTTATTAACCTATGTGAGCCACTGTTAGAAATAGCTCTGCCTTAATTTGGCAAACACCCATTGCAATATTGAGCAATGCCTTGCAGGAGTGTATATAGTGTAAATCATGAGTAAATGACAGCCAAAAGCATACTCTCTTTACTTACATGTGTTCTGTAATTACCTGCAGCATTTTGAGGCTATGTCCATGCCCAGCTACATCTCATTATTTGATTTCATTGTATTGACTGTGGCTTAGCTGCTATGGGTGTAGAAGGTAGTACAAATCAAATGGTACATAGTTAAGAGAAAAAAAAAGCCCTAGGGAGATTTTACATAGACTTCAAATATCCTGGCATACTCTGCCAGTCTAAGTGAAGCTGAACCTCTGTCTTCAATATCACCGGTTCTCTGATAGCTAATACATGACGTGCTGGGTTTCGGATTAAAGAATATTTTTACGGTAACTTTAAGAAACATTTCTTAAATTTTTACATATCAGAGGAAGCTCTCTTATGGTCTACTTTACTTAATGACACTTGATTTCCAGACCTCAGTTCTTGTCATTTTTGGCTTTATTTTGAGAGTTCCCAAATTATTATTTAAAAATAATTTATACCCTGATTTCATATAGGTATAAGAACATTATTATTTAAAGACATTGGCTGTGTTCTTTTTTAGTGTTGTGATGATTGAGAATTGAGCATCAGCTTATTAAACAAATTATAAAATTTTTGCCTTGTCTTACACTATGTTGATGGGGCTTTGCGTCCTTCCGAGCTCCCTTGTAATATCTCACATCTCTTTGAATGGAGGTTTTCAAACTTTGGTTTGCACGAGCGTCCTCCAGGGATACTGGTAAAAATACAAATTGCAAGTAGCCATTTCTAGAGATTCTGATTTGGAAGGACTGGGGCACGACATGTGACTCTGTATTTTTCACAGCTTCCCTCAAAAATTCTGCATACACACTTTGAGAAACACTGGCCTATGCCATGGTCATTAATGAAGAACAGGAAATTTATAGCTTTACAAGCAGCCTTGTGGAATTCACAAATTATAATGGGGCAACGGTCTCTATCCTCTAAATATTTTTTTTTTAGTATGAACACGCATGTTTCATTAAATGAACAATCAATGACCTGGCTTTGAAATTTTGTTGAACCAGTTTATTTGAGATGAGAAACAAGCAGATGTACAATCTATCTTTTTCTTTGGAAGCCGTTTTAAGAGCCTTTACTGACAAAAAAACGGACATACTCACACATTCTTTTTCACTCCTGAAGTTGAATATTTTTCCTTGCAGAATTTGTTATAATGAGAAACTGCTAAGAAAGAAAAAAATTCTCAGCATTTATCTCTAAAGAATTTCCTGGTTAGTATTGGCAGTCCTGCCTTAAATTTTGTCAGTTTGGAAAAACTTAGTGAAAATGACCAAAGATTCTTGGGTAAGTTACTTAAAAACTGGACTCTACTTGATTGAAAAGTCAACCCAAAGAGGGTAAAAAACACTTTATACTTCAGTTCCATTAGGAGGCAGATAGTTTCAACTTGTGTCATCTTTTTAGATCTGCTTGCTGGCCATAGATAATTTTTTTAATGTACTGCCCCAGAAAGCAAACAGCTTAAATGACATTTTAAAGCAGACAGCATCCAAAGGAAAAAAAGGATTACAAACCCCTCTAACCTCTCTGGAGAGATCTCTCTTATGTCCAAAATCAATATTCTTTGTCAACCTGGGGAAAGAAATAAGAAATATATGGGTGCAATGGAGGGGAAACGGTACACATTTCAAAAAAAGGAACAAATTGAAAACTCTATTCAGGCATATGTATTTCCAGGCAAAAACTCCTAAAGCATAGGGGGTCCAGCTTTGGTATAAAGATTTGATTTTTCAGATCCGATCTCAGTATCCTTGCAGGATAATCCTCCAGTGACTTCAGTGGTTTTAAAGGTTCTTGTGATCATCACAAGTCAGATTCACCTGCATTTGCCAATAAAAAATTCATTTATTTGCTGAAATGCGAAGCAAAGTTCTTCTGTTTTTGGTAATTATAAAATGACAGCTGCAATGCTTCGATGTTAATATCTTGCTTAACTCCGTGCGTATTTTATCATTATATCCATTTTCAGAACAGAAAGTGAGGAGTTAGAGGAGATGAAGTAATACACCCCAGGTCGTGTAACTAAGAAGAGGCAAAGCTGGGATTTTATTAAAGTCCATCTGATTTGCGAGCTTGCATTTGCAACTGCTCTGTAATATGTGCAAAAATGCTGAGTTATGGGGATAATTATTGAATTTGATATAGTGGAGCATCTCTAATTCTTGATTATGCTTTAAATGCTTTTGAAGTACTTGAATGGGAACATGCACTCGATATATTTAGAAATAAATTGTTGCAAATTAATTAGACTATTGTTAAGACTTGATTCTGATATATCATCCATGTTAAAAATGTATATTTAGCCTCAGATATCCTGGTCAGTGAGCTTGGTCCTATTATCCGTATCTTCTATATCCTTGATGGTCTATTGTCTTTAATTCTGTGGATTTGTCTAATTTCCCTTTTATTTTGTTAATTTTTGCTTCTGTATGTTGATGCTCTTATATTAAAAGCATACACATTTTTTCTTGTCTTTCTGATGCATTGACCCTTTCTTCAATATGAAATAGCTTATCATTGGTAATAACTTTAGACTTGAAATCTCTATTATATGGCATTAATACAGCTATTACATTCTTCTTAGGATTATTCTTTGCATGGAATATTTTCTTCCATCCATATATTTTTTCAGTTTAGCTGTATCAACATATTTAAAGTTCATTTCCTATTGGAGTTCCTGCCGTGGCTCAGTGGTTAATGAACCGACGAGGAACCATGAGGTTGTGGGTTCGATCCATGGCATCGCTCAGTGGGTTAAGGATCCGGTGTTGCCGTGAGCTGTGGTGTAGATCACAGACGTGGCTTGGATCCCGCGTTACTGTGGCTGTGTCATAGGCCGGCAGCTGTAGCTCTGATTCGACCCCTAGCCTGGGAACTTCAATATGCCGCGGTTGCGACCTCTGAAAAAGACAAAAAAATAAATAAATAAATAAATAAAATAAAGTTAATTTCTCATAGACAGAATAGAGTTGACTCTCTATTCTGATAATCTTTACTTTTTAATTGTTTAATTGTTATTCCATTAATATCTAATGTAATTATTGATGTACTTGGATTTAGGTGTATATCTTTACTGGTTTTTTTTTAATTCATCTTCTTTGTTCATTTTTTACCCTCTGCTATTTCTTTCCTGCCCTTGTTTGGGTCCTTTAAAAAATGTAAGAAATCCATTTTAATTTTCCCATTGACATTTTAGTTATGTTTTGTGCTATATTCTTTGTATTTGAACCAAGGATTATGCTGGATATGCTTAACTTTTTTTTTTTTTTTTTTTTTTTTTTTTTTTTTTTAAACAAAGATTTTTTTTGTTTTTTTTTTTTTTTTTTTTTTTTTTTTTTTTTTTTTGCCTTTTAGGGCTGTACTTGCAGCATATGGGTTGAATCAGAGCTGCAGCTGCTGGCTACAGCCATGTGGAATCTGAGCAGTATCTGGGACCTTCACCGTGGCTCAGGGCAATGCCTGATCCTTAACCACTAAGTGAGGCCAGGGCTTAAATCCACATCCTCACGGATACTAGCTGGATTTGTAACCTGCTGAGCCACAATGGGAACTTCCCATATGCTTAACTTTTAACAGTTCATTTACCATTAACACTGCTTTATGTAGTAAAGAAACCATATAGGTCCACATCCCCCCAGGTTTTTGCTATAGCTGTTATATACATTGGTTCTTTACATATTACAAATGCCAGAAGACAATATTGTAGCATTTGAGTTAAACGATTTTATATATATATATATATATATATAACTGAATGAGAAATAAAGAAAAACAAACTTATTTTTATTAACCCAGATCTCTATCATTCCCCATGCTCTTCAGTCCTTTCTCAGTAATTAAATTCCCATCACATATCATTTCCTTTCAGCCTGAAAAACATCCTTTTTTCCTTTCTTGTGTTATAGATCTATTGGTGAAAACCTTTTACTTTTATTTATTTTATGTGATAATATTTATTTTGCCTTTATTCTTGGAATATGTTTGTACTGAATATAGAATTTTGGTCTATAATTTTTTTTCTTTCTGCACTTTAAAGATTTCATCCTACTTATATCCGACTTCCATAGTTCCTTACCACTGAATCACTTTTACCCTTTCTGTAATGTGTCACTTTTCTCTTTCTGCCTTCAATATTACTTTCATCCAACTGGTTAATTACTATGAGCTTTGGTATGATTTATTTGTGATAATTTACTTGGTACTCATTTGGCATCTTGAATATGTAAATTTGTGTCGTTTCTTAGATTAGGAAAAGTTTTGACCTTTATTTTTTTATATGTATATTTTCTGTTCTATTCTTTTTCTTCATTTCCTGTGATATTGTTTTTAGACATATATTTGACCATTTGATATTGTCTAATAAGTCACTAAGGCTATGTGCATTATTTTTAATTCTGTTTTCTCTCTGTGTTCACACTGGATAATTTCTATCGATCTACCTGCAAGTTCAATGCTCTTTCTTCTGTTATCTTCATTATAGTTTTATGTTCCTCTAGAAAATTTTATTTTAGATAATTGTGTATTTTGGGTTGTAGAATTTCTTTTGGTCTTTAAATTTTTTCTTTTTGACTACTGTAATTTCCTATCTTTCATTCATTGCAAGCATATTTTATTTTACTTCATTGAGAGGGTTATAACAGTTACTTAAAAATATTTGCCCGCTAGTTCCAACATTTGGGTAATCTTGAAGTTGATCATATTAGATATTAGATTTTTTTTTCTTTTGAGAATGTGTTCTATTTTCTTAGTCCTTCGTAATTCTGACTGTATACTGAGCATTTTACATGTAAGTCTGGAAACACTAAATTATGTTAATTTTGTCTGACGAGTGTTTTATTTTTTTCTGAAGGATATTGCATTGATTATACGTGAACTGCAAACACTTAGGCAGCCGTCCTCTCTCAGATAAGCTCTTTGGTCCTCAGCTGAACTGCTTTGAGTCTATTTTGCATAAGCGTAATTCAAAGGTCAGCCAGAGATGTGGGCAGACAGATGTGGGTACACTCTTCCAGATTCTTTCCCCTCTAAGTTTCTCTCAATCTCTCTATCAGTCGTTATTTCTTCAGATTCAGCATTGTGGTCCTTCGAGTAGGAAAGACAGGTTTTCTTTGTTTTCCCTGCTGTCATGTGTGCCTTTACACTGTTCCTTTTGCAGGCTAAAATGTGCAAAAACATTAAATCACTTGGTGTTGTCCCTCTTGCAAGGGTGAATGTCCCACCAGAATCTATCTGCTTCTGTTCCAGATTTTATAGTTATCTTCTCCTACAAGTCAGCCTAATAGGATTTTACTTATTGTCAGAAGAGAAAGCCACTCAGATATATTCTTAACAAAACGCTGATGAAGAAAAATCCTTGATGGTTAATTTAGGGAGGTGTCTATTAATAAATCTCTGAGTCAGCATTGATTTGTACTGAAGAGATATTTCGCACTGTGGAATTGTTGGAAGCTGCCTTAAATGATTTTCTTTTTTCTTTTTTTTTTTTTGCCTTTTGTCATTTTAGGGCCACACCCGTGGCATGTAGAGGTTCCCAGGCTAGGGGTCTAATAGGAGCTGTAGCGACTGGCCTACGCCGCAGCCACAGTAACACAGGATCTGAGCCGTGTCTGTGACCTACACCGCAGCTCAGGCAACGCCGGATCGTTAACCCACTGAGCAAGGCCAGGGATCGAACCTGCAACCTCATGGTTCCTAGTCGGATTCGTTAACCACTGTGCCAAGATGGGAACTCCCTTAAATGGTTTTCTAACATAACTTTTATTAGAGTTGGGAAGAGAATAACATTCTACATTTCTTCTTTTGCTAGTTCACTGTTTTTACGGTGGCAGCATCTGCAAAATACATCCATTCTCCATGTGAATTTTGTATTAACTTCCCTAGCACAGATTTTTGGATCTGGATGGGTTTATATTATAAAATGCCATGTGATGACTCAAATCTCCCAAAGAACTACTGTGAATCCTTCCTTTCCGTAACATAATATGATATCACCTGACCTTCACTTAGACTTACACAGTTGCATATATGAACACAATGTATTAATTATTTTTGGGATGTTTCAATGTTCACTGAAATGATGTGGAGGTTTTTTTTTTTGTCTTTGTTTTTTAAAAGATATCCATCCAGATCATCTAGAGATGTTTATTTATGTAGTATAGAATTTTATCTAAAAGAAAATACAGTTAGAAAATATTGTGAACTCAAAGTCCTCTGAGATTACCTCTGAGTAGGTCTCACTGGTCCAATGTTTGATGTTTGAGAAATTCTGATATATTACTTTGTAGTTAATGAAATACCATTTTCGTAGTTTAGGAAAGGAAGAATAGGAGAAGAAAATGCATTAAGGAGATAAAGAGAGAAAAAGTGGAAAGAGAAAAGAAATTAAGGAAAGGAGAAAGGGAAAAATATAGTCCTCAAAAGATTAGAAAAAGAAAGAAAAGGAAAAGGAAAGGGAGAGGAGAGAAAGAAAATATATGACAGAAAACTTCTTTCGCTATAGGAAAAGAAGAGTACAAAGGAGTGAAATAGAGTGTAGAAGGAACAAAGTGAAGCAGGGACCCCTTGGTGGATGTTGGTGGTTGAGTTAGGAGTGGAAAGAAAAATTAAGCATTCATCACCTCCTCTTCTATTTTCACAAGTAGAAGAAATGACTGGTGACTAAGAATTATTTTTCCCAGAATTATCTTTGAGACTTTCTTCACTTTTTCCTTATCCTTTCTTCTCCTTTCTTCTCTTTCATTATCCTAGAAGACTTTGACCTCTTCGTCCACTGTCTCTTAGAGGAAGTGAATGTGACCTATAGATGAACCGTGGAAACATCGCCCCGGTCTCAAGGCAGTATTGGGATCTCTCACTGGCCTGGAGTTTTCTTTTCTAGGCTACATAGTGTGACAGCAAGGTGACTCAGCATTTACTGCCTAGAAAGCCTGAGAGTGTAATAACAATCCTTAGGAAGCATTTGTCTAGAAATTGGCCATTCTTCGTGCCTTTCCTCCAAAAGTGAATGATGTGTGCTAACTGGGTAGCTGAGCAGAGAAGGGTTGTGATATTTTATAGAGAAGAGAATCCTGAGTTGGTTAATGTAAATGCAAAGACAAAAAAATCTAAATATATATGGGGAATGAATATACAGATCTTGGACTCTTGCTTAAGAGAATATGCCATAAATTATTGTTTTACTAGTGCAAATAATATTTTAAAAATGAATGCAGCTTCTCATAGTAATTTAATAGAAAATTCCACGTTGTTCTGGAGCAAAGTTTTCAGAGTTTTGTTTTCAGAATTCCTTTACACTCTAAAAAATTACTAAGGAACTTCAAAAAAATTTTTGTTGTGTAGATTGTATCTATTGGTACTTACCAAATTAAAACTTAAAACTGAGAAATTAAAAATATTTAATTGTAATTTTAAAATAAACCTATTACATGCTAATGTAAATCAAATATTTTTGTGAAAATAATGGTTTTCCAAAGTAAATAAAATTTTAGCTAGAAAGGTGTTATTGTTTCACATTTTGTAAATCTTTGGTGTCGGTTTCAATTCAAAACAGTTGGTCTATCATATCTGTTTCTGCATTCTATCCATTGCACTATATTTTAGTTGAAGTAAGTGAAAAACATTTGCTATCATATGGATAAGTTTTGGAAAAGGGAGTTTTTTTTTTTTTTTTTAGGGCTGCAGGTAGGGCATATGGAGGTTCCCAGACTAGGGGTTGAAGTGGAGCTGTAGCTGCTGGCTACACCACAGCCACAGCAATGCTGGATCCAAGCCACATCTACAACACCCCACACCATACCTCGCAGCAACACCAGATCCTTAACTTACTGAGCTAGGCCAGGGGTCGAACCCATTTCCTCATGGGTACGAGTCAGGTTCCTTTTGCTGAGCCATAGTGAAACCCCAGGATAATTATTTTAATACCATTTTCAGATAATTATTGATTTTTTTGATATCCACCAAAACTCAAGTGGTAGTTCTTGAAAGTTAGTTGCAATATGGAATCTGAAATTACATAAATAAATTTTATGTACCCTCTTACCTTAAAACCCATTGATGTCTCTCTAGCCCTTTGACTGTGTCTCCTACCTCCACCTAACTTTGTAACACCATGCATTGGTCATTTGGAAAATATTGGTTTCTAACTTATGCAGATATTCCAAATTTCGGTATACTTTATTATGTAATATAAAAATCATGTTTATTAATGTTACAATCATCCTCATCATAATAGTATTTAAATATGTGAAGCTTTTAAGCTCATTCCGTCTGGATACAGGAATTGCAATTTTCTAATTTTTTGTTTAAAATGGAATTTTATCAGGGGTACAAAATACTTTGAGTTGTTTTCCTTCAAGAGACAGTCTCATTAGGTTCATTCTCAAGAAAATGTCTGCCAAATCCCTCAGTTCTGAATAAATGTAGTCAGTCATTCTTTCAAGCAAAAATAGTTCTGCTCAAAAGTTGGCTAATTCAACTTGACCTTAAACAACTGTCCCCTATTTTTCTTGTGAAACTATCACACATTATTATGGGCAAGAACGCCTTTTGCATACCTCCCTATTTGTCACACAGAATATCTAAAAATCTCTCTACTCAAGGTTAAGATTTAAAATTAATAAATACATATTTTTGCTGCATCATCACCAATGTTCTTAAGTAAAACAGGTTTTAGAATGTTTAAATTAAATGTAATTAATTATTTTTTCTTTGCCACATACAATGAGTATGACCACATTCAGTACCACTGCCTGGATTCATGCTAAAGCACCAGCAGTTTTACGTACGATTGTTTTTGCATCAGCAGTGTTAATACCAATGTAATAAAATTAGCAAAGGAAAAGTGACATCTCGGTATTATTGTGAAAATAGTTTTAAATTTACTGACACTCTGAAAAGAACTCAAGGACCCCCAGGGTCCATGAAAGACAGTTAGAAAACCATTCTTCTAAGTCATAATAAACAGCTACCAACATAAATTTTGTTTTGTTTTGTTTTGCATGTAAGGTAGGGCTAAACTCGATGTTTGATGGGATTCCCAGTCCTGTGTGTCCACAAGATCAGAAGAAAAAGAACCAGGATTTCTTTGGTGATTAATATCCCAAGGATCATAAACACTTGGAAAATATTCTAATACACCCAATAATTATAACAGCATAGCGCTACATTAATTCTTATAAAATCTTGTTAAGAAGACTTGAGTCTTAGATGACCTTTGAAATAAAAATATTGGCATAAAATATATCTAAATAAAATACAAATGAATGGTAAATGATTTTGAAAGATATGTTAGTTATAAACAGGCATTTTCTTACAAGTGTGAATCATTTTTCTTTTATCTACTGAATCTATTTTGAAAGGAATGATGAGAATTTTCTGATTATCAAAGAATGGTGGAATCTCAAGGTTGGAAATAGGTTTCAAGTTTATTTTGAACAAACAGTTCTAAGTTGCCAGAGTCAGGTTATGCTTTTTCTTCCAAATGGTGTTTCCTATTAATGTTTGGACAGCTTTTGTGACAATAACTTCATCATCAAATGTACGGTATTTGGTTAATCTCTGGTATCTATTTCCCAGTTTTAAATATTCTTGTTTCATTGTTTATTTACATAGTGAATGTGTTCCTAATACTGCCTTCACTCTGCTCATATAACTTCTGGAAGGATTCTGGACCATAATCTTCCTGGATGGGGGGTGAGGGGGCTCCAAGTCAGATTTTTAAAAATCAGTTACAATTGAAATAAAATTCATTAATAAAATAAAATCAGTTACAAGAAGATATTGACCTTCTGAACTCTTAAGTCTCTTCATTGGCTCACATTTGGAGTCTGAAATCAGGTATTTTGAGTATTTGATTGGCCCAGAAAATTGATTTTGATTTAAATTTCTTTAATAGCAATAGTCTTACACAAAAGAGAGCATGGAATATTATTCTTCCATTTAAGTCAAAGGAAATTTCACAGCCAGCATTGATGGCATTTTCTGAGGCCAGCATTAAATTCATGACACTTTGGCAAGTGGAACAATATGATATTCACTGTTCTAGAAACACACACTAAGATGGATGTCACCAAACCACCAATATTCCTTCACGTCAGTACTCTTTTTAACACTCCATGTGAGAAGGCAGTTGTCATTTTCATCTTTCAGTTAAAAGGTTTCGCCCTCACTAAACCAAGGTTGAGAGTTTCCAAAGTTTGGAAAAAATAAAAAATACCTCATAAAATATTTGCAGGTAATGTGCAGCAATAGCAGTCTGAATTCTGATAAATAAATTATATTTTTCTTTACAAATGAATTATTCTCACAGGAAACCACATCAACAAAAAGAATGTTTCCATATCTTGTGGGCCCAGGCAAACCCAATATGCGAAGAGGCTAAAATCAGCACAAGAAGAATTCAGAAATATTATCATGGGTAAAACATAAGCCTTTCCCAAATAGTCTGCGATAGAAACATTGCTTTCTCTAAAATAAAATGCTCTGAACTGTTTGTTATTAGGAAATGATTTAAAATCTGCGCAATATATACAACAAAAACTGCTCTGAGATATTAAAGTTGGCATTATAGGCAGTTTATTGGTTTTTGGGTTTACCTAATGACAATTACCCTTCTTTTTTGTCTTCTGTGATAGCTTTTTTTTTTTTTCACTTTTTAGGGCCACACTTGTGGCCTATGGAGTTTACCAGGCTAGGGGGGCTACAGCTGCTGGCCTACACCACAGCCACAGCATCGCAGGATCCTTAATCCCCTGAGAGGAGACCAGGGATTGAATCTGCAACCTCATGGTTCCTAGTCAGATTCGTTTCCGCTGTGCCAGGATAGGAACTCCTGTGATGCTTTTTTTAAGTTCTCGTATCCACACCTTGTGAAGGCATGAGGTGCCAAGTCTGAGCTTCAGTGGGTCTTGCTGAGAGAAGGAATGGGATAGTGAAATAAATAACAATGCCATCTTGGTTTTACTCCCTTGGGAGCTCATCTGGTTTGCTATTTCTGAGGGTGTGGATGTGCAACTGTCCACAGATGTGATCTAGAGTAGCCTGATAACATTTATTTATTTAAAGTCTTGACAAAATTTTGAATTATGATTTATTTCAGGAGATGTGTAAGGGACTAGGATTCTGAGTTTATCCATCCTTTCTCTCAGCATAGAATTATGTTCCAATGAGATACAGAAGAAATTCAGGTTCTTGGGAACATTTTGAGCTAGGCTTGCCATGTAAAATACCAATCAAAATATACTTCAGTAAAAAACACAATTAAATTAGTATTTCAGATCAATAGCAAGTACTTTTTTTTTTTTTTTGGTAGAACTGTGTTCCAATTATCACATGGGATATATTTATACTAAACACTATCTGCTGTTTATCTGAAATTCAGATTTCACTTGGTATATCCTTTCTTCCCCTTAAAACTGGCTGACCCATTCTGGACTGGGGAAGTCCTCATGCTGGACTGGATCTTAGTATTATAGTAGACTGAGTGGACTATCTGGGGAGAGTGACATTACCTAGCAAGTACTGACACTCTCTTGGTGTATAGATCTGGAAAACAAACTATATAGGGACACTGGAGGATGACTATTGCCTACTGATATTAAACTATATATTTGATAAAAATTAAATGAGTTTTTTTTTAATAGGACACCAGATTGAAACTTCACTCAAGTTTGTTATTAAAAGTGGGATGACCAATTAACAACACCAAATATTTATGTGAAATGTAACAAACTTCGGCTGAAAAATCTGAGATTGTTGTGGCCATGTTGAGCCTTCGTGGGAAGAATAAGATGTAAATAGGCAAAGGTTTTGAAACGTGGTAGCCAAGCTTCTCACGTCTTTTAGGTCTTGACCTCCATATCTATAAATAAGATACTTTAAGCCTAACTAATAAGGATACTTTAAGCCTAACTGATAGAGGAATGGTGAGTATTAAGTGAGATAATGTGGACGGAAAACTTGTATGGTGACTTCTTCCCCCGCTACTGGGAACTATGGTATTAGATATCAAACCCTATTGTTGAACCAAGTCAGTTTCTCAGTCAGATGGAAAATTGGACCTCTAAGTTTCCCTTTTCTTATATCTTTTCCTGCAACACCTCAACCTGACTGATTTCTTGATATTTTTTATCTTTGAAACAATGGTGATATTATTAGTCTAACTGCTATGTTGGAGGGGACTTCTTGAGGTTATTAAATTCAGGAAATGTGTGGCAGTTAATGGTTTGGGGAAATTACTCTTTGACACCCAGGAATGTCAATGTATCAATTTCATGATGTGAAATAACTGGCACTCACTTTTATTTAATGAGAGAGGCTTAATCTCCTCGTGAAAAAAAAATGCATTGTGCTTCACGGACCACATAATTCAGCATTGCTGTGATTAAGACATAACATATTTTATATCAGTTTTACCTTACTGAAATGTGATAGAGGAGTTCCCATTGTGGCTTAGCAGGTTAAGGACCCAACATAATCTCTGTGAAGATCTGGGTTCAATGCCTGGCCTCATTCTGAGGGTTAAGGATCTGACTTTGCAGCTAGCTGTGGTGTAGGGTGCAGATGTGGCTCAGATCCTGTGTTGCTGTGGCTGTGGCGAAGGCCGGCGGCTGCAGCTCCTGTTAGACCCCTAGCCTGAGAACTTACATGTGCTGCAGGTGTGGCCTTGAAAAAAAAAAGTGATGGAAAGAGACAATGAGCATTTGCTGTGGAGTATCATTTTAACAGGCTTTATTATTATTTAGTTATATGGTAAGGCCAACAGATCAGTAGACAATGGCTGTTGAAAAGAAAGAGTGCCATATCCACAGATCCCAAGAAAAGGGAGCATGTCAGGTCACGGAGGCAGGATGGGGAGGCACTGGGTTTGGTCAGCAGATAGAGGGAGATGGGAAAAGCCTTTATTGTGGTTTCCAAGGGAAAGAACAGTTAAGGGGTCAGCAGGTTTGGGATTGGCCAGTTTAAGTAATTTCAGCAGGGTCTGGCGCATATGGTCTGACCCTGGCTGTCTGGTACCTGGCTGTGGGACAGTGGGCAGCTGGGTAGCGGTCTGAACAGTGTGTGATAAGCCCATAAAAGAGGGGTTGAGGATAAGGGTTCTGGATTCGTTGATTTGCCTTTGATAAGTACACTCATGGGTAGGTTGCTTATCATCTCTAGAAATTCACTAACTTTGTGAGGGTCAGCTCCTCCACGGTAGGCAAGGCCCTAGATGTCAGAGCATCAGGATACAGAATATAAGACACAGTTAGCATAGGGAGAGAGCCTGGATGTTGACACTCTGCTGATACTTCTCGGTTCTGCCAGGTTTTAAAATATTCTTTGAAAGACAGCTTACCTTTAGAGATAAATATTGAAATATTTACAGATGTCTGCAATAGGCTTTGAAATCACCTAGAGTGGAGTGGGAAATAGGTATAGAAAATGCATTTATACTCCATTTTGTTTGAAAAATAATCTAAGATGATTCTCTGCCAGTAAATGTTTGTACAATGTTTCACTAAATTACATTAGCTTTATAAGCCTCATTTTCCCTCTGAGATAGGAATAGTAATATTTCTCTCACAGATTATATACTGGAAATATTAAAAAAGGACAAAATCAATATTATTAACAATGTAACCTCTGGCAACATATTGTTTCTAAATGTCTAATGTGCCTGGTTATGAACTAATATGATCATAAACAATCTGTTTTAACAAGCATCTAACTCAGAAAAAGTATTGTGGTTTTAATTCCTGATACTTTTATTGTATGTTTTCACTTTTATCAAGGTCTTTTTCCTAGGTGGCGATAGCTTGGCTTTTCTTTTTAAGTAGTTCAACCTCTTTGGTTGTAATATTAGGTTGTAATTTCAAACTCTTTGCTCTCTGTCTTTTAATACTTGTAAACATTATTTTTAATTAATCACTGTTTTTCTATGAGAAGCCACAGATACTGCTAACATGGATATTGCTGAGATGGAGGCAAGTTTTTTGACTGTGCCTACGGCATGTGGAAGTTCCTGGGCCAGGGCCTGACCCAGCGCCACAGCAAGGACTGGAACAGCTGCAGTGACAATGCTAAATCCTTAATGTGCTGCACTACAGGAGAACGCCAATGGAGTTATATAGGAAAGATTCTCTGGGGTTGAAGAGGAAATACCATAATAGAAAAATTACCTCTCTAGATAGAAAAACATGAAGCATTGTCAATATAAAACATTTTTTTGCGGATCAGCAGGGGGCACTAAGATTCCACAGGAAAAATATATATCTGTAGCATTCATGAATTATTTTTTTTTGCTTTAACTCCAAGCTGAAAACACCATAAACTCTGTGCTTTCTCATCTTCACTATAGCTGATAGTGTATCTTTTCATTTTAACCCTCAAAATGTAGGTGCACTTAAGAACTTTATCTGCCAATTAAAAAAAAAAAAAAACCTTTCTGATTAACTCATCTGCGTGATGGTTTACTCCTCATTCAACATTCAAATGCAATGCTGTTTTCCTCTCTTTGACAAACATAGAGTAATTAGGATTTTTCACAGACAAGTGGTTACCTAATAAATGACCTTCTGCAGGCAGCTCTATTAAAATGGAGCAAAAAGGATGTTTAATACAAGTGGTGGCCAAGAAGGAAGGTGCAGGGACAAGACGCTTTCTGCATAACCAACAGCTTCTTTAGCTCCAAGAATAATGAAGGCACTTACTGGACTAGCAGGTCTGCACTGAAAATAATTATAAGCCTGACAAGACACTATAAACACAAATTATGATTGGCTGCTGCAACAGTTCATTAATTCTGTGGAAGTCCAAAGGTAAGGTAATAATGCCTATATTTACATGGGACATCGGCAAGTAAGAAAAAAATCGAAGTATATAAACTAGGGAAGAATGAAAAGAATACTGATCGATTTTCATATGTCTTCTGTGATTCTGATACTTTTAAAGGATGAGAAAAACTTTGAACTCTAACTGGAATACCTTTGAAGAATACTTTTGTGAAGATGTAATTTTTTTATACAACAAATTGCTGCAGGGTTCTTGGAATGGAATATTAGCTATGGACACATTTTTCGCCTGTACCCTTAATTTATGTTTGTAAACTACTTAAAAACATAGTCTTTGCTTTGGGTTATACTGACCATGGCTTTAGATAACTTGTAGATTCCTGGTGAATGAACTGAGGTCATAGAACTTTAGAGCAGAGAACTTTTTTGGTTATTTCGGCCAACCCTTTAATTTTATAAATGAGAAGTATATAGGTACAAAAAGATTATTCAGGAAGCTTTATAAATTGAACTGTCCACCGTGGTAACTGAACTGGCAGTTAAAGTTTCTGACTCTAATCCATTTTTTGCTTTGCTGCCTTTCTTTTTATGTATAACCTATTTGCTCACAGTTTATATATATATTTAAACTGAGTTCATATATATGTGTATATGTGACATAAAAACAGTTATGCATACATGTTATGTGTTGCCATATATGTTATTATAAAACAGTTATATAGTTATCATTATATAACTGTTATATATGTTATACTATAACAAATTTGTATATACGAAATATATTACCCATCTGGAATCTTTCTGTCACTCATGGAACAAAGTTAAATATCTTCATGTGGTAAATACCTCAGAATTAATCTCCATACATATACATTTCCATCATATGCAGCTGAGACATTAGAATAATTTTGGCTTGTTTACAAAACTGTTGTCTGCCTTAGACAAGTGATTTTTATGTGTTTTCTCTGGAGATTATTGTTTAATATATAGGACTATGTGTATAAAATTGTATCACTAATCCAAAGTGTATATAGGCTGTTTACACTTATATTTCCTACTGTAAGCTATAGATTTAAGTTATTGAAAATTTTAAATGTAAAATATATCATTAAAATATAATTGTTAATATTAAAAATAATTAAATTAAAGCACTTTAAAATATTATATATACACACTATATATATACATATGCATGTTATTTTATCTTTAACGACTTGATAACAATGTGATTCTAAAGTAAATGGGTGAGGATTGTTTCCATGTGCATTTGGTAAATGTCCCTGGACCCTTTAATTGGAGGATGCTTTCCATCATAAGAATGAATATCCAGTATCATTAAGGAGTGGTCTAAAGGAATGAGCATGCCACTTATTATTTTCCTTGTTGGTACAGTTGGTGATCTAGTCCAGAGATATCATAGGAAGAATAAATAAGACATCCAGCAAGGGAGAGCTGCTTTTCAGTTAAGCTAGTGCTGCTACAACACAGAACATCTGAGAATGGCAAAGACAGAAAAGAGCATCTACACTTAAAAGTGTATCACTTCTCTGTACTTTGGAGTTTGAGGTTGGGGGCCTTGCTTGATTTGGTCAGTTCAGTCCATCCCCTCCTTTTTCTCTTCAACATAATTCAATCAGTTTTATTATTCTGAGTCTGTGATGACTCAGTGTGGCTATGCTAGCTGCCAGTGGAAGCTGTTTGTGCACCACATTTCATGCCAGTTCTTTTTCTATTAACAAAAATGGAATATTCAGGCTTCATTATCAGATTAAACTTCTGATAGAACTAAAAATCGTGGATCCTTTCTAGGCAATTTTCCTTCTGAGGACCGCCACCCTGAGAGCTAGGGCTCCAGACCTTGCTTTCTGCAGGAACGTATTTTTCTCTGCTCACAAGGAAAAAGCATTACAACGCACCCTGAACTTGGCAAAGGAACTAGACAGTGTACAAACAAATGAATTATTTGAAGTAAATGAAAGAATATTATAGAATAGATCACTTCAAAATACCCATGAGCTGCACACTATTAACTATGACTCTAGGGACATGGATAGTTGAGGTTTCTGTGAAATGGTGAAAGATAACTTCTGCCTTGATAAAACAATGATTTGTTTATTTCCTTGTGGTATTGAAGATACAAGCAAACTTTCTTTTAACTGGTCTTCTGGACTGGCTTCCTTCTTCTTATAGCAAAAAAAAAAAAAAAGCTTACAGAAATACCATATCATTTGTTTCTCTGTTTGCTTTTGCTACATGTATTAAGTTGTCAGAACTCTTTTGTCATGGCTTATCAAAGGATTCAAGAGTCTGTGGCTAACAGATTTAGATAATAATGAAAGCAAAGGAACAAACTCTATTTATTTAACAGACAGGTTTGATTGAAGTACCATATTTCTTTTGACATACTCTTTCACAGTGGATTAAAGAAGATAGTTGAGGAGTTCCCTTTTGGTATAGTGGGTTAAGGATCCAACATTGTCACTGCAGTGGCTTGGGTTACTGCTTTGATCCCTGGCCCAGAAACTTTTTTTTGAAACAGCATCAAGATTATTTAATAAAAGGAAGTTGGTAGTTTTAAAAGTTGATAATTACTTTAATGTATCACAAGCTATACAAAAAGTCAGCCCCAAAATATAGAAAAATAAAATTGTATTGCTCTTATTTTTGTTATAACTCCACAATCATTCATTCAGCCCACACCCGTGTTTGTACCTGCACGGTCACTCAATCAGTACTTTTTGAGCAGCTGCTATGAGCTGCCTGGCCCAGAAACTTTTGCTTGCTTGGGCATGGCCAAAGATGGAGCATGATAATGTGAGAAAAAAGAATCTATAAGTCTATGTATGACTGCGTCACCTAGCTGTACAGTAGAAAATTGACAGAACACTGTAAACCAGCTATAATAGAAAAATAAAAATCATTATTAAAAAAAATCAAACCAAACCAAACCTAACGAAAAGAAGATTTTTGAATCCAAGAAAATGCAAGAGTTCATGCATGAAAATATGTTTGGAGAAGTTCCATTATTCAATACAATTTGTTAAATGTGAGGTTGATAATCTCAATGAAAAATACTAATTAATTATTTTCAGTTTTAATGAATTGAGATTTTCCTGTTTTTTTCTAAGAGCTTGCATGTGACCTAAGAATCTCTGTTAGACTGGAGAGTTCTGGGCTGAATCTCCCTGTTCCCTGCATCCCCTTATTATTATTAGAGTGAACTAATACATAAAGAAAGGAAAATTTGACCAATACCCAATATGTATATTCACTTTACCATATATGAGGTTAGAGTGGCCAAGCAATTTGGCCAAAGTCACCAGTTGCAGAAGTGAAATTTGATTTCAGGTCTATCTGATGTCAAATTTGCTCGTACTACCCCCTCTACATTACACTTCCTTTTATGTTCAAGTCAAAGGGCCAATGAAACTTTTAAAAAGAATGGAAGGATTTTACAAAATAAAAATTGTCTCCATTAAAAATCATCTATGTAATATTTTTTGAAAAACTTCCTAAGACCCAAGATCACATCTCAATCAACAGTAGGATGTGGACTCGTTTCAAAGGCAGTAGCATGGAGAGGGCTTTATTTTGCTTTTTTTCATATTTAAGATGCACAGCTAATGAACTGACAGTATGACAACTTTTCTCCTGTCTTTCGGTTTTGTTCCTTGATTTGGTTTCTAGGCTGGCTTTTTCTCTCTGTTTTAAGTTAGTCAACAAAGCCCATTAGTTTTGGAATAATGGTAGAGAGACGTGACTGGGTGTTTGCAAAAGAGTTTCTAGTTCTTCACATCTTGTTTTACACATTTTGCTGTGCGATCTTGTAGCGTCTTCCATCAAGACGCAAAGTCCAGTTCCCTTTAGCTAGGATCTAGGATAGCCTTGTGGCAGAATTGAACTGCACCAGTTCTAGGGCTCTGGGCAAGTTTTTGCTTGCTCCCTGTTGTGAGAGAAAGTCCTGACTATCCTGCTGGATGATGAGAGACATGGACCCAATCATCCCAGACAACCATGCACCAGACATATGAGTGAGCCTCTCTTAGAAGATCCAGGCCATAGCTGACCTGCACATACGTAAATAAGCCCCTATGGCAGCAAACAATCATTACCCACGTCAGCAGAACTACTCAGTCAGCCTGCGGATTCATGAGCTATGAGTGGTAATTATTTCAAGCCATTTATTTCTGAAATTGTTTGGTAACAGTAGTAGCAGGATGATAAAGAATACTAAGAAGCAGCATAACTGAGCTTTGCAAAGGGAGCAGGAAGGGCCGGGCCACCCTCTGAGAAGCATAATGGAGAAGCAGGGAAAAGAGACAGAATTAAGGACCAGAAACTGAGAACCCAGGGAATTGAAAATACAGCTCAATTAGTATACATGCATTGCTAACTAAAGACTAAAAGAGTTAAAAATAAGTATGCACACTTAAAATGGCGAACAGAAAGTAATATCTAAGATTTGGAAAACAGTAACACATGTTAGCAGATACTAACATTAAACAGAAATGTTTGGCTTTCCACCCTGGATTGAAGAAAAAAAAATTCACTCCTTGAATATTATTGGAATTTTAAGTGGTCTGGCCTTAAGTTTCCTGCTATTTCCGGCCATCAATTGTTTGAAATGGCTGAATAAAGCAAATCATCTTGTTTTGGCATATGAGCTTTATGTTACTATTCTCTTTGTCACTGAAATGAGCAGGGGAAAAGAGTCTTTCTGCAAAAGTTGGTCTTTTAAAATATGCACCACTGTTCCAGACACCAAGTTAATTTTTGAGTTCATCAGATGTGTATTTATATGGTGAATGTATCTGTCACATAAACATTTTGTCAATCACGCCTGCCTTCTGTTCTGACACAGTATGCTAGAGCACCATCAAAATGTGATGAATGTTGTGCCTGTTCCAAGTGAGAATTAATTATGGCAATGACAAGCATGTTTCCAAATCTACCCATTTTCTATGACAATACTTCATTAACAGAAGCAATTGTTGAAGTTTTAAATAAGAAAACAAGTCCACAGTTAATTTACCAAGTCCTTTAGTTTGGCCCTTAAATTACTTTATCCTTTACATGAAATTTTTGCCTAAATCAACTCAGCATAAATACTTGTCACGAGTCTAAGGTCTGAAACTGATCAGAATGAGGAAAATAATCACAAGTTCAATGTGAAAACCATTTATTCTCCTTCTCCTCTGTATCCTTGGAGACTGATTTTTAAAGATTATAATGATATAAAGATAGCTTAAGAACGTGAGGGTCATTCAAAAAGGATTTGAAGAGGATTTTGCCTGTAGGTTTGATCATTGCCAATTTGAATAGAAATAATGATAAGCTAGAATATTTGATATGTTTGCAGCATAGTTTAGAATACCTAATATATCTGGATCTTTACATTTTTTTTAGATTATTTTCTTAAGAACATACGCTGCTGAGGGATATTACTGTAAAAAGGATAACATCAGTTTGTGAACTGATAAAAATATAACTGAGCAAGTAGCCTAAATATGGTAAATATCCAAACCTGGTAATTTAGAAATAAGTTTGTACTGACCAAAGCATATTAAATTATGTCCTCAGAGATCTCAATATAAAATGGCCATTCGATCACTGTACACACATGCTGGAGAAGAATACCTGAAATATTATATCGGATTCTTCTTACAGATAGTACTGGATTGGTTTAATAATGATAATAACAATAATAATTTAAAAATAGCACAAAGAAAAACCCCTATTTGTCAAGCATTTGTCTCACAAAATTCAATATTTTTTCAAAAAGGCATAAGAAATTATTGACAAGCCATCTTTAATTGCCAATATTTTACCTTACTTTACCTAAAAAGTGGCAATGTTCTTTAATTTAATAGAAGTGTAGTCAAGCATACAAAAGTCAACAGAATCCTGTAATTGTCAGAGACAAAAAGCAACTGGATGCCTGAAAAATTCTAGGTCTGCTAAGTTAAAAGGGAGAGCAGCAAATCAAAAACAAAAAGGATAACAAATCAGACCCAGTGAAAGTGTGGAGGGGAGAATATAGCTTTCTGACCCCTGAAAGAAAGACTACTTACAGCATTAATGACCAAACAGATGAGGTTGGTGAGATACAGAGACAAGTTACCAAATACACTCAAAAGTATAAGCTGATAATCTATAAATAAGACTGTGATAGCTAAGACGGAGGCAGAGAAACCCAGCATGATGCCTTCTAAAAAGCATTTACAATTAGGTTACAAATCTTTATCATTGCCCTATACCACATGCCTATCACCAAGGATTTTTTTTCCTTCTTTTTTGATCATCCCAGGCATATGGAGTTCCCCAGTCAGGTATCAGATCTGAGCTGAATTTGCAACCCTTGCTGCAGCTCAATACCAGATTTTCAATCCACTGTGCCAAGCCAGGGAATCAAACCCACTTCCCAGAGTTCTCACTGTGGCCCAAAGGGATCTGTGGCATCTTGGGTGTGCTGTGACTACAGTTTGACCCTGGCCAGGCACAGTGGGTTAAGGATCCAGGGTTGCTGCAGCTGTCGTTTAGGTTGCATTGTCAGCTCGGATGGGTCTGACCCCCGTCCTAGGGTCTCCAAATGGCTGGGGATGGCCAAAAAAAACACTGGCCCACACCCCCGCCCTCTACTTTCCAGTGCTTCAGACACACTGCAGATCCCATCTCCTAATCATTCTTTCTTTTTCTTTTCTTTTGACTGCACTTACAGCATGTGGAAATTCCTGGGCCAGGGATCAAACCTGTGCCTCAGCAGTGACCTGAACTGCTACAGTGACAATACCAGATCCTTAACCCACTGCACCACAAGGGAATTCCATTAAGGCTTTTTTATATTGTAACTTTCAATTTTATTTTATTTTAGGGGAAGAGAAATATATATTTTATTATTAATTCTTTAAATGATATGAAGCATCTGAAAAGTCGTCAGTTTAACCAACTTGGAAATTAGGCACTGTTTAAAAAATTAATTTGATATATTCACACATCACCAGTAGTTTTTAATAAGAGGAAAATGAAGGGAAGTGAAAGGATCCATTTAGGTATTACCCAAACTTATACTGTCTGGGTAAAATTAAGAAAAATCAATTGGGAATGCTATTGCAGGAGACCCTAAGAAGTCTCCTGTGTGGGCCTGGAGATCTACTGGAACCATTGTTCCTTGGGAAATAAATGGAATAGTAATCATTGCATATTTTTCCTCAACACGATGCATCAGCGTATTTATGTACTTTCTAAAAACATGCTGAATTACTACAACAATGGAGGAGAACATATACTGTCCACTGACTAGCGATTAAATGATTTCTTTTTAAAAATTGTGCCCGCTTGTTTTCCATTTTTATGTAGAATACGATAAAACCTACCCTCCTTATTCCTTAGAGTCCCAGGGGAGTTGAATCATCATGACCCATAATTCCTGCTTGCAATAAAGCATGAAGAGAATTAAGATCAGCTTTCCCTTTGCTGGAAGCTGCAGATAAAACCCTGTTTCTTGCTCACATTCATTCCCCAAATGGATTAAGGAATCTTTGTAGCTTAGACTGGATAATATCTCTGACTCTTTCTGCCTTCAGATGATACCTAGGCATTGGCCTGGCACTGTATCTGGTGAATTATGTAAAAGTCAAATTTTATGTTTGCTTTTTTGTGTCCTGAAATTTTTTCTTATTCTGAAAATAGTAAGTATGGTCTGTTTTAAACAGGTAAGATAGCCCATGTTTGACAGATCTGCGGTACATGAATCAACTTTTGGATTCCTGTCAAACACTTTAAAGAATGTGCAAAACTTTGTGTGCATGTACTATATTAGTTTTTCTAGGAAAATGTCTGTCATGTTATTATAGCTTTAAGGGCATCTGAGTTGTAAATAAATAAGTACAAAATAAATTAAAGACTGATATAATAAGAAAGGGAGGCAATCTACAGAAGAACCCAACACAATCACCAAAAACAGATATAGCAAGAATGCACTTGATGAAAAAAGTGTCTGTAAAAACCAAACTAGGAGTTCCCATCGTGGCTCAGTGGGTTATGAAGCCAACTAGTAACCCTGAGGATTCATGTTTGCTCCCTGGCCTTGATCAGCGGGTTAAGGATCCTGTATTGCCACAAGCTGTGGTGTAGATCTCAAGCTTCACTTGGATCCCACGTTGCTGTGGCTGTGGTATAGGCCATCACTTGCGGCTCTGATTTGGGAACTTCCCTATGTCACGGGTGAAGTCCTAACAAAAAAAGAAAGAAAGAAAAGAATATAAAAAAACCAACAACCACCAAAAACAAAAACCCCAGAAAACAAACAAAAAAACTCAACTCCCCCACAATAAAATATGATCCATTGCATATTCCCTATTTACAGAAAAACTGAGAAAGTGGTCTTGAAAAGTGAAATGCTGTCATAACTTTTCAGTGTTTTTCCTACATTTTGTTTAGAAAGGAGATTTTTGACTAACAACTCAAGAATCTATCCGTAAAAGGTTACATACAGTGGACATTGCTTGATGATACCAACTTTAAAATAGTCTAACTCACCCTCCCTTCTCTGTGTCCATACTCACCCAATAACGTGATAACAATTTATCTTTCAATGTAGATAAATACACCTGAAGGCAGACAGTTTATCGCGTAGCAAATATGAGTATTAGCTTTCTCTGGTGGTTGAACTTCTCAGTGTATATTAATAACCTGGCATCTGATTTATATATACTTCCATGAATTTATTAGTATCGATCTGTTTTAAACATGATCTTTTCCTATCTCAGCCTACTCTCCATGAAACTCAAATGATATGTTCAGGGTCTGTTAATTCCCATTAATAAAGCTTTCCTGAAAGTCTTTTCTGCTTTCCAAAGAATGATACTGTCATGGAACAATTGTTCACCAAGGTCTTGTAAATAGCTGTTTAAAAGCTTAGACTAGGTATAGAATTTATAATTATGAGTCAGCTTCTCAGATTTTGGAGGGGCCTCAGAAAATTAAAAAAAAAATTAATATTTAAATATTTTAGTAGATTAACTCACTGTATTAAACGTTGGAAGTTATTCTTAATGTATGCTGAATTTTCTTATAATTCTTTAGGCAAATTTTCAGGTGATTTGTCAGGGTTTTCTAAGGCTCTACAGAACCCTGAGCATATAGAAAATATAAGCTCAATCAAATTCTGTGATCTATTAGGAAGTATCTTTTATCTGAAAATTTTTTTTCCTGAATTATTGGATATTAATGACTAATGTGGCTCTCTATCTAGGAAAATAGGTGAGCTAGCTCGGAAAGATTAGGTGCAGAGGAAAGTAAACTTGATATAGGAGTGGGCGGCCAGGCATTGTGTGTGGCACCTGCAATGCAACAGACAAACTATTTAGGTCATCTAACCTATGTTGGCAGTGATCAATACATCATTTAAAGAATACTTTCTTACATTCAAAGAAGAGGTACAATAATAATATAAAATGACTCAAATGAAATAAAAATAGTCACTCACGTTTAATAAAGGTAATCAAATTTATTACTAGTGTGCATATTTTTACAGCATGCAGCATAGGTCTGATTCTCTCTCTCTTTTTTCTTTTTTTTAAGGGCTGCACCTGTGACATATGGAAGTTCTCAGGCTAGGGGTGCAGTTGGAGCTGTAGCTGCTGGCCTATGCCACAGGCGTGCCAGATCTGAGCTGTATCTGTGACCTACACCACAGCTCACAGCAATGCTGGATCCTCAACCCATTGAGTGAGGCCAGGGATTGAACCTGCATTCTTACGGATGTTAGTCTGATTCGTTTCATGCTGAGCCACTATGGGAACTTGGGTCTGATACTTTACTTACATTGGTGGTCACTTACATTAACACACAGCAAAAAAATTCTAAGACTAACAACATCTTGATACCACTACAGTTGAAAAGACTCATAAAAGTGTTGCAATTTCTTTTTTTACATAAGAAGAGTTATGACAAATTTGAGTAGTCTTTCTAATATTTTTAAACTTTTACTTAAGTCTCAAAGCACAGGTTTCAGAATATACCTAAAAATTGGCTACTTAGCTTCTGGGGTGATAATTTTGTCCATGTGACTTCCATCTAAGAGAAAAAGAACATTGATTCTCTAACATCTTGACCTAAGAGCACACTTACGTCAAGTTTCTGGACATACATGATTCATCAGTTTCTAAGGGACCTTAAGAGAGAGAAATGTTTTGTACCGAATAGATGCAGATAGGATGGAGCCACTATTCTGAGGAGGGACAGTTAATGTCTTTTATGTCCGTGACTGGTAACTTCTTGATTACTTGCTTCATTCTGAAATTGTGTTCCATTTCGTGCATGAGAGCTGGTGATACTGAGGGCATCGTGCCTGGTCTATGGATGGTTGTTTCCTGAAATGAACATACAAGAAATGAACAAAAGCACTGGGGAAATCATAAGCCAGGGAATTAGTGTCTCCTGAAGTAAAGTGAAAAAACAGTGGATGACTTATAACCAATTAGCAAGAGGAGATGACTGCCCATTTCTTTATTCAGATATTGATTTGATAATGACTCGATACCTAGAATTTTGTTTACTGTGCACTAGTCTAAAACATTCACTCAGTTACTCCAGAAATGCATATTGAGATTTTATTATCCAAGGTAGTCATTTACCTTGGATTGTAAACTTCCAGAAAGCAGAGTCTAAGGAAAGCCTCATAATGTAATGCTTTTAACATAAGCACGTGTAATTTTATGTTTTAAGATGATGATCAGGATGATGATACTGATGACAGAAAATATTAAAAAAAATTCTCTTAAAATACAATGTTGAGGAATGGTAAAAAAGTGAAAGTGAAAAAAAAGGAGCACACTTAGTTTTATATTATTTTGTAGGCAGGGGAAATATTACCATTGAGGCAAGATTGGAAGAGTATAAAAATACTTTGTATCATCTTTAAAAACCTGCTAAAATGTTGCATCACAATCCATTCTATGGATTTACCACAATTTACTTAGTCATGTCCTTAGTGATCATTATACATTTATCCTGGTATATAAATATTCACCAGTTTAAGCTCTAACTCAGCATAGAGTCTCTGAAGTAGAGTTTTAAGTCAAAGGCATGGTTAATTCTATGGTTCTTTGGGTATATCATCAAACTGATTGCTAGAAATTTGCACCACTTGATATTCAAACCGGCACTGTGGTGAAGAATAACACAGACATAAATGACTAAGAAGAGAAAAGAAAAGTTACACCCAGTAGATACCTACCGTTCGGGGGGCAATGCTCTCACACATATTGCATTATTTAAAGATCACGGCTACTCTGTGGAAAGTTTTGTGGTTGAAGTTAAGACTTAAGAAAATGCTTGAATGATGCATAGGTTTGGAAAAGGTGAAAAGAATGAGGAAGTGCCTTCCAGATGGCAGAAACTCCTGGAACACCAAGTTGTAAACAAATGTAGTTCTGTGGTCTTTGAGGTGAGCCTGAAATAGCACCCCTGCTCCCTCTGAGTGTTCTGAACCGATCAAAAAATATGACAGTAGTAAAGCAGAGGGAAACAAAAATGCTGCTTGGTGGTTAAGGGTTTTCTAAAGCTAAAATCCCCAAACTGGCTAGCAAAGATTAACCTTCCCACTGCATCGCACCTTGCTCCACTACTGCTTCATTTGGGGGCAGGACCCTTTACAATTTAAGGCATGGAGTAAGGGAAGGATATGCGTGTCTCCTGCAGGTAGGCTTGTTCACAAGGGGGGAGACAGGACCCTGAACAGGGATGCCTAATTTTTCTTTCCAATCTCAGCAATGGTAAATTATCCCTCACTGGGGAAAAGAAGTAAGTGAGAGGATGAAGAAAGGCTGGGATTCCTACAGCAAGAAGAGTTCCCTCCCCAAGGAAGACCAACTCAGGAGTAGGGAATGAATAGTTTACTTCTGACTGCAGGGCACATTGAGAACCGTGCAAGGACCAGCATGGTTAAGTTTTATATTGGGAATCAATAGAAGGTTGAATTGTGGCCCATCTAAATTGGGAATCAATAGAAGGTTGAATTGTGGCCCATCTAAAAGTGTCATGTTGGGATGGCAGCTGTTGCCTTTGGGAATCTTGATGATTCTGAGCAGTAGAGACCTTCCTCTTCCTTCATATTGTAATTATCCCTTTTGGCTGGTCAGGTTGTTGAATTTCACACCAATGGAGATGGAGAAAGATGCAAGGTCTTAAACAGCGATTCTAGTTTTTCTAGGACTGGATCCTCCGCTCAGGTGGCATTCTGTCTTCCACTATGTTCCTCTGCAGTGGGCCAAAATCAACTAAACGGAAATTGGCAAAGAAATAATTCCATTAAGGAAGTCATTCTGAAAACATGGCTCAGAATTTTGACTCATCAGTAGCCAGAAACAAGGTGATAAAATTATTTAGTTTAATCTGTAGTGTGAGGTAGGCAGGTTGACTTTTGTGCCAACCTTTTGGTGACTCTTTTGCTCACCACCAACCTCTCTCTCTGAAAAGAGATAATTCTATGGGCAATTCAAGGCCACAAACAGGTCGAGAGCATGAGCACAGTTGATTGCAGGGTGGGCGAAATGAGTAGGAGAATGATGAAGCTTACGGAAATGAAAGGAAAGTGTGCCCACTATAACTTTTTGTTAAAAGATAAAGTTTCTTGGAGTTGCCGTTGTGGCTCAGTGGGTTATGAACCTGACTAGTATCCATGAGGATGAGGGTTTGCCCCCCGGCCTCGCTCAGTGGGTTAAGGATCTGGCATTGCTGTGAGCTGTGCTTGTAGGTTGCAGATGTGGCTCAGATCCAACCTTGCTCTGGCTGAGGTATAGGCCGGCAGCTATAGTTGTGATTCGACCCCTAGCCTGGGAACTTCCATATGCTGTGGTGCGGCCCTAAAAAGACAAAACAAACAAACAAACAAGACCAGTACACCCAAGCTCTGCCACTTTCCTAGTTAATCTGCAAAAATTATATCTAACAATATATTGGAATTAAAAAGAAGGCAATTTAGTTGTTTCTGTGCCTTATACCACAGCTCACAGGAAGGCTGGATCCTTTAACCAACCGAGGCCAGGGATGGAAGCAGCATCCTCATGGCTACTAGTCGGGTTCATTACCACTGAGCCACAACAGGAATTCCCAGGCACACTGTTTTAACATGAGAATGGGAAGATACTATAATGTAAATTTTTATCAAAAAGTGCTCTTAAAATATTTCTTTGTAAAAAGACATGTAAGTTGTTACAGAAACTAGAACTGCATGATAAAGAAACCCAATATACACGCTTAACCTGATTTAGGACCTCCAAAAGTCCAAAGTGTTTTTAGTTGTGTGTCATGTCATGGCAGCAAGACAGTGCTGACACACGATCTTCACACCCCATCACACAGGAGAATCTGAAGGCCATTGAGCACTGAAGTTTCCCATTGTACTGCAATTATAGGAACATCTGTGCTACCTCACTGTGCACAGAGCCCCATGAAATGCAATGTTCCGGAGCTGTCAAAATGTCTCATTTCTTGCCTTTAATTCAGGGCCCTAATTGTGGTCGATCTGGTTATTATGTTGTACTATCCTTTATTTATAAGCACACAGCAGAAAGGCTAATACTTTTAGATTAAATCTGGAGGGCTCTTGTAAATATTCACCCAGGTCTGTGTACCTTTCCTTAATATTGTATATTTGCAAAAGAAAAACGGGATTTTCTGTAATATAAAAACAAGCCTTATAGCACAAGGATGCTTGAGCACAACATATTAATCTGGACTCAGATGCTTGTCCTTGGATACTTCTCAGCTCTAAGGTCTGAATTAGATAGTTTAAGCTCTGTACAAATACAAACAGTAGGTAGAGTGGACTTTATTCACTTGGCTGATCTGGTGTAGCTGCAATATCATAATCAATTTATGGTGACTTTCCAAAAAAAATCTCAAATCAGATCAAGTGATCTGGAAAAGATATCATGTAATGGATAACATTATTTATATGACCAATTTAGAAATTTTAGATTATATTGTTAATGCATTGGTTTTACTGAGAAAAATACAACTCTTAAGAAACAACACGTTCCTGGAAACTCCCTTAGAAGCAGGATGTGTCATTTCCACATGTAATAGCTTTCAAGAAGAGGGTTAAGAAGAAAATGGTACCAACTGATAAATACGGCAAATGAAGTTGGATTCCAAAAAGATCAGGGTTCTATGACACGGGTGTATACCAGGGCAAAGATTGAGCTCTTGTTAAATTTTTCTAACACAGATGTTGGCTTCCACATATTCTTTTTGCTGTCGTAAATTTTTCTTAATTTTTTTTATTAATGTATAGTTGATTTACAACATTCTATCAATTTCTGCTATACAGCAAAGTGACCCAGTCATACGTATATGTACATTCCTTTTCTCATATTATCTTCTACCATGTTCTATCACAAGGGATTGGATATAACTCCCTGTATAGCAGGACCTCGTTGCTCATTCATTTTTTTTTTTTCGTGTTTTATTACTCAATGAAATCCATTACATTTATAGTTGTACCACAATCATCAGAACCCAGTTTTTAGCATTTCCATTCCAAACCCCCAGAACATCCCGCCACCCCCACGCAAGCTGTCTCATTTGGAAACCATAAGTTTTTCAAAGTTTGTGAGTCAGTATCTGTCTGCAAAGAAGTTCATTGTGCCTTTTTTTTTTAGATTTCACATGTAGGTGATAGCATATGGTGTTGGTGTCTCACTGTCCAGCTAACTTAGCATGGTAATTTCTAAGTCCATCCATGTTGGTGCAAATACCATTATTTCCTTCCTTTTAATGGCTGAGTAATATTCCGTTGTGTATATATACCAAATCTTCTTTATCCACTCCTCTGTCAGTGGGCATTTAAGTTGTTTCCATGTCTTGGCTACTGTATATAGTGCTGCAATGAACATTGGAGTACACGTATCTTTTCGAGTCATGGTTTTCTCTGGATAGACACCCAGGAATGGGATTGCTGGATCAAATAGTAATTCTATTTTTAGTTTTCTGATTCTGAGGAATCTCGGTACTGTTTTCCAAAGTGGTTGCACCAGTTTACATTCCCATCAACAGGGTTAATAGGGTTCCCTTTTCTCCACACCCTTTCCAGCATTTATTTTTTTTTTTTGTAGACTTTTTGATGATGACCATTCTGGCTGGTGTAAGGTGGTACCTTATAGTAGTTTTGATTTGCATTTCTCTAATAATTAGTGATGTTGAACATCTTTTCATGTGTTTTTTGGCCATCCATATGTCTTCTATGGAGAATTGTCTGTTTAGATCTTCTGCCCATTTTTTGATGGGGTTGTTCATTTTTTTGGTATTGAGCTGCTGAAGGTGTTCATAAATTTTGGAGATTTATCCCTTGTCAGTAGCTTCATTTGCAATTATTTTCTCCCATTCTGTGGGTTGTCTTTTCATTTTGTTTAGGGTTTCCTTTGCTGTGTAGAAATTTTGAAGTTTAATTAAGTTCCGTTTGTTTATTTTTGTTTTTATTGTCATTACTCTGGGAGGTGGATCTGAGAAGACACTGGTGTGGTTTACATCAGAGTGTTTGGCCTATGTTTTCCTCTAAGAGTTTTATAGTATCTGGTCTTATATCTAGGTCTTTAATCCATTCTGAGTTTATTTTTGTGTATGGTATTAAGAAGTGTTCTAATTTCATTCTTTTACATGTGGCTGTCCAGTTTTTCAGCATCACTTATTGAAAGGGCTGTCTTTTCTCCATTGGATAGTCTTACCTCTTTTGTCATAGATTAGTTGACTGTGAGTGTGTGGGTTTAATTCTGGGCTTTCTATCCTGTTCCACTGTTCTATATTTCTGTCTTTGTGCCAGTCCCATGCTGTTTTGATGACTGTAACTTTGTAGTGTAGTCTGAAGTCAGGAAGCCTGATTCCTGCAGCTCCATTTTTCTTTTTCAGGATGTCATTGATTATTATGGGTCTTTTGTGCTTCCAAACAAACTTTAAAATATTTCGTTCTAGTTCTGTGAAAAATGTCCTTGGTAATTTGATAGGGATTGCTTTGAATCTGTAGATTGCATTGGGTAGTATAGTCATTTTGTTAATATTGATTCTTCCAATCCAAGAGCATGGTATGTCTTTCCATTTGTTTGTGTCATCTTTGATTTCTTTCATCAGCGTCTTATAGTTTTCAGAGTAAAGGACGTTTGTCTCTTTAGGTAGGTTTATTCCTAAGTATTTTCTTCTTTTTGATATGATGGTAAATGGGATTGTTTCCCTAATTTCTCCTTCTGATCTTTCGTTGTTTGTATATAGAAATGCAGTTGAGTTCTGTGTATTAATTTTGTATCCTGCGACTTTGCCAAATTCACTGATGAGCTCTAACAGTTTTCTGGGGCTGTCTTTAGGATTTTCTAGGTATAGTATCATGTCATCTGCAAATAGTGATAATTTTACTTCTTCCTTTCCAATTTGGATTCCTTTTATTTCTTTTACTTCTCTGATTGCCATGGCTAGGACTTCCAAAATTGTGTTTAATAGGAATGGAGATACCAGACATCCTTGTCTGGTTCCTGATCTCAGAAGGAATTATTTCAGGTTTTCAACATTGAGAATGATGTTAGCTCTAGGTTTGTCATATATGGCCTTTATTAGGTTGAGGTAGGTTACCTATATGCCCACTTTCTTGTGGGTTTTGATCAGAAATGGGTGTTGGATTTGGTCAAAGGCTTTTTCTGCATATATGAAGATCATATGGTTTTTATTCTTCAGTTTGTTAATGTGGTGTATCACTGATTGATTTGCAGATATTGAAGAATATTTGCATCCCTGGGATATATCCCACTTGATCATGATGGACAATTCCTTTAATGTATTGTTGGATTCAGTTGGCTAGTATTTTGTTGAGAATTTTTGAATCTGTGTTCACCTGTGAAATTGGCCTGTAATTTTCTTTTTTTGTGTGTGCTATCTTTGTCTGGTTTTGGTATCAGTGTTATAGTGTCCTCATAGAATGAGTTTGGGAGTGTTCCTTTCTCTGCAATTTTTTGGAATAGTTTCAGGAGGATAGGTGTTAGCTCTTCTCTAAGTGATAGAATTCACCTGTGAAACCATCTGGTCCTGAACTTTTGTTTGTTGGAAGTTTTTTAATCACAGTTTCAGTTTCAGTACTTGTGATTAGTCTGTTCATCTTTTCTATTTCATCTTGGTTTAGTCTTGAATGATTGTACTTTTCTAAAAATTTGTCCATTTCCTCTAGGTTTTCTACTTTATTGGCATATAGTTGCATGTAGAAATCTCTTGTGAAACTTTGAATTTGTGTGATGTTCCTTTTAATTTCTAATTTCATTGATTTGAGTCCTCTCTCATTTTTCTTAGCCTGACTAAGAGTTTATCAATTTTGTTGATCTTTTCAAAGAACCAGCTTTTAGTTTAATTGATCTTTCTATGGTTTTCTTCATTTCTATTTCATTGATTTCTTCTCTGATCTTTATGAATTCTTTCCTTCTGCTAACTTTAGATCTTGTCTGTTCTTCTCTCTCTAGCTGCTTTAGATGTAGAGTTAGGCTATTTATTTGAGCTTTTTCTTGTTTCCTGAGGTAGACTTGTATTGCTATAAACTTCCCTCTCAGAACTTCTTTTGCTGCATCCCATAGGTTTTGGAGTGTTGTATCTTTGTGGTCATTTGCTTCTATGCATTTTTTAATTTCCTCTATGATTTCTGCAGTGATCCATTGGTTGTTGAGTGGCATGTTGTTTAGTCTCCACGTGTTTGTGTTTTTTTGTGGTTGATTTCCAGTCATATAGGGTTGCGGTTGTAAAAGACGCTTGATATGATTTCAATTTTATTAAAGTTACTGAGGCTTGATTTGTGGCCCAGAATGTGATCAATCTCAGAGAATGTTCCATGTGAACTTGAGAAGAATGTCTATTCTCCTGCTTTTGGAAGAAATGTCCTGTTAATATCTATTAAGTCCCTCTGGTCTAATGCTTCATTTAGGGCCTGTATTTCCTTGTCGATTTTCTGTCTGGATGATCTGTCCATTGCTGTAGGTTGGGTGTTAAAGTCTGCCACTATTATTGTGTTATTAATGGAGTCCACTTCTCCTTTAAGGTTATTAGCATTTGCCTTATATATTGAGATGATCCTATGTTGGGTGCATGTATATTGACAATTGTTATATCTTCTTCTTTGGTCGATGCTTTGATCATTATGAAACATCCTTCTTTGTTTCTTATAATATTATTTAAGATCTATTTTGTCTGATATGAGTATTGCTACTTCAGCTTTCTTTTGATTTCCATTTCCATGGAATATTTTCTTTCACCCTCTCATTTTCAATTTGTATGTGTCCCTAGAACTGAAGCGGGTCTCTTGAAGATAGCATATATATGGATCTTGTTTTTATATCTCTTCAGCCAGTCTATGTCTTTTGGTTGGTGCATTTAGTCCATTTATATTTAATGTAATTATTGATATGTATGTTCTTATTGACATTTTATTAACTGTTTTGCATTTGTTTTTGTTGCTCTTTTGTCTTCCCTTCTTGTTCTCTCCTCTTGTGGTTTGATGACTATCTTTAGTGTTGTATTTGGATTTCTTTGTCTTAATTGTGTATGTATGTATTGTATATTTTTGGTTTGCAGTTACCCTGAAGTTTTGATGAGATTTTATATATCTATATCTATATCTATATCTATATCTATATCTATATCTATCTATATGATTGTTTTAAGTTGTTTGTCTCTTAATTGCAAGTGCATCTCCAGTGTCCCGCATTTGTACCCTCCTCTTCTCATGATTTCTGATTTTGATAGCTTATTTGTGAGTGGATGTTTTCCTAACATTGCTATATATATGCCTTTCTGGTGAGCCTTGTCATTTGTGGTATTTTTGTTTCTAGTTGTGACTTTTCTTTTCTGCCTAGAGAAATATTTTTTGTAAAGCTGGTTTAGTGCTGCTGAATTCTCTTAGCTTTTGGTTATCTATACAGCTTTTGCTTTCTCCTTCAAATCTGAATGTTAGGCTTGTTGGGTAAAGTAATCTTGGTTGGACGTTTCTTCCATTCATCACTTTAAGTATATTGTGCCACTCCCTTCTGGCCTGCAGAGTTTCTGCTAAAAAATCTGGCAATAACCTTATTGGGGTTCCCTTGTATGTTATTTGTTTCTTTTCCCTAGCTGCTCTCAGTATTTTCTCTTTGTCTTTAATTTTGGTCAGTTTGATAAATATGTGTCTCATGGTGTTCCTCTGGGTTTATTTTATATGGTGCTCATTGTGCTTCCCAGATTTGAGTGAGTGGTTACTTTCCCATGTTAGGGATGTTTTTGCCTATTATCTCTTCAAATATTTTTTTCTGTCCCTTTCTCTCTCCTCCTTGTGGCACCCCTATAATATGGATTTTTGTGCATTTAATGTTTCCCAGAGTTCTCTGAGACTGTCTTCATTTCTTTGCAATCTTTTTTCTCTTTTCTGTTCACATCAGTGATTTCCACTAGTCTGTCCTCCACCTCACTTATTCGTTCTTCTGCCTTCTGTATTATGCTGTTGATTGCGTCTAATGAAATTTTTATTTCAGTTACTGCATTTTGCATCTCTGTTTGCTTAAGTTTTAAATCTTGTATTTCTTTGTTCAATGTTTGCTATAAATTATCCATATTTACCTCCAGTTTATTTCCAATGTCTTGCATCAACTTCAGCTTCATCAGTCTACTGTCTGATAATCTCCAGATCACTTAGCTGTTTTTCTGGGGCTTTTTTCTTGCTCCCTTATCTAAGTTATAAGTCTCTGCATTTTCATTTTTATAGGTTTTTGGTGTGGTCTCCTTTTTGCAGACAATAGAGTTGTAGCCTCTCTTACATCTGATGTCTGCCCCCTTGTGGCTGAAGTTGGTACAGGGGCTTGCTGTAGACTTCCTGATGGGAGGGACTGGTGACTGCCCATTGGTAGGTAGAGCTGATTCCTATACCTCTGGAGGGTGGTGCTTTGTCTCTTGGTGAGATTAGAGGCAGCTGTACGCCTGGGGGGGTCTTTAGGCAGCCTGCTTACTGATGTGTGAGGCTGTGATTCCACCTATTATTGTTTTGCCTGGGGCCTTTCAGCCTTGATGGGTGGAGCAGATTTTCTGAAAATGGCCACCTCTAGAGGAACACATGCTGATGAATATTCCCAAGACCTTTGCCTCAAATGTCCTTCCCCCTCAAGCCACAGTTTTCCCTGTTTTCTCAGGCAATCCTCCAAGAACTGCAGTCAGGTCTGACCCAGATTCTTATGGAGCCTCTGCTTTGCCCTGGGGCCCAGTGCACATGAAAGCCTGTGTGCACCTTTCAAGAATGGGGTCTCTGTTTAGCCACTCTTGTGGAGCTCCTGTGCACAAGCCCCACTAGCCATCAATGATAGATGCTCTGAGGGCTCTTTCTCCCAATGCCATATCCCCAGGCATGGGGACCTGATGTGGGGCTCAGAACTGTGGGTAAGTCTCTGTGAAACAGTTACTTTCCAGTCTGTGGGATGCCTACTCAGTGGATATGGGGCTGCCTATATTGCATAATTGCCCCTCCTACTGTCCTGATGTGGCCTCCTCTTTGTCTTCTGGAGTAGGATGTCTTATTGAAATTTTCCATTCCATTTGGTTGAAGGTTGTACAGCATTTGGTTGTAATTTAGTTGTTTTTATGAGCAAGGATGAGCTCCAGTCCTTCCATTCCGCCATTTTAATCCTGTCTCTGCTCATTCATTTTAAATGCAATTGTTTGCATCTGTTAACCCCAACTCCCAGTCCATCACACTGCCCCCATCCCTCCCTGCCCCAATAACCACAAGTCTGTTCTCCACATCTGCGAGTCTCTTTCTGTTCTGTAGATAGGTTCACGTGTGCCATAATTTAGAGTCCACATGTAAGTGATATTATATGTTATTCTTTTAATATGAAATTCTACCGGTCTCTTTGAGGTTGGGGCTCTTCTTGGTCTCTATAATCAGCAGATCATATTGCACCCAGCAGCTCCTTAAATATAGGTAACATTTGTTGAATTGAAATAAGACTCGCATTTGATTATTTTTAGTCAAACTCTGTATCTGTGAATTTCTCTGATACCTGATTTTTAACATTTTATGGGTATCCAACTGCATTGCCATATTTGCATTTGGTGAAAATTGACACTGGTACCTAAAATGCCCCTGCAATATGCTCCCGCGTTGCCTTATGCTTATCTCTGACTGTGAGACCATGTTGTTCCATAACTGTGCTTATGTGTCTATAGCTTCGACTACCTGAAGGGCAGATCCTGCATCTTTTTCATTTTTTTTTTTATTCCCTGCCTGGAACTTTTTGCTTTCAAAATAGTGGGTTTTGAACTTGATTAATATTTAACAATTTGGTAATGGCAGAGAAGTCACTTTTTATTCTGTTCACTGAAAAAAGAAAACTTTTGTTCTTAGAAAATTAATCATAGCAATGCATTTTTAAGATTTCAATATATTTCAATCTTTCTTGTGTATGGTTTGTCAATGTTCTAGAAATGCTTTAAGATGTTAGTCTATAAAATTAATAAATTATTTTTCAAAATCACCATTGTGTCAAAAAAAAAGAGTTAGGTTTTCTTACTTAGCCTTTTTAGATCTTGTGTTATTTCTATTCTTAGGTATAAACAAAGTCAACAGAGCCCTACACTTTATAGAATGGGCTTTTCCTGTTGCTCTACTCTCAGGGAGAGTTGATGCTTCATTAGAAATATAAGTTAAATTAAGAAATAATTTTTCATTTTTTTTGCCCTGAAGCTTTGGTGCAGTTATGATTGTAGATCAGATTTTTTTTTATTAATTCAGAGAACTAATTGATTCATATCGAGATGTACTCTGTGATATTAACTTTATTTATGCCATTTATTGACCAACAAATTCAACTTTCTAAATGAATAAATTGAAAAATTGAGTAAAGGAAAATCATTTTGAGAATGTTGTGAGTATACCTTGCATTTACTAATATTGTCAAAAATTTCAGCCTCATGCTTGCTATAAAGATCAATTTCGAAAGAAGCACCTATAGCAAAAACATATTATGCTTATGTGGCATTGAATCTTTTATTCTGTATTGAAAGAGGTACCCCAGATATCCTTTAATTAAAGGATATGATTTAGCCAGAAATAGAATTAAGCTCATGGAATGGAGAGATAATAGCAATATTTATACAAACATTTTATATAATTGAATATAATATCTACAAAATACTTCTGAGTCTAAATGAAAGGACTCTTACTATGCCTATGGAACTTAATCAACCTTTCCTATTTGGCTTGCCATCTGTCTTCTTCTCATAAAGCAAATATTGTCATTCATGCTGCTTTTAATTTTCAAGTGTATAGTAGGAAGCAAAATAATTCTTGAGTCATTCCTGAAGCCAGGTGTGGTGTGAAAACAAATTGCTACCACGTCTGTGAAGTGACTATTTAGTTCAGGGCAAATGATACTGAGTCATTGTCATTTGGACCCTCAGAAGTTCTCTTATGCCATCTGAATGAGATCTAAACATCCCAGAAAATTCTCTCCTGCCCCCTAGCTTCTGCCTATCTCTTTTGCCTTCTCTCTACCAATTACCTTTCACTTGGGCTTCAGCCTATTTGCAAATTACCCAAATGCCCACATTCTCTTTTGGCCCTGGGCCTTGGCAGGTTTTTGCCTTTGTTGAAGTGTTCTGTCCTATTTCAGCCTGGTTTAATTCTTCATTCTTTAGGTCTCAGTCTAAGACAATTGCTCCAAGAGCCTCTGCTCATCCCCCAAGTCTTGGTTAGTGCTTAATGATGAACGCTTCCAGGTGCAAGGTGCTTCCACTGCTGCAGAACTTACTGCTCAATGGGATGTTGATTGCCATTTTACTCCTCTGACTTCCTCATTTGATTTCATGCTCCGTGAGAGCAGGAACTATGTCTTCCTTAGTTGTATTGTAAACTCGGTAACAAGCACTCTCCGTGCTTGGCTCTCCATAAATGTCCTAAATGAATGAATGATTGAATACATCTAATCTGTTATAGGATCTGTATTTTCTTCTGAGAAGATTTCCATTACAGTTCAAGGGCAACTAAGTTTGGCTTGGTGAGGTTTTTAGTAATTGCTACTATTATGCTTATTTTTGAAGGGTTAAGATGAAGGTTACTTAGCTCTTTTGCAGACCTTGGTTTTATTTTAATATCTCACTAATGCTGTTTTTCTGAAGTTAGAAAGAAAAAAAAAAACAAATCAGTCTAACTCTGTCACTCACCTAAGATCAGTCAATACTCAATATTAAATGAATACCATGTGGCCACAGCTCACTACAATTTGCTTGCTTTTGTAGTTTGACATTAAGGGTATAGTTACTAAAATGTATCTAAAGGCTCTCAACCCAAAGCAGTCCTTCACATAGATGACCCACCAGCTTTGGCTACCCAAGCACTGTGATAGAGCTATCGTTTTTCACAATATATAACAAATCTATATTATAAAATTACTATAGCTGTGAGATTTTAATTTCATTGAACTCAGTTTTGTATTCTCCTGTTAAAGCATAGACTCATTGTCATTACTGAAAAGAATTATTGTGTTTCATTTATTTTTGATAGTCACAGAGCATGTAGAAGTTCCTGGGCCAGGGACTGAACCCATGCCACAGCTGTAACTGGAGCCATATCAGTGACAACACTGGAATCCGAGCTCCACTGAGCCATGAGGGAACTCTGAGTTTATTGTGTTTCAATGATCAAGAAATAATAGGTGGACTTTCCTTGTGGTGCAGTAGTTAAGAATCCAACATTGTCACTACAGCAGCTCAGGTTGGTGCTGTAGTGTGGGTTCCATCCTTGGCCTGGGAACTTCCACATGCCTCAAGATGTGGCTAGTAATAGTCTCAGCTTAAAGAAAACTTATTGACAAGCAAAAAGTGTTTAAAATGGTCCATAAAAAGTGTTTAGTGAATTAGAACAATATTATTAGATAGGTGACATTTTGATATTATATATCTATATCTATATCTATATATATACATACACATATATATATACTTTTTTTTTTAAAGGACCCAGGGTTTTTTTACATTGATGCATTAAATACATGAGTGTTTCTTGAACTATGTTTCAAGGACCACTAGTGTCCTGAGAACTGCTAATAGGTGTTTTGGGACAAAAATAATTTCTTGGCTAAATTAGATTGTTAAATGTTGAAAGTTAAATTGCCATTCTAGTGGTTATCAATATGCACTGGCATCTAAAAATCTCTAAGAGCTCCAAAAGTAGAAAACTGTTTAACCACATTCAACCTGCTATTCCTTAAACTTCTTTAAAAATGAATAGTCTTAATGGTCATTAGAGTATAAATTCAGAAAAATCACATAAATATATAGTTTAGTGAATTCTAAAATGTACACCCTGGTAACCACCATACAGGTTAGGAACTAGAACATTCCCAGCTATCTCACACATTTTCCACAGGCTCCCTCTTTCTTCCCAAACTTTACCATGACCACTCCCACTAAAATGTAACAATCTCCTGGCTTCTTTGAGAATCTATTTTTTTCTTTCTTTTTTTTTTTTTGTCTTTTTGACTTATCTAGGGCTGCACACGTGGCATATGGAGGTTCCCAGGCTAGGGGTCTAACAGGAGCTGTACCTGTCGGCCTTCGCCACAGCCACAGCAATGTGGGATCCGAGCCACATCTGCAACCTACACCACAGCTCACGGCAACGCCGGAGACCTTAACCCACTGAGCAAGGCCAGGGATCGAACTCGCAACTTCATAGGTCTTAGTTGGATTCGTTAACCACTGAGCCATGACAGGAACTCCTTGAGAATCTATTTCTTACACTTCTTTCTCACACTAATGCCACAGTAATTTAGTTTTGTCTTTTTAGGGCCGCACCTGCAGCGTGTGGAGGTTCCTGGGTTAAGGGTCCAGTCAGAGCTGTAGTTGCTGGCCTATCCCACAGCCACAGCAACGTGGGATGTGAGCTGCATCTGTGACTTACACCATAGCTCATGGCAACACGGGGTCCTTAACCCACTGAGTGAGGCCAGGGATTGAACTTGCCTCCTCATGGATACTAGCCAGATTCATTTACACTGAGCCATGACAGAAACTCCCAGTTTTGTCTTTTTGGATATGTCTTTAAGCATTTAAAAATCCCTCTCTCTCTTTCCATATAAACATATATGTAATATTTATAAATACGAATGCAAATAAATATATATATTGTTTTCTTCCTCTGTTGTAGTTTTCTATGTGCCTCTGTCCTCTACTTTTTCCATTTATTGACAGATTGAGAATTTTAATGAGTTCATGGTCAGTTATTCAGAAATCCGACTTCACGGATGGCAGTATATTCTTCCAACAGGGAAAGATTAGTGATTGCTTCTCTGTGATGTTAGCAATCATTGATATCAGTGACCACGAATATTAACCTATTAAGCCTTACAAGGTAATTACTGAATTTTAAAATTTCTCATTTATCAGCTAGAGTGCCTATTTTATAGAAAGAGATATTCCACCTCATTAGTTCTTTGGTTATCTGAAGTTGTGCTTTTAAAATAGAAACTGCAGAATAAAAATCAGATACTTTCCCCTCACCAATTTTTAAAATAAAGAACTGATTCCTGGAGTTCCCATTGTGGCTCATTGGGTTAAGAAACTGACATAGTATCCGTGAGGATGTGGGTTTGATCCCTGGCCCCATTCAGTGGGTTAAGTATCTCATCGTCTCAAGCTACAGTTTAGGTTGCAGATGCAGCTTGGATCTGGCTTTGCTGCAGCTGTGGTGTAGGTCTGTGGCTGCAGCTCTGACTTGACCCCTGGCCTGGGGAACTTCCATATGCCATAGGTCTGGCCATAAAGAGAAAAAAAAAGTTGATTCCTTAGCATTTTCCACAGGTGATTTTTAAAACATTTGATATGTTTTGATCTATTGACAACAATCCTTCCTGATGTTCAAATTGTCCCGTCTTTGGCCAGTAGAAGCTCTTCAGGTTGGTTCCTGTGTCTTCCAGATTCAACCCCAATAGCTTTATACAGTTTCCTTGCTACCTGTTAGGACATGCTGTTTCAAGTTTATCTTTTATAGTCTTCAAATTAGCCTTTTCTTTAAGAAGACCTGGAGTCTTTATTTGAAAATATTATTTGAAAACCATGATCTGGGAACTATGTATGCTCATTGCTCCTTTGTTTCTGAGGTTTTCCAGCTTTTAAATATAAAGTATATTACGAATTCATAGTGATATCTCAAATTTTTTCTTTTACTTATGCTTACTTTACTTGATTAAAATTTTTAGTATTCTGTTTTCTTGCTTGCTATTTTTGCCCCATTGGTGACATCTATTATATTGTTGCATCTTGCTTTCTTCCTTTCCTTTTGCCTTTTAAGTTTCTTGATTTAATCTTTTATTTTTCTTAAGGCATTATCTCGTTTTTATATGTTCTTGCATTGTTTTTATTTATCAAATATTTTTTTCTTTTGTTTCAAATTATTTCCAGAGGTTAATAATCTCATTTTTTTTTCAATTCTGGTGTATGTTTTTATTTCATATCTTATACCATTTCTTAATGTCTCCACTGTCATTTTGCTCATTTGAAAATGCCGATTTACATTCACCTCTCTTTGGTGCTTTTCTTTCTGTTGCGTTTCACTTCATTTAGATATAGTATCCTGCTCATTTTTTTCTATTTCTCATTGTTATATGAAATGAGTTTGCTGAAATTTTAGAATGAAAGTGTGGTGCAGAGAGCTTTTCTAACTTCACTGCTCCCCCTTCTGATGTTTCTATAAAAACCTTCAAAAATAGGCAATTCATTTCATGAGAACTTCTGAATCTATCTCTTCCCCTCCAATTTCATCTGGATATTCTTTGTCCTTTGTGTTTATTGTTTCTATTTTGCTCAATTTATACTTCATTCCAAGATTTTGTCCTTTGTGTAGGCTTTATCTTGGAGGGAACATTGACTTGTTAGTCTTGAGAGTTATGGGGTCAGACTGCTTCCATCCTTTCACATTTTACTTTGAATTCCTCTGTCAATGAAAGAATTAATCAATAGTCAATCTAAGAAAGAAATAGAAAATTTTATTAGAGCCAAACTGAATATTATTACCCAGGAGACAATCTTTCAGAAAGTTCTAAGGACTTTTTCCTCATTAGAGATCAAAGCACAGTTATATAAGTTTTTGAGACAGAAGGTTATACATCAAATAATGCATTGACAGTTTACATAATCCAGATGGGCATATACAAAACAAGAAGTGGGTTATCAAGATTCCTTATAAGATTAAGAAAGAATCTTATCTCCTAAGGAAGTCTGACTAATGCAGATGCATAATATATACTGAAGGGGTGGAAGGGAGACCAAATATGCAGAGAAAAATTTTGTGTTTAAATTTTTCTTCTCTTGTCATAAAATATGAATTTTATTAATTTCTCACTATTGGTTATTAATCTTTGGATAGAAGACATTAAATGGTCAAATATTTGGTCCCTTAATGCCACTGTGGTTGCTTACCTGTTCCAGGTTTGTAAGGTCCCCCTGATGTAAGTAAGGTCTTAGTAGACCAATTCTTTCTTTTTAGGGAGTTGTACCAGTAAGATGTCTGGAAAGGACTAATGGTCAATTCCAAGTTGTCCAATATGGCTTATGACAATTTTACCTTGCATTGCATTGTGTATATTCATAAATTTATCGAGATTGCTAGATGTGATCAATAGTTTTAGGTTGTTCAGATGTCATTATCTTAGGAGTATGTTATATACGGCACAAAAGACAAGAAGCTATCACTTTATGTGTTACACAAACTGCAATCAAAATTGTCAGTAGAAGTATCAAAGTCATTATTAGAGTTTTAAGCCAAGATTTTCCTAAACCAAACTATTTTCTTAGTATTTACCATAAATTAGGAAGAGGATCATTCAGAACAGAAATATCATTGTTCATAAGTGTCATAAGACAAGTTACATTAGAATAGCTATCAGGTATAAAAACACAGCATTTCATATGTATTATAGCATAAGTTCCCCCTTGGGAAGCAATTAGAATATTGAGGGTCATGTGATTCTGTAGAAGCATTTTTCTCATTATGGAAACAATTGGGTTGAAGGAGCTAATGGCTTGATTACTCTCATTCAAAGCTTACTGAGAAATTTTGTTAGGGCCTTCGTGAGTGATGATATCATCTATTTCAAGTGAAGGAACAAATAGCATAGCCAAATGATCATACTATCAGAAAACTGATTGATCCCAGAATGTGCACATCAAAGACAGATTGGTAGGGGCTGTTTCTAAGGCTAACTGTAGGTAATCTTGAGTTCAAGGGAAAATAATTATGCGTATTTATAATCAACTTGGGGAAAGGCGAGGTCATAAACTTATTCCATAAATTCATCGGGTACCCCTAAGAACTACCTAAAATTTAACATCTAGTGAAGAAGAATGTTTAGGTCATATTGAAAAAAAGGTATCAGTAATTGGCCGGGTAAGGGGATCCCACTTAGTAATATTAGTTGTAGCTTATACTTTCTTCTAAAGTAAAATTTCTTTTTTTTTTCTTGTTTTATTTATTTTTATTTTATTTTTGGCTGCATCCATGGCATGTGGTAGTTCCCAGGCCAAAGACTGAACCCAAGCCATAGAAGTGACCCAAGCAACAGCAGTGACAAGGTCAGATCCTTAACCCACTGAGCCACCAGGGAACTATTAAAGTGAAATTTCTAAGGGCCATCCAATAAGAGCCTTAGAGAAGAGAAAACCATCAATGTAATTCAGGAGTACTGGACACGGGTAATTGACCACAAACCCAGTAAGTGGATTGATTTTTTGAAATCTGCCTATGATTGAGACTTAGGAAGAAATATATTTGTCTCATGAAAAAAACCATGAGCAACTATCAAATAATTAATATACAGGCCTGGTTCAACATCTTGGATCAGCTGCCTACTTTAGATGTTGTATTCTTCTCATCCTAGTCTGGTAGTCCTGGTCTTAGTAGAAGTCAGGTGTGAGACAATAGTTGCAGTCCATTCAGGAGAGGAGGCTTGATATGTCTCCTTACAATGCAGCTGTGAAGAGTCCTTTATCTGCTGTCTTTTCCAATATGCATAATTTCCTGTTTTCAGGTCACAGGGGCTCTGATTTTCATCCAAAGAGAGGTTACTGTGATAAGCTTCAGGAAAATAATTAGAATATCCTTTTAATAGTTAATTAAACTTTACAGTAATGTAATAACAAGGGGCCATCTGGAAAGTGTCTTAGCAATAAATACAAAAAAAAAATCTTCAAGGATAACAACACTAGAACTTAATATCTATGAAACAGAATTTTCTCTCTCTAAAATTACCCTGATTTCTACCAAGTATAGCCAAATTAAGACTAATCTGTTTGCAAAATAAGTATGGTTTCAATAAACATGGTCTCATTATTTACATAAGTATAGTTGATTATACCAACTCTTTTAAGTTGGCTTTGCTGGAACTTTTAATAAGGAATCTCAAATTGAACTTTCCTCTCAAGGCCAAGAAAGCCATGACATGCTTTCTTCATCAATAGATTGGGGTGAGTTCCTCTCTTTTTGAGGCTCCTAAAAGATCTTGAAATTCTTGTGCCTGTCAGAAGGTACCCTTCATTATTTAACTGATAAGGATTATGACAAATAAGCTTAATTAATTTAACACCTTTCTCTGGACACTCAGATGCATCCCAAAGTAGCTAGGTCAAAAGAACTCAGAATTTGATGTTTGGGAAATTTGTCAAAATATTAAAAAAGTTTAAAAATACATGGTCAAATAGTATCATAATTCACTGTAAATAATACTTATTCACTTAGCCGAAGTGACAATAACATATTTCAAAGGCAAATACAGGAAGTTAAAACAAATTTCTTAAAATGAAAACAAACTTGGAGTTCTTGCCATGACTCAGTGGTTCACGAACCTGACTAGTATCCATGAGGACGTGGGTTGGATTCCTGGCCTTTCTCAGTGGGTTAAGGATCCTGCATTGCTGTGAGCTGTGCTGTGTTGCAGATGCCACTTGGATCCCACGTTGCTGTGGCTGTGGCATAGGCCTACGTCTACAGGTCCAATTTGACCCTCCATATGCTGTGGGTACAGCCCTCAAATGACCAAAGGAAAAAAAAATGAAAACAAACTGTACAATCTGCTATCAGAATCACATCGATATTCTAAGAAAACTTTGCCCTCTAAACAGAAAACAACCAAATTCAGGTTTTGCACCATCTTACCTTTAATATTAAAATTCATTTATTCAATTAAATTTATTCTAATCTTTAATCAGTCCTAACACACATAACATTTCTTTCTTCCTTTCTTTCTTTTTTCCTTCCTTCTTTCCCTTCCTTCCTTCCTTCCTTCCTCTCTCTTTCTCTTTCTTTCCCTTTCTTTCTTTCTTTCTCTCTCTCTCTCTCTGCCCCCCCCCCGCCCTTTCTCTCTCTGTCTCTGTCTCTCTTTCTTCTCTCTCTTTCTTTTCTCTTTTCTCTCTTGCCACACCCATGTCATATGAAAGTTCCCAGGCCAGGGGTCGAATCGGAGCTACAGCTGCCAGCCTGCCCCACAGTCATAGCAATGGCAGATCAGAGTCATGTCTGTGACTTGCACCACAGCTCATAGCAATGCTACATCCTTAACCCACTGATCAAGGCCAGGGATTGAAACCGTGTTCTCATGGATACTAGGCAGGTTCCTTACCAAGCCACAATGGGAAGTGCCATAGCATTTCTTTCTAAAGATCCCTTTATTTTTCCTCTCACAAAACTTCTACATCTTCCTATATCCATATTCATTTGTACCTTATTTTCTCTCCCATTTAGAAATAACCGGCTTTAGGACAATATTTCTTTCTTTTATCTTAAAAAAATGCATGTCCATTCTTAGTACTTTATTTTTCCTCACATTCAAAGATGTTTTCTTCATTAATTTTCAGTAGATTTAATTAAATCTTTTAATTAGAATTCTTGACCTTTAAAATTTTTAGTTTCTTAGGAAAATTAAGAATGCAATATGAACTCTTTACATTCGTGTTCTGTAGATTGGTAAATTTACAAATACTAAAAATAGTGTTTTTTATAGGTTTTTTTTTGTCCTCAGTGTGACACCTAGCACATGTATTAATAGTCCTAAATATCTAGTTTCTTTGTAAAAGGAAACATATATTCAGAATTTAATGTTCCAGTGTTATCGCAATCCGAGTTCTTGTTCATGGAGCTGAAGAATGAACTTCGCCAACAGACTCACACAGACAATAAGCAAAAGACTTTATAACAGGAAAGTAAAAAGTCTCCCAACACAGACACTGAGAGGGGAAGAAAGAGTGCCCCCTTTCTATTGTTCTATGGAGGTTTTTATTTCTTAAGAATGAGGTATCAACGTGGCATCTAAACATCATTCCTTTTTCCCATTGGCCTTGTCCATTCACCTGTACCAGGCCTTATCCAATAGGGGTCTTAGAAATGGATATGACCCATAAGTTTTATGGCTACTTTTCTCTTCTTTCCCCTAGACTGGGAGTGGCCATTCCTCTCATTCTTTTTCCATTAGTCAGGGGGTGAGTTAGAGATTAATGTCCATCTAGATGTAAAGCAGATGTTTTTATCTATAGAAAACAAGGCCTGTGAGAATGCAATTTCCTGGAACTCCCGAATCATAGACATTTATCAACAGCTATACCAAAGAATGCATCGAGATATTAATCAACAGCTATAGAAAAGAATATATCGAAGCCTTTGTTTCTACATTATCTGAGTTATTATTCTGCCTCACCAATATCTTATTTTATTAGGGAGTGACCTAAATATTTAATAAATTTCTATCCTTTAACTTAATTTATCAAGATTCTAAAGCTTCAAGTTAATAAAATTCTGGAAACTATTTTTAAGTAGACCTAAAATAAACAGTTATTCATAAAGGATTTACCTAAAATCTCTTAACCTATTTACCTTTAAATTACTTCTTAAAATTTCATCACAGTAGTTTGTTTTCCTTGCTGACCAATTTTGTAGCAGAAATAATAAGAGCTTATTTGACTTTTAATGAACTTATACTTAAGGTTAATAACTCTAAAGACGTCTGTAGGAGTTCCCATCGTGGCTCAGTGGTTAACAAATCCCATTAAGAACCATGAGGTTGTGGGTTCAATCCCTGGCCTTGCTCAGTGGGTTAAGGATCCGGCACTGACATGAACTGTGGTGTATGTTGCAGACACGACTTGGATCCTGTGTTGCTGTGGATGTGGTGAAGGCTGGTGGCTACAGCTCATGTTAGACACCTAGCCTGGGAACCTCCATATGCCGCGGATGCAGCCCTAGATAAGGCAAAAAGACAAATAAATTAAAAAAAAAATAAATACGTCTGTAGAAATTAAACTCACAAACTTCAACTTGTTTTCAGTCATTAAAAATTTATTCTAGATGATGTATCCTGAAATTCATTTGGGTTATTTTCTTAATATGTCTAAATTTGTATAAGCATATAGTTCCCTTTAAGGCAATTAAATACATCTCTTTTACAAATTAATTTTGGCAATACCACACATCTACAACACATATATGTATGTACACACAAAGACCCCATAGTTCACATTCCAAAATTTCTGCCAGGTATGAAAATATAAAACACAACAATTACAAATGAAGTTGGATTCAACCTGAGATTCTACCACCTGGTCACCTGTTTAAAATGACTAAACCCTTTTTACTAATATTTATGGAGAAGACACTTAAGATTTATATTTGTCCTTGACAAAATTTCCAAATGACCTCTCTCCCTTTTGTTTTTTTTTCTCCCTCTTTTCATTTATTCTTTTCTTTTCTTTTTTCTTTTTTTCTTTGTAGGGCAACACCTGTGACATGTGGAAATTTCTGGGCTCAAATCCACATCCTCAGGGATATTATGTTGGTATGATGCTGGGTTCCTAACCCACTGAGTCACAATGGGAACTCCCTTTATTTTTTTTTTCCCTTTGACAAGAATTACCTTCCTGAACTCTACATTTTAAAAAGGTAGCCTAGAAGAAGGTCCTGGGATAGAACAAGTAGAACATTTACATCTCAAGGCATAGGAGGAGAAATGCAAGTTCCTCCTAGGAGGAGTTTTGCTCCTTAAGCCTTTTTAATTTTCCTTAAACTTTCAAGCCTCTAAGATAAATAGGAGAGGAGAGGTTTTGAGAGTGGAAAAAAGGATTCATGAGCTTTGAATAGTTTCTGGATCCACACCACTAGTCCTGTAAAGACTAGGTTTGTAAAACAAGGACAGCTATTTTTATTTCCTCAAAGAACTGAGTGGCCACTTAAATGATATCAAAGGATAGATATGCCTATGCTGGAATGTTTTATTTTCCCTCACTTAGATTAGGGGAGAAGACCAAAACAAAAAAATTCCTATCCAGCTCTGAATATCAACTACAGTCACAAGTTTAGTCATGCCTGTGGCCTCTCATCTTTATAATTCATTTACAAAAATTTTAAGGATCATCTCAGGGTTTAATTATGGCCTTCGGTTCAGCTTTAACCCGAGGAGGGTCATATATAGCCTTAGGTGGCCCTGTTTTTAAGGTAACATTTTAATAGCCTTTCCAGAATGGAAAGGCAACTTGAAACCAAGGAGGACCGGTTGGAGCTCCTGGGTACAAATTCTTATTGTGTCTCCCATTTCTTGTTTGTAGGAAATAAGCTTCAGTCAGCCTCCTTGATATTCCTTGAGTTCTAAAGGGCAGGTTCAAACCGTTGCTAATCAGGGAAGGGAAAGGATGCAGAAACAAAGGAGGGACAGTCAAGAAACAATAGTGCAGCCCTGGGCCTGGTTCCTCTGCAAGGAATACGCATAACAATATCTGTGAGTTCTTATGCAGAACTAAGGCTCCAACCCAGGAGGAGGATGGCAATTTCTGGCTGAGTGCAAGATTCCTGGAACCCTGCCCTGTTACCTCACCATCAATCAATCAGAAATCAGTCACATCCTCTGCAGCCATCACCCCAAATTTTGCCTATAAGAATTTCTCCCCACAAACCATGAGGAGTTTGGTGTTTTAAAATGAGCCACCCATTCTCCTTGCTTGACCCTGAAATAAACATTCTTCTACTCCAAACCCTGACATTTCTGTTTATTTTCCCTCACTATGCATTGGTGATACCAGAAAGATGACACCAGAATCCGGGTTCTTGTTCATGGCAGTTGAGGAATGCACTCCAAGAATGAGAATGCATAGACAGCAAGTAAGCAAAGTTTTTATTAAAGGAAAGGAAATAGCTCCCAGGGCTGCTGAGAGGGGAGAGAAGAGCTCCCCTTCTCTATAGTCCAATAGGGGTTTTTATTCCTTAAAGATGGGGGTGGTTACCACCATGGGGTCAATAAAGATGTGGTTTTCTCCCATTGCCCTTGTTCAATTACCTGTATCAGTCCTTGTCCAATAGGGCCTTAGGGATGGAAATGTCCCCATAAGCTTGATGACTTCTTTGTCCTTCTCTTCCATTGGTCACCACTTCTCTCATTCCTTTTCTATCAGTTGAGGAGTGGGCTGGAGATTATGGTCTGTTTGGGGGAAGGAATATTTTCTATAGTAAACAAGGCCTGTGGGAAATTACTCTCTGGAGCCCTTAAACCATAAATGTTAATGAAAGGCCATATCAAATAATGCATCAAAGCCCATCATACTACACTGACTATCTGAGGTAATAACCTGCCTCATTGGGAATGTATGTTTTGTTCAATAACAAATTCAAATAGAGGATTACTAGAATGAGTACTTTTTGGATAGAGTGGAGTACAAGTTATGTCAGATTATAGTTTTTTCTTTTAGTTATGTCTTATATCATTAATCTTCCATTAATTTTCTATAGAACATCCTTCAATGAGGCTAATTTGAAATTTCAAAATCTCTTGGGGCTTCTGTATACCAGTTAAAATAGTTTAAAATGAGAGCTTTCTAAAATCTGAACAATTTAGAAGTCATTCTGTTACAGCAGGCAGGTAGGCAGGAGCAGAGAAGAGGTGCCTGGGGCCAAAAGGCAGGAAACCACATGTCATGCAAACAGCAGGGTCCATGGGTGGATAAAGAAAAGTTGGAAACTCAAGACTGATAGGAAACCACATCTTTTGGGGTGATAAGTGTCCTGGGGGCAAAGAAAGAAAGGTGGAAAAGAGCATGAATCTCCACAATGTCTGGATGTACCTGTTAGTCTTTATGACCTAATTATAATAAAGTTATAAAAATTAACTTTGCAGATAAGAGGTATGTGTCATACACCAATGCCATGATGCTTCTGATAAAACTATGTAAGGACAAAAATCCCTTCTCCCTTGGGAAGGTGAAGCTGAGATGAAAATTATAGAATATGATCCCCAAACCCCACCTTCCCAGTGCATATCCTGCCCATAAAATTAGATGCCGCATATAACTGGTGAGCCAAAAATGCAGGGCAGCTGCTCCCCTTTCTGCCTGCTTCTCCTTAAAAGGTGTGTTTCTCACTTAAATAAATCCTCAATTTTCTTTCTCAGTTTCCATCTCATTTCTGAATTCTTTCTGCAAGGAGACAAGTACCTAACCTTTGGGAACATTTCCATTTCAAAGGATCCAAAGAGCTAACCCTACAAATATTTTCTCCTGCTAATCTAATTTTAGAAAAGAGAAAATCTTTTACCAATATTGTTTCCAGTAGACCTTGCAGGCAGGAATCTGGGAGACTGACATAGTAAGAATTCTGTCTGCTGTCTTTCTCTAAATTCTCCTCCCAAGAATCAGTTTTAGAATGCCTAAAGAGCTCCATCCTGGCCGTTTCAGGAAAAGATTTCCTTTGAATCTCGGTTAAGTACTTGCTAGTGCCAATTCTGAAAGTTCTGGTTTATGCATAAACACAGCTTGTATCCTCATAAGTAGCTATCCAGCAGGGAGTTATTTGGTTTTGTTGAGGTATAATTTCCCATTATTAATTTGTAAGCCTAATTCAGATTTGAGAAATGCTCTTGAACAATTTTCTGAGAATAGTGTGGTGGATTGGATACGTGCTGCTTCTGAGTCTAGCTTCCCAAGGAGTTAAACTTGAGCTGGTTTGGCTTTTTTTTACATGTCTTGGTTTCTCCTTGAGTCTAAACCTGCTGTGGGTGCTTGGAACACTAGGTAATCAGTCTATCTCATATGTCCTCAGAAGAGCATCATTTCCGTAATGACTGTGGTGGGGTCCCCTGTGGGACTATTGCACACCACTAGAATTATTCCTCAATCACGTCCACTGGGTATCCGGTCACCTGAAGACACCTTGGAGCTGGAAGGAATAAATGTCCCTTGCTCTTCAAGATGAATAATTTAGTCTTTCATCTCACTAGCAAACAGTTTGTTCAGATCTTACATCAACTTGGTTTTTTTTTTTTTAACAACAATTGAAATAACTGTGTATTGTTTTCATATAACACCTTCTATTTGAGAATTCCGTAGGACTCTGAACTATCAAGGATTCTTGCTGATATTTGACATATGGGGAAAATGATTGGTGAAATAAATCTTCTAAAGTCACATAATCAATTAGTGGTGGTTTTGTGCTATTTTACATTATTTGCAAATTTACTCAGTGACAAAGCTCCTTTTGAACACAACATTTCAATACGATGTCTTAGGGAAAATTATTTGGTGAACTAAAGAAATAACTTTAATCAAAAGTAGAGGAAAATTCAGTGATAAAAACTTCAAATAGATGTTTTGGGGAAAAAAGTAACTAAAATGCCTATCCTTGAGTATTATAAGTCAGTTTTCTAGCTTATCATTCCATCTCATTTCAAAATTGCTTTTCTTAATTGTTGTTTATTTTTTCCTCCCTTGTAGTACCTCTCTGATATGCTGATTACCTAATGGATGTTTATCTTTGTGTATACAACTGGAGAATGTTTGTATTGTTCAATGTTGCTTTTGTCATTTTGCTTTTAATTGAGCTACAGATGTTGCACTTATGAAAGTAATAATAGTCTCATTAGATTCCATGAATGTATTTGCAATATAAAAGCCTAAAAGTTGAGGATGTAAAGTTTTTATTTAATAGAAAATGTTATGTTGTTTGTAAAAAACAAACAGATATTCAGGCATTTCACAATAATTATAAAAGTTTTGTAACAGACAATATTGCTCAGAAGTTAAATTAGAGGTTTCTTTATAATTGATTTCAAATTCTAGTAGGAGTCATTATTACTGACAGCTATTTCATTTCAGAATGTGAGTCCTTTACCTTTTATTGTTACAGTTATTTTGGATTACTGGAAAAAGATTTAAAAATTATGAAAAAGTGGGGTATTGGCTACATCTCCTTTTTTTCCTGATATTTTAAAAAGTCTTCTTTTATTTTTAAGAACATCAAGCTTGGTAATGCATTGTGTGACTTCTTCAACTTATATGATATTTAACTATTAACTACTGTAGGTAATTTTGATTCATTCTTTTCCAAAGTAGTTACATAGAATAATCTTTGAAAAAAAGAAGTCCAGTATTTTATCAGAAACCTCTTTGCACAATTGCAAATTCTCCTGACTGCACCTGTTTTCCAGAAGCTGCTGCAGCCGCCACTTCTGAGCAGGTTCTGGATAATTTAGGGCAGGTGTAATCTGACAGCCCTTCTCTTCAAACTCTATCAACACACCTTTCATTGCAGTTGGTGCTCCATATCCATGGGCTCCTTGTACAATGATTTGACAATCTGTGAATCAAAACTATTTGAAAAAAAAATCCAGAAAATTCTGAAAAGCAAAACTTGACTTTGCAACAATGTACATAATGTTTACACTGTATTTTCAACCATTTACATAGCATTCGCATTGTATCATATGTCTAGAGATGATTCAAGGTATACAGGAGCATATGCATACTACTCCATTTTATATAAGGGATGTGAGCATTTGTGGATTTTGGTATCCGTGGCAGGGCAGGATGGTGCTGGAACCAATCATCTGTGGATACAGAGGGGCAGCTCTCTATCCTCTGTGCTTTTCTGACATTACAGAGTGGACTCTTTGAGAAAACTCACCTGTGCTCACACATGCAAATTCTGAAAATACTGGGGGAACCGATACTTTTGAGGGCACCTCGGACCAATCGGGTCTAGAGTGAAATCTCGAAGAGATAGGTTTTTCCTTTAAATCCCCTAGCTGTAGAGTTTTAAGACATAATTGATAAGACATCTCAGAAGATGCCAGAGAAATGTAGCTCTCTAGTCACTCACAACAATGACAAATTTGTGTTTTTTCTTCTAGTCTGTCATACATATTCTCTGAGATTAAATCTCTGCTTTGGGGGATAGTGAAGAGACTCTCTGCATGTAGAGACCCTGGCAGATGCTAACCTATCTTCCTCAATTAATTCATATATATATATATATATATATATATATATATATATATATATATATACATTTTTTTTGTCTTTTTCCTTATGGAGGGCCGGCATATGGAGGTTCCCAGGCTAGGGGCCTAACAGGAGCTGTAGCTGCCAGACTTCACCACAGCCACAGCAAAGCGGTATCCGAGCCGCGTCTGCAACCTTCACCACAGCTCACGGCAACGCCGGATCCTTAACCCACTGAGCAAGGTCAGGGATTGAACCCGCAACCTCATGGTTCCTAGTCAGATTCGTTAACCATTGAGCCACGACGGGGACTCCAATTCATAAATGTGTTTATCATACTTGAGGCTTTGAACCATCCTATAGTAAGTAAGGCTGTTTAGCTTTGTGAATCAGAATTTCTCAGCACACCGCAAGTGCCCACTTTCACTACCTAACACCTGTTTCTGTCATAACACTTGATAAATGTTGACCTGAAGATGAGAAATGGAATTCTATGTGAAAAGCATGGATATCAATGGGCAAGTCCTATCTTTGCTCACATTTCACTAGTAATGTAATATCAATCACTCTGAAACATGAGGAAGGCTTATCCTGTTTCTTACACTGTTGTGAAAAACAATCTGCCCATGTAGCCTAGAACTACATCTTCAAGGCTATTATCCAAAGCATTAGTGATTCTGATTTCAGCCCTTATTGCCTGCCTCTAATAACTCAGTGAAGATGGCAATTTTTTAGATTAATCAATAAAGACTACTTAAACGATTATGGTGTATAAGGTATTATAGAGAATTCTTTATAAGAACATATCTGCTCTAAAAGAGCTTAAAAATAAAAAAATATAAAAATAAAAGTTGAGAGCGTTTAAAAAAAAAGTATTTATAAGCATCCTTTTCTATTACTTCCAGTGACATAGAAGATGGTGCTTCTGTACTCCTTAACAGGAGCTGTGACTGGGTAACTTCTTTGGACCAGTGAAGGTGAGAAGTGAATGTGACACTCGTGGGGGAAAGCATTTAATTTCACATGCTCAACTCTGGAAGAAACTGTTTCTCAGAAATTGTGGCAGGAGCAGTTTACGTGGAAAAGACGTAAGACAGAAGCAGCCAGAAAGCAGAGCTGACATGTGGAGGACACCTGTCCTAGAGATTCTCCTGGAATCACTGCAGAATTGGCCTGAATGAAACACTGCATTAAAACATTTTTTTTTTTTTTGTTACTGCAGCTTGACTTAGGTTGTGTTAACTAATTTAATAAAAGGGCTAACAGAAATGAGGAACTTGTCAAGCTGTCTGAAGGTCTGAGACTTTATCTTGAACTAAAGCTAACAAGTTAGCCAACTACAGTCTAATGAGTGCAGGCAGAAGATACAAGACTCCTGGGTCAGAAGCAATGGCAGTAGCCAGAATATCAGGTATCAAGTTCTCTGAGCCCCAGTTCCAACAAGGCAGCACAAAGAGAAGAAGATAATACCTGTACACCCAGTGTGATGTGTTATAGGACAAGAACTCTGAGATTAGAGAATCTGAATCTTTTCTAATGGTCAGTGGGATTTTTGTTCTGGAGGAGATATTATTACGCTAGATATGAGTACATCTGATTTTTCTTCAAAGAGAATCACTATCTCCATCTTCAAAGTTTGGCAACAAACTTGTCCTTGACTCCACAAGGAGATGTGTCTATCTTTCCAAGACTGTTCATATCTTAACCTGCTTAAAGAGACAGTCTAGCACAGAGACAGAGAGTGCCTTTGTTTATACGATGTCTAGAAACTTGGGAGACCCACAGAGAATTGTCTCCCAACAGTCCTTGAGATTATTTCCAAATAAGTTATTCATTTAAGTATTTATAAGTATTTATTGGATATTTTGTATGGACCAAAGTGCTCTTCCAGGCTCTGGAGACTGAATAACCAAGAAAAAATTTCTGTTCTCAGGGAGCTTATACTGTAGTGTGAGGCCCAAAATAATAAATAAAAGGTGTTTACAAATACTTATAATCATTTTAAGAACAGAGTAATAAAATGGAGAGGGACTGAGTGCAAAACCAGGCAATTTATGTATTTATTTATTTATTTATTCATTCATTCATTCATTCATTCATTCGTTTTCATCTTTTTAGTGATGTACACACAGCATATGGAAGTTCCCGGGCTAGAAGCTGAATCCTAGCTACAGCTGCTGGCTTACACCACAGTCATAGCAACGTGGGATTCAAGCCATGTCTTTAATTTACACCACAGCTCATGGCAATGCTGGATTATTAATACACTGAGCAAGGCTGGAGATCAAACCTGCATCCTTATGAATATCAGTCAAGTTTGTTACAACTGCACCACATTGGGATCTCCAAAAAACAGGCAAATTTAAATAGAAAGGGAATGGAACATCCCTCCGAAGAGGAGACAGTATGGGACTGGGAACTGAATGACAGGAAAGACCTAGCTAGGTGAAGAGGAGGTGGTGGAATTAGCTTGGCTTTAATTGAGTAGATGCATCCTGCTTTTGTTACCATTACTGTTACCAATTACTGCAACTACTATAATGAGCACAGCATGGTGGATCTCATCTGATCATTTCACATGTTGACTTGATAAGTCTCAGGCTCCGGTTGGATGCTGGAGATGCTTAAACAAAGTGAGGAGGAGAAATGGGTGTAAAATGAGATAAAATAATGGTAATGGCCAGAGATGAGATGATGGTTTTGAGATAGTGATGTCAAGGCTTTCCAGGAGAGGTAGATTCTAAGCAAGGTTTAAATAGGCAGAGAGAAGGGGATGAGTATGTGATGGATCTGGAATCTTATTTTATTTTATTCTATTTTATTTCACTTTTTATGGCCACACCCTTGGCATATGGAAGTTCCCAGGCCAGGGGTCAAATTGGAGCTGCAGCTACTGGCCTAAGCCACAGCTACAGCAATGTAGGTTCTGAGCTGCATCTGTGACCTATACTATAGCTCATGGTGACACAGGATCCTTAACCCACTGAGCAAGGCCAGGGATTGAACCCACATCCTCATGGATACTAGTCATATTCATTACCCCTTGCCTCAATGGGAGCTTCCTGGATCTGGAATCTTATAAGCAGAAATGATGGGAAAGGAGAAACCCCGGGCAGTGCAAACAATGCTGAGGGAGAAGTTACATATGTATTTGCGACTCCATTTATGGTTCAGGTGTATAATTGCATGAGTTGGCTGTGAAAGGGCTGAAAAGAGGAATTCATTGGACTTAGGAGTGAAACGATTTTTATGAGAAATCGGCATAGGATTCATGTGGCATAGAGAACTCTGTCGGTGCCAGGATTTATTAGATGAGATTGACTAGATGTGGAGAGACTGAAGAGGACTGGGGATTTTGTAGAAATTATTGGGAAATATATACATGTATTTCTATCAATTTTAAATTATTTTTAAAGGCTAAATCTTCAAACTAAGGTACAGTCCAGAAAACTTCTTTGATTTCTGACCCCTTCTTGGAAAGCTAAGCATCCTGTGGAATGGTTTGAGTAAACTCCCATTCTAAAGCCAGCCAAAGACAAATTTTGAAATGCTACAAATTGATGTGTTGTAAATCTTGGCCAAGGTTTGAGCTGCTGATAATTCAAGCAGAAATGTGTATTGTTGTTGAACAGCTAATCAATAGAGCACTGGCACATTTTTTTCCAAGGATACTCCATGAAAAAATAAAAAAACAAAGCCATGTACTCCAACTCTATGGTCATTGTATAAGACATTGTTAAAGAAAAATCTGTAGTCAGAGAAAACCGGAAGCAAAGTTGAACCTCAGTTCAAGATTTCCCACTCTTTGTCATTGCTGTTATCCTAAAATGAATGGAAAAGGAAAGACAGTGCTATTTTTTTCATTTTTGTAAGAACACTTAATGTGAGATCTACACAAATTTTTGTGTTCAATACATTATTATTGACTATAGGTACAGTGTTGCACAGCAGATCTTTAGAGCTTATTTATCTCGCTTAACTAAAAGTTCATGAATAGTAACTTTCATTTTGCATTTTTTTCCCCAAACCCTCAGTGCATCCCCCCACCCCCCAGATTGTCTTATTGGAAAAACCAAAGGTTTTCCAAAGTCTGTGAGTCATTGTCTGTTCTGCATGTAGAAGTTCATTGTGTCTTTTTAGTTTCCACATGTAAGCGGTAGCACTGGGTGTTGCTGTCTAATTGCATGACTAGTAACTTTCCATTTCCCCTTCCTTACAGCCCCTAGCAATCACCAGTTTCACTCTTGGCTTCTATGAATTTGACTATTTCAGATACTCATATAAGGGAATTATGTAGTATTTGCCTGTCTGTGACTGGATTATTTCACTTACCATAAATTCCCTAAAATTCATCCATATTACAGAATTTCCTTCTCTTCAAAGGGCTGAATAGTATTCCACTCTGTGTAAATACTTCATTCTTTTTATTCATTCATTCAGTGATGGACATTTAGGATGTTTCTGTAATTTAGTTGTTATAAATAGTGCTGCAATGAACATAGTAGTACTTTTATCTCTTTAATATCCTGATTTCAATTCCTTTGGATAAATGCCCATAAATATTCAAAATATTAGCTTCATTGGCACTCCCTCATTTCTGTCATTCCATGCATCCAATGTGTCAAAACATTCTGCCAAGTTTTCCTTCTTCTTGGCATCCCAATATCTCAAGCTCAGAGCCTAATAAGCTCTTTCAGTAATCACTACAATGATGGTTTTTTAAAATAATTTTCATATTCATCTCTCTGTACTTTCCAATCAATTTTACCTTCCTTCGTTCTCCCTTCCTTCCTTCCTCCCTCTCTCCCTTTCTTTCTTCTTTCCTTTCTTTCACTTTTTAGGGCTACACCTGCATCATAGGGACATTCCCTGGCTAGGGTTCGAATCAGAGCTGAACTGTTGGCCTATGCCACAGCCACAGGAACATGGGATCCAAGTCACATCTGTGACCTACACCACAGCTCACAGCAACTCCAGATCCTTAACCCACCGAACAAGGCCAGGGATCAAACCCACAACCTCATGGATACTAGTTGGGTTCATTACCACTAAGCCACAACAGGAACTCCCTATCTTTATTTTTTAAATGACAACACCATTATTTTTTACTGTGATATTTTTGCTCCCATGGTACCTGCCAATTCTACCCTTAGTAGAAACTCATTGACTTCTACCATAGTTAAATCAAGCCTATATGCTAACATTTATGTATTAGTCTGCCTCTCTAGACAATCAGAATCAGTGACATATCTCTATCTTTATTTCTATATATCTCTATATATCTCTCATTTATCTATCTATCATCTATCTATCTATCTATCATCTATTGTCTATCTATCTATTTGTCTATCTAGACTTATTATAAGGATTGGCTCATACAATTATGAAAGCTGAAAGTCCAAGATATGACACTGGCAAGTTGGAGACCCAGGAGAGCTGACAGTACAACCCAACTCCAGTCTGAGTCTGAGTTGAAAGGTGAAAAATCAGAAGACTGATGTTCCAGTTTGAAGTCAAAAAAGTGAATAGAAAGAATTCTCCCTTGTCCCACCTCTTCTTCAATCAATTGACTGGATGTGGCCCATCCACACTGGGGAGGGCAATCTGCTTTACTCAGTCTTATTCAGAAACACCCTCACAGATACATCGTGAATAAGTTTAACTAAATATCTGGATACCTCATGGGCCAGCCAAGATGACACGTAAAATAAACCACCGTATTTCCTAAGAAACCTTCCCTGACCTTTCCATAGAGAGGTGCTGCCTCACTTCTGTGAACTCCCACACCATGGGGCATTTATTTCCTTGTTAACTTTGAGCACAGTCAGTGTATTAGTCTTAGTTATGTGTGTGGTCTACCTTCTCTGCCTGATGATAAGTATTAAATACATGATTATTAATATCCTTGTGTTTGGACAGTAATATGAAATACCAGGTATTCTCTAGTTTTCTGCCCAGCATGCTGTGAAAATTCAGCTATAGTGAAAACTTCTAGAAAAGGAATTGATTCCTTTAGTTTTGAACATTAGCCTAAGTGTGTATGAATATACACGTGGAGTTTCTAGACCTATGGTTCAGAGACTGGACTTTCACTATGAGCAGTAGAGATACTATACTGTAGTAGAGGTACTATGTTCTAGTCTATGGAGACATTTCTCTAACATTGAAATCCACAAAAGATTTTTTCATTTAAAAAATATTTGACTCTATTTAAATGTGTGACATAAACAGAAGATAGTTAAGTAAAATAAAGGAAAATGATATAGGAATCTTTATTGTTGAGTTTTTGCAGTGACAGTTGTCTTCTCTTCACTTGAGGCACTATTTTCCTGCAGAAGCATGAGTGAAAGCTTTTAAATAGAAAGGAATGAATCTTATATAAAATAAATGAAAGATATTTAAGATTTTTTCTAAAGATAGGCCACTGGAGATTTATAGGCACATTGTTATCTTCTTGTGAGATTACTGGGGAAAAAGAAAGTAGTGAGATTTCAAAAGTGTATTTATAAAACAGCCCTCTACAGTGGTTTTATAACAGGAGACAATCATATATATCAGCCTCTATCTGAATACATCACTGCTATCAGGGATTTTTTTTTAGACATTCTTACATGTGGAATCTAATAAATATGATACAAAAGAACTAATTTATAAAGTAGGAACAAACTCACAGATTTCAAAATCAAAATTACTCTTACCAAAGAGGAAACCATAGGGAGATGGAGGTGTTAAGACAATGGAAATAACATATACACAGTATTGAAGAAAATAGATAACAAGAACCTACTGTAGAGCACAGGGAAATCTACTCAATTGTTTGCAATAGCCTATCTGGGAAAAAGAATGGATACATGTATACGTATGACTGATTCATTTTGCTGTATACCTAAAACTAATACAATATTGTAAGCCAACTATACTCCAATACAATTAAAAAAAAAAACTGTTGGAAAATTCTGGAAAATCTGAATCAGATTCTTGGAGTTTAGACATCTAGTTAACTTTAAATATGTGCTTTGATGACTAATTTTACTGACCCTAACCACAACTTGACTCACGATATTAGCTATTAATTGAAAAGTATTTTGAGAACTAAAATTTAAATATTTTAATGTTTATGAGAATGATGTATGACAAATATATTATTGGTAGTTCTGGAATATTTTTATTCTTATTCAGTGTAAACCAAAACATTTCCTCATTTGAGTATGAGGCAGCATATTTTAAGGTCAGTGCAACTGCCTGTCTTAAAATGAAAAACTAAAGAATGCACTGCACAGCATCATCTTGTTGATATGGGAGTGTTACAGTTCAATTCGCTGTAACTCCAGGGATGCAGATCCAGTACCACATGATGTGTAAACTTCCTACCTATGAAGCCAGAAGAAATACTCAACTGCTGCACCCCAGGGGGCATGGAAATCATACTTTCAGGTCACACATCTGCTGGAGATGAGTAAGAAGTTAGATCTTGAAGACGTAATTATGTGATACTTTCTTGTGCCCACACCTTATGACACATTCACATCAGGAGACAGATAGCATAACAGACTATATTGAACAGAATTTGCACCTAGTTTTCTTCCAGCAGGGTACTTAAAAGTGTTGCATGACTCAGAAGCTTAGTCAAATGGTCTCTTCCTTCAGTCCATTGAAACAAACACTTGTAACACTCTGATATTTTTTTTAAAAAGAATCAATCACATGGGAAGTTTTCTATTCTCTAGTTATGAGGCTATATAATTTTTAATATTCAAATTGGAAAAGGTGAAATAGAATATTGCCTGTACTTTTGTCCCAAGTTTGGATACAAGCCCATTGTTATATCTAAATATATATATTTTTTTCTTTTCTCCATTTATTTCATAACCATAAGTTATAACTGTAGTCATGATTAGAGGGGCTGTGAAGTCATGATTAGAGGGGCTGTGAGCACTTATTATGTGACTTACTATGTGCTTCTTATATAGTTTATCATTTAAATTTCCCAGCTACTCTGTGCCCAAAGTTCTATATTCTATAGAAGAGAAAACTGAGGCTCAGAAAAGTGAAGCACTTGGCTGAGGTTCAAAAGCTGATAACTGGTGGAGGTAAAATTTGAAACCGAGTTTATGTCAAGGCTACTGCTTTAAAACTCTCTGCCTCTATAATAGAAATCCTTAAGAAGGCAAAATTGTGAATATACAAGTTAAATAAATCACATATAGATATTATATAATCTGGATTTTCAAAGTAAGAAACAGTGGGAGAATGTCTACTGAGCTTAGCTTCAGATACATTGCAATGGAAGATTGGTAACAAGGAGGATAAGAGGAATATTTTGTTGACACTTTTTGGTGCCCTGGCAGAGGAACATAAATTATAGAGGTATTTTGTTACTTTCCATGCTGAAGAAACATGAACTCATATCTTACAGGGTAATCATAGAACAAGACAGAATTCTATTTTTGAAAGATATGGTAATAAAAACATAAAAAAGTCATGTTAGATTACTTTTGGTCAAAGAAGTTGTTAAAAAAAGAAGAAAAACTGAAAGTCATTTATTCTGTGTCTAAGCCTCATTTTGTTCAATCATTGCTAGGCTTATTTGATTTTCCTATCAGAATTTAGAAGTATTTACAACCTGAAGACTATACATTGTATTTTTTTCAATCATTACATAAAAACTGAAAAGCTGTGGTTTTCCAAACAATCCAATCAAAAAATGGGCAGAAGCCCTAAATAGACATTTCTCCAAAGAAGACATGCAGATGGTTAACAGGCACATGACAAAATGCTCACCATTACTAATTATTAGAGAAATGCAAGTCAAAACTGCAATGAGATACCACCTCACCTTGGTCAGAATGGCTATCATTAATAAGTCTACACAAAACAAATGCTGAGAGGGTGTAGAGAAAAGGGAACCCTCCTACACTGTTGGTGGGATGTAAATTGGTACAAGTACTATGGAAAACAATATGGAGATTCCTCCAAAAACTAAATATGATCCAGCAATCCTACTCTTGGGCATATATCTGGACAAAATATTCATTCAAGATGATACATGCACCCTTATGTTCATTGAAGAACTATTCAAAATACCCAAGACATGGAGACTACCTAAATGTCCATGGAGAGCAAATGTATTAAGAAAATATAGTACATATGTACAATGGAGTAACACTCAGCCGTAAAAAAGAACAAAATCATGGCATTTGCAGCAATATAAGTTCAACTAGAGAGTCTCATGCTAAGTGAAGTAAGTCAGAAAGAGAAAGCCAAACACCATATGCTATCACTTATATGTGGAATCTAAAATATGCATAGATGAACCTATCTACAGAATATAAACAGATTCACATACTTGGAGAACAGACTTGTGGTTGCCAAGGGGGAGGGGGAGGGAGTGGGGTGGACTGGAAGTTTGGGGCTAATAGGTGCAAACTATTACATTTAGAATGGATAAGCAATGAGATTATGCTGTATAGCATAGGGAACGATATCCAATCACTTGTGATAGAATATGATAGAAGATAATATGGGAAAAAAATATATATATACACACATATATATATAATATGAGAAAAAGAATATATAATATGAGACTGGGTCCCTTTGCTGTGTAGTGGGAATTGACAGACATTGTGAGGAAGCTATACTTTCATAAAAAAAAAATTAAAAGTAGTTTTCATGAGTGGATAACACTAATGCAGTGTTTTGCAAAAAATAGTAAGTTGAAAGAAGCACAGTCTGGGGAAAGAAATGCCAAGATGTCACGGCGCTGACAATAATAATATAATGACAGGATGAGTGACATCAAGGGTTCTGTTGGCAGGTGCAGTTATCTCAAATTGCCATGATAACAAACTGAATTACTACCTAGGCTGCAAACATATTACTTAAGTCTTAGAAACCCCACGGTAGTTTTTTTAGGTATTAGAAAATGGGAGCCACACAATTTGCCATAATGTGGGAAATCTCTCTTTTTTTCCCTCTCTCTCTCACACTCACACCTCACTTGATAATATAGATATGTGTTCATGTATGTTAAAAAAAATCAGAGGAGGCATCTTAAATTCAGTGCAAGACTAAATTTTGCTTAAGGGCAAAACCATACTTCCCTGGTACCTTTCTGTTTGGGGTCAAAAAAAATAAGGGTCAGTATTTGCCAGGATATGGGGGCAGGGAGCAGGGAAAGGTGAAAGATTATAAAAGGACAAGAGGAATTTTGGTAAATAATGGATATGTTCATTTTCTTGATAGTGGTGATGTTTTCATGGCTATGTACATATATTCAACCTTCTCAAAATTCACATATCAAGTATCTGTGATTCATTATCTATCAATTACTCTTCAACAGAGTTGTTAAAAATTGTGTAACAGCGATGACAGATAAACTAACTGCATTTCTCAATCAAACTTAATGTGTCTTTATATATATAAGACAAGGTTCGTATGTCCATAACTCCTGCGTCTACTCCCTAAAGACACTATAGATTGCTCTCTATATGCATGTCTCCCCAGCTGGGTGAAAAGGCATTTTGAAGTCTTAAAATTCCAGCACATGGCTAAGTGACATATACCAGGAATATTCTAACATACATAGTCTGATAACACCAATATTTTACACAGCATTTAAAAATTTCTCAAGTGCTTTTACACCCATTAATTCATTGGACACCTTCAGAACATCGGTTCAAAGAAGTTTATTATATTCATTTTCCATGACAAGCAAGAGAAATTTAAAGGATTCGAGGTACTTCCCGAAGTCAGTACACCGGGTACAGTATATTTACCCACAATTATGTTCATACAGTTTCCTCTCTCCTATATCCTCAACATTGAGCTTTAGTCTAGTCAATGGCATTATTCATTAGTATTTTGATTCCTTTGCATATCTGTGTCCTCAAATAATTATTTTTCCATAATATTTTTGTCATAGCTGAATGGTGACAGCCGATTAGCAAATGGAGGACGTTTTGTTATCCCGCTTAAATAGTTTCACTGTGATAGGATGTTATGATGGGGCTCTTGCTTCCTTTTCTTTTTAAATGTAAAACTTCATCCTTTGCCTTGTGTTTGGGAATCAAGGATAGTGCAAGCAATTCAAATAATTTCAGTGATTTGATCTGCCTCTGTCCTTTTTCTTTAACCTGTTTCCTTTTATAGCCATGAGATGGCCTTCTGCATTTAAAGATTGCAGTTTTTCTATACCTATGATTCTAATGTAAAATGGGAAAGTTTTCTTTGCCTCAATATGTCATTATTTTCCCAAAGTTCCCACATACACACTTCTTGATGGTTCTTTTCTGTTTTTGCTTTTTAGGGCTGCACCCACTGCATATGGAAGTTCCCAAGCTAGGGGTCAGATTGGAGCTACAGCTACCAGCCTATGCCACAGCCACAGCAACACCAGATCGGAGCCATGTCTGTGACCTACACCTCGGTTCACGGCAACACCAGATCCCTGACCCACTGAGTGAGGTCAGGGATAGAACCCATATACTCATGGATACTAGTCAGATTCATTTCCAATGCGCCACAACCAGAACTCCAAGTGTTTTCAAGCTTGTGCATCTTCAGTGGTGCTGTGGGAGTGTGGAAAAAGTTCTACCTTACTTTATTCTTTAATTAAAATTTATTTCATTTTATTTTTTATCAAAGTATAGTTGTTGTACAATATAAGTTACAGGTGTACAGTATAATAATTCACAATTTTAAATATTATACTCCATTTATAATTATATAATATTGGCTATATTCCCTGATATCATACAGTATTTGTCTTTCTCTTACACTTTACTTTTAAAAACTTTTAATTTGGAAATAATTTTAGACATATAGAAATGTTGCAAAGGTAAGACAGAGTTCTCAGATACCCTATAATGTTAAGAGTACACACAATAGCATAATTAAGAAATTAACATTGGTACAATATTATTAACTAAAGTATGGACTTTGTATTCAGAGTTTAGGTTTTTTTCATTCTGTTCCAGAATCCAATCTAATATGCTGCATTGTATTTTACCATCACGTTTTCTTAGTCTCTTCCAATATGTTTCTCTGAATTTCCTTGTCTTTCATGACCTTGACACTTGAATTTGGGAGAAGAAGAGCTGAGACATGATGTGTCTCTTTGTATCATGGTAGCGTGTTGATGATATCAATCTGAATTGTCAGTGCTGATGCCAGCCTTGATCATGCGGGTCAGGTGGTGCTTGTCAGGATTACCTCTTGTAAAGTTAATTTTTCTTTTTCCATACTCTATTCCAGAGTTCTGGGGAAAGAAGCCAGTTAGTAAATATCTTAGGCTTTCTGGGCAGATGCTCTCTGCCGCAAAGTCTTAACTCTGCTATGTAGCAGAAAAAGCAGGCATAGACAATACACAATGTTCCCTTGTGTGTTCTAATAAAACTACCTGATCCCTGTTCTTTTCATTGGAAGGGAGTCATTAAATCAAGTAACACTTAAAAGTAGGGGAATTAAATGATATCTCCTGAAGGGAATAATATCAAAGAATTAGTGGGCATAAGTAGAATCATCCAGCAGTTAAAAAATATTTGGGGGAAAGATACTTCGAGGCTATATAAATATTCTCTCTGATTGAAGTTGTTTTTTTTTTCCTACTAATTTAAACATTTGGCTGTGTATCTTGCCTGAAGCAATTATTTTTGTATTGAAGTATAGTGGTACAATATTATATAAGTTACAGGTGTGCAATATGGTGATTCACAATTTTTTTTTAGGTCCATTATACGGAAGTTCCCAGGCTAGGAGTTGAATTGTAGCTATAGCTGCCAGCCTACACCACAGCTCACAGCAGCACCAGATCCCCAACCCACTGAGCGAGGCCAGGGTTCGAATCTGCATCCTCATGGATACTAGTCTGGTTCCTTTCTTCTGAGCCTCCGTGATTCACCATTTTTAAAGGTGATATTCCATTTATAGTTATTATAAAATATTCCCTGTATCCCTCATTGTTGTACTGTATGTTCTTGTAGCTTATTTTATGCCTAAGAGTTTGTATCTCTTAGTCCCCTGCCCCTATGTTGTGATTTAATGGCGATTTTGCATTTCTCTTATTCCTTCTACATTGATTAATTGGAATTCTTTTGTAAGGAGGAGTTGTCTCTTCTCTGTTTACTTTTATTCCAACTGTTTCTTTATATAGATGTGACATCTAGGATATTTATTTTATTCCTTGAAGAAAAAAATCCAGTATTTTTTCTTTATTTTTTGGTCATATTGTTATTTTGCCATTTTGAGCTTTTCTAGTTTGGCTTCTGTGTCCCTTCAACAAGTACTTATCTTTTTGTGTTTTCAAGCACTTCTTTAGTTTCTGACACTACAAGACTCTCCAGGGGTATCTCGTGTTTTTAGTGCCCCAGTACTAGAGTCAGCCATCTCTCCAAGAAATACTGGTTCCTTTGGTTGAAGAATGAGATTAAAAAAAAAAAAAACAGTACCTGGAGCTAGGTGTGCTCATTGCTACTGGAGTGTCACTGTTTCTGGGTGCTTTCTGCAGATAAGGCCACAAGTATTATGTTTGCCAATCCATGTATAAGCTTATATCTATATTTCTTTCTGTATCTATCCATAGATTTATTAAAATCAACGTGAATTCATATTTTGATTTATACAACTTCAGTCTGGCCACTTGATTTTCTTCTAGTATTCCATTTTTCTAACTTGTAACTTCTTTTTCCTGTAGTGGATAAAAATAGCTCTCAGAAATTGACAAGGTAAATTTGTTTCCAAATTTTTTAAAATGTACTCCTCTGAGAAACAATTTACTGACTGGAGTGCTGTGTTTGTGTATAGTTACTTCTTTTCTTCAGGCTCACAGAATAGGAAATGTTATTCTCTACCTCTTCAGTGAGGTTATGTCATGCATACAGTTATATGCCTCTGTCACAGTCTCTCCAGTGTTTCTCTGGCATTGTTTTTAATCAACATTTTAGAAAATTTGTCTACAGCAAAAATTCACTGTTTGTGATGTACAGTTCAATGCGTTTCATAGAACTCATAGAAAGCATAAAGCATATATCACCATTCCAGCACCTTACAGAACTGTCCTATAACCCAAGAAAGCTCTTAGTGGCCCCCTTTCCACAATCCCCAAACCCTGACAGTCACCAATCTGTTTTATGTTCATATGGTTTGGAATTTTCTGGAATGTTACATTAATAGAGTGATACCATATTTAAACATTTTTCATCTGGCATCTTTTACTTAGCAAAACATTAAAATTCATGTATATTTTTTGTGTGAATCTACTCTTTTTATTTCTGAATAGCCTTACATTTAGAAACACATCACAATTTAATTATCCATTCACCTGTTGAAGGACATCTAGGTTGTTTCCATTTTTTGGTGACTATGAAAGATGCTGCTATAAAACTTTTCTGTGTAAAATTTTATGTGAACATAAGTTTTTAATTCACTTGGGCAAATTCCTGGGAGTAGGATTGCTAGGTTGTGTGAGAATGTGAAAAATTACTAGTAAGCTTGGCATTGGATGGGGAATAGAAGAAATATAATAAAGATAAATAGAGAAAAGAAAAACACTGCAGGCTTATAGCCTGAAGCAGGCCTGAACTTGATGAGGAGAGAAAACACTAAATCAAGATCAGATTTTCAACTACTATTTTAGGTTGGACCTAACTGAATTGAGAATATTCTTGTGACAGTTTTGGTTGAGTGAGCAGAAAAGTCGTGGCACATGCTAAGCTTTTACTCTAGAGGTGAATACATTTTAAAGAGTCAGAGGGAAACACAAAATGTGTACTTAAAGTCATTATAAATAATGCCTTCAATATGCCCAAATCATCCAACAACCAAATTGCATCCACTTTGGTGGCTAATTTATCTTTCAGTCATTGGATATGGTAAAATTAAGTCAATTTTTCATGACTTTGCCATTATGAAAACAACAGCAATGATTTCAGGTAATAATAAACCAATTGTATAAAACTCGTTCTGAAATGGAGGTTAAACTTTTTGAAAGCAGTGAAACGAGTACTAAATTTTTGGGTCTTGTAGGTAAGAAATTTAAGGGAGAACTATGATATATTTTTCCTGCTTGTAATAGGCAAACTAGTTTATGCACAAGGAACTGAAGTAAGTATTTATAGAATGAGTAAATGAAAATTTATAACAGTGGTACTCAGTAAACACTAACATCATTTATATACATATATGTGTTGTTTATACTAATATCTTCTTAAATTATGCTATTTTCTTTTTTCTTTCTGTCTTTTTTTTTTTTGCCTTTCAGGGCTGCACCTGCAGCATATGAAAGTTCCCAGGCTAGGGAATGAATTGGAGCTGCAGCTGCCGTCCTAAACCACAGACACAGCAATGCATGATCCGAGCCCTCTGCCGCCTACACCACAGCTCACGGCAATGCTGGATCCCCAATCCTCTGGTTCCTCATGGATACTAGTTGGATTTTTTTTCCACTGCACCACAATGGGAACACCCATATTTTCTTATATATTGATTTTTGAAGCAATAAAAGGATATAGAGTTAATTTATTCCATTTAAAAAGTGAAGTGTTAATGGTCAATGATGTGGCAAATTACAGTGCTTAGATAAAGAGATTTGAGTTTGATTTCTGGATTCACTGCTTACTGTGAGCCCTGGGTACCTAACTTCTCTGAGTCTTTCTTTCCTTGTCTACAATAGTAATACTGACCCAGGGGTTATTGAGAGAATTAAAGGAGAAGTAGATATTAAAGAAGACCTGAGTCATGGTGAGCTCCACATCGATGTTTGCTGCTATCATACTATACCTGTTATTGCAAGCCAGTTCCTTATATGCCTAGACTATGCCGTGAGTAAAAAATTACTTCTTCATGGAATTCTCGTTTTGGTCACATAGATCATGGGACTCTTCTTGCAATCACTGTATTTGTTATTTGAATGGGGTCCTTTGCAGTTCACGAGTCATGCAGAGTTACACAAGGAGGCTGAATCTATTGATTAAATAGTAATTACAAGGTTTGACTAGAATTCAAACTTTGAATTCTATTTGATGTGGCAGAAAAGATCATTTTGAGGCAAGTGTTTTACTGAAACATTTCCTTAGGCAGATCTGATTCCTTTGTGAAGAAAAACTGGTGAATGTAATAGATAAGATTTTGTTAGTAGAGAAAATCTCTTAAAAACTACTGCTAAATCAAGAAAAATGAGAATCACAGGGTCTACGTAACTCATTTTTGGATAAATTTGCTCTTAAAGTAAAATATATATATGTATATTATTTAAAATTTAAAAATAACACAAGAAGATGGATTGCATATAATTTATAATCATTTTAAAAACATATGCAAACATACAGAAAAGTCAAGCAAATAATATGATAATATTCCTTCCTTTCTACATCCTTACTCTCCACCATGAATTTAACACCTGACATCAAAAATGACCCACTCATGGCTAGTTGTGTTTAATACATTACTTCACAACTCTCTCCCATATTCTTGGATTATTTTGAAGTAAATCCTAGACAATTTTCCTGTCTGGGTCCGTTTTTTTTATCTTAGGAAAATAGTTTTCTATAATTTTTATAAATACAAGGGTTACCCTGTGTTATCCACTCTATCTTTATCAAACAGGGAGCTCCCATGTGGCTCAGCAGATTGAGGATTTGGCATTGTTGTTGCAGCTGATCAGGTTTCTGCCATGGTGTGGATTTGATCCCTGGCTCAAGAACTTCCACATGCTGTGAGTGTGGCTATAAAAAAGCTATGTCTATATTTTAAAGAAATGAAATATGTTATTAGTATCATTCTTAAGTATATCACATGTTATTTTTTAATTAAAACATTATAATTGAAAAGCTTTGAAGAGTCTACAGATCAAATATGTTTTACAAATCAACATATCATCTTTTAAAATCAGTCTCTAGTGGCAATGAAAAGACTTTATGATGACATATTTAAAAAAATTGTCATTATATATTTTTTAAATTAAGTATTAATTGTATTAGAAATATAGAGAAATCCAAATGTGGTTATTTTTTGTTCTTAAATGGAATATATTCTTTTTTCTGTAAAGCACACAACTATCTAGAAGGTCAAGTGATTTGACCTTTCACTCTTCCATGATCATATTTTCTTGGTTGTAATCATTTTTGGCAGTAATTAGATTTATGTTTGAATTTTATGAAATGAATAGCAGTAATACTAGCTGTATTAGGAGATTTCAGAGTTCTGAAATGCATAGAGCTTAGAGTAAATGTTTGACTGGGATAAATACAGCATTTGAATTTTAGAGCACCATGTATTATCATGGAAAGAAAATGAATGTTGTCCAAATAGCAATCATCCCATATAGTTGGGATTTAATGGAGCAAAGAATTATTTTGAAGGGCGAAGAGCTTTACTATGTTTTGTTATGATAAATAGCAAACACATACAATATGAACTAATTTATTTAAACCACATACTTCAAGAAATATTAAAGCATCTTTCCTAAACTCTGAGTATTCAGTAAGCTTTTAAAAAGCAAAAACTTTGCATTTGAATTAGCATTTATATTTATCTTCCTTATAACTGAGTTCTCATTTTGGGGGAAAAAAAGGATTCCCATACATATTTCCATTTCCAAGTTTCTTGTGAGATGTAAAAAACTCTTTTTTTGTTTGTTTGTTTTAAAGATCCCCAATAATGATTTGGTACAGAGTTACATTATAAATTTACCCTAAATTGTTGATAGTTTTTTTGTGTGTGTAACTTTGATAATAAAATATTCAGTAAATGAAGAATATAGTTTTGAGTTCAATAGTAAAAAGAAAAGCAAAATGATGAATTTGAAACTGAAATAAGAGAGTATGAGTATTTGCCAGTTTACTAGATTATCATTGACTAATCCTTAAAAAGTCTGCATTTGTTGAAAACAGAAAAGATAGTAAATTTAGATTTCTCTTCAGCTTAACTTTTAAAATTTATATTGGGATCATTATATTAAACTATTACCAAATTCCTATTTATTGTTAAAAATACATTGTTATAAATTAGATTAGCTAGATGAGACCATTTTTGTTAATAAATGAATAGTTGAAACCTCTACAAATGAGAAATTGACCAACTAAAATTTGTTGATGTGAATCATTGGAATTGAAAGGAGAATTAGAGATTCATTTTGTGATTCTATGTGTTTATTTGGGTAGCTGCTTAAGATAGGAAATAAAGGTTAAATTTTCAATACCATTCTTGTAAACTGGCCATATAGAGAATTAAAATAAATCATCCTTCAACTTGTTGTATTATGTCTAAATGATTGCAGTAATTACTATTGGATCTAGAGATGAGGAAATGAGGTTACTGTCATCAGAAATTATGATATTCCAACTTCCTGCTTACTTTCTAGGAACTTGTATTTCACTGAAAATAAAATATCTAAAGTCAACCATCTTTGCTAAAAGGCTTTCACAGACTGGTTATTTATTCGATTTCCTCACCTAATAAACTAGCAATCTGCTTGCTGGCTTTAGCTTTCCTGGATGTCTTTATTCAGTTATGAAGTACTATATTATATAAGAATGATCCCTGGGTTACACTGCCTGTCACATGATGCATCTTAATTCAGGTTGATAGGGATGGTTCACAAGAGATTAAACTGGGTCAGCGAAATGCTTATTTAATAGGACCAGAGCAGGAAAGTGCCAGAGGAGGGGGACAGGCATGTTGTAAGAAATACTGCTAAGTCAAGAAGTACCTGCATGTCTGGGTGTCTCAGGCTTGAGCTTAGAGCAAAAAAAGTGAGATGGACACAAAAAATTCAGGAGCTGGCTGGATGCCAAGACCCAGCAAGATGACAGAGAACATTGAGCCAGGCAAAATCCAAAACAGTGCTGAGTGGATGTAGAGGGCCCCAGGCTTATTTCACACTATTTCTTTTCTGTTGAGTAGAAATGATTCATTTTCTAGGTGGCTAGCTATCTCTTAAAAGAACAAACTTCAAAGGTAACACTTATTCTAAGCAATTCACCCTGGACCACCCTCTCTTTGCTCCATTTGTTCCTGACTTGTTCTCATTTCCCAGACCATGACTCCAAGTTGCAACTTTACAATCCATTCTGGACTCTCTTACTTGGGGATACACAAGAACTTTTCTCCAGCTCTAGGAATCTGCAATAGTTGCACTGTTTCTGGCTTTGTTCTCCATTTTTTGCTACTTCTGGTTGCTGTGAAGATTGGCAGCTCAGTTTTAGTCCTTCAGAATCCTGCCTCCAGCCAGCCAGTCCCTATCACCATCATCTTCCTCCATGGAAAAGCAGGTGGAGGTCAAATAGAGTGGCCAAAAGGCAAGCTCCGATTTGAGACTTGACCCCTAGCCTGGGAACTTCCATATGCCACAGATATGGCCTAAAAAAGGAGAAAAAGAAAAAGAAGAAGAAAATAATAATTAGTGACATAGTCTATGTGCATATTACAAAAATGTATTTGAAGGAGTCTGAACATCATTATTCCTGATGGGCTATTAAAAAACATGTAAAATTGAGATCCAGACAAATTTAAATCAGCCAAGTTCCAGGAGAGAATTCTTCACTGCTCACTGGGTATGCATCTGCAGAGCTGTCTGTTCCACAGGAATTGTTTCAATTGTCTGATCAGGAGCAACAAGCTCGGACTATTTGCTTTGAAAAGCATTTTTTTAGAGCCAGCCAAGCTTAGAAGTGGCCCAGGCTTTCAAATGTCACTGGTGGAGCCAGTATTTTATCTAATATAGAGCAACATGCATTAACAAAGATGCAAAGTACTAGGGCATACGAATGAGATGGTTTCAAGTGCAAATGCCCCAGTCTGGCCATCTGGGTTTGAATTCCAGTTTCACTGTCTGTTAGCTTTGGGACTTAGAGCATTTAACTTCACCTGTAGCTTAACTTCAAGAATGAAATCTGATATAGGCTTTGTGAGTTTTAAAGAAGAAAATGTTTGTGAAGTACTTTAACAATGTCAGGCACCTAGGAACACTCAAAAATATTAAGATACAACAGGCATTTGATAGAAAAAAATCATATACAATTTTTAAAAGAAGCTGTATGTGTTTCAAGTTGGGAATAAATTTAGGTCAGCATGTGTATGCGGTTACTGAACCACAGTTAACTTCCCCCAAACCAACAAGATTGTTAAGTGCCAGACTTGAGAGTCAAACCAAGATTGATCTGGCCCAAATCCTTGCTCCTGAGTAATATGCTGTATGAAAGTGGTTTCCAGGCTCCCTGTGCTGTCTATACCTCTCCTGACCACTCCCCAGCCTGATCAACAGCCTGAAAAGTGAACTTCCTAATTAATCAGCCGAGGAAAGGCAGATAGATTTAAATAAAATTTAAGTGCTATTTTATAATAACAAGGTTATAGAAACCTTATTTTCTTCCTCTTCTTCTTTTCTGCCTCTACTTTTTTCAGCTTTGGCTTATTTCTGTTATATTCTTTTTGGAGCATTATAATAATTTAATTCCTTTTCTGTCCCTACTTCTAGACGATGAACTCCTTAAGGACAGAATCTGAATATTGGTTATCTGAATCCAGGGATCCTGCCATAATAAACTGAAGAGAGTTTCAAGCGAAAAAAAAAATCAAAAAACAAAGGACAAAAAACAGAGGTTGATGTGAAGCTTGAAGTGTGGACTAGTTTGAATATAGCCTTGGGAACAGGGATTGGATCTAACTATCATCTGTCTGTCTATCTATCTATCTATCTATCTATCTATCTATCTATCTATCTATCATCTACCTATCTAATCTATCATCTATTTATCTATATCTATCTACCATCCATCTATCTGTCTATGTACCCATCCATTTTGTTTGTTTGTTTGTTTGTTTTAATTGGCCTTACTGATGCTTCAGCTGATAACCCTGACTTGTTCTATATTAGAGGCATTCCAGTGAAGCATAGGATCTCTGAAGCAACATACTAGGGATCTGAGTCTAGGCTTTGCTTCTTACTAACTGCACAAGGGCAGTTTATTTGTTTCTCTGTTTCACCTCATCAAAAAAATAAGAAAATAATAGTACCTCTATCATAAGCATATTGTAAGACTAAATGAATTAATACATTTTTACCTTAAGAAGAGTGGGAGGCATAAATTAAATATGCCCCATAAATGTTAATTATTATTATTTGTTGTTTCTTGAGTCAATCTTCAGCTCTCCAGGTGGTTCTAGATTAACTGAATTCATGTTTCTGCTTAAATTTCATCAGACTATTCATTGAAAAGTTCTCTATCTAATACAATAAAACTTTCCAAAAATTTAACAAAGGGAATCTATTATCTTGAAAATCCTGCATGTGTCTTGTCAAATTCTGCTACAATATGAAAAAAAAAAAAAGATACAGGAAAGTAATTTAGAAGTAAAGCCTAGAATTTTCTGAATTAGGTATTGAAAACAAGTTGAACAAATGAAAAAATGTATTTGGAGTTCTTGTTGTGGCTTAGGGGATTAAGGACCCAACATAGTGTCCTTGAGGGTGTGGGTTCAATCCCCAGCTTTGCTCAGTGGTTTAAGGATCCAGTGTTGATGCAAGCCACAGGGTAGGTCATAAATGAGGCTCAGATCAGGCATTGCTGTGGCTACGGCGTAGGCCAGGAGCTACAGCTGTGATTTGACCCCTAGCCAGGGAACTTCCATATGCCACAGTTGTGGCCTTAAAAGGAAAAAAAAAAAATTGTACTCAAATATATATTTTTAACTGGCAAGAAAGCAACACCAGTGTTTTTCATTTTTTTCCATTTTTAAAGCTTTATTGAATTACAGTTGATTTGTGAGGTTGTGATAATTTCTGCTGTACAACAAAGTGATTGAAATATATATATATATACACATCCATTCTCTTTCAGATTCTTCTCCCACACAGATTATCACAGAATATTGGGTAGAGTTCTCTGTGCTATATAGCAGGTCCCTTTTAGCCAATCATTCCACTGCCTTAGTGTACTTATGCCAATCTCAAACCGCCAGTCCATCTGTCCTCCCACTATCTGTACAATAAGTTTTAGAAACACCCAGTGTTTTTCATAATATGCTTTAATAGTTGGAAAGAGCAGTGCATCACAGGTGTACAGTAAACTACAAAGGACCCTGAGAGAGAGCGGGCACTCCTGAAAGTGGGTCTTAGCATGTAAGTCTCTTCTAATCTGCACTTTGCTACAGAAAAATGTTGGCACAATGAAGGCACATGTTCCACATGTGACACTCAATTTGGACTTGGAGTAATTGAAAGAGAAGCACATTTCATTCTAAACTGGCCCCTTAGCTACATAGAACAAAGAATAGAAAGTAAAAACTGGTTTAAGATCAGACACATTTTTCCAGAAAGTGGATAGGGAGGGTGTCTCCAAAGAAGTAAACAGAGAAATCTGTGGAAAACTCCAGACTTTCTATGGATGAATAAAAATGTGAAGTATTTGGCACCCATCTGAGGGTAATGGATTATCTGATGAATTTACTCTAGGGACACAGCCATGGATGACATGGTATCTGACCACATCAATGAATGAAAAATTCTATGAGGGAGAGACAGAAAGAAATAAAGGAAATGAAACCATTGTGCACATGTGGGTACTTGTGAGTTATTGTTTTTCAGAGCCCAGAAGAAACCCATCCTTTATTTACTGTTTAAAATGCAAAGCAAGTGATTATCGCTTCTATCAGAAACAGAAACTATTTTTACTTAGACAACTTAATTATCAAAATATAAAATTATGCAATAAGACTCAGCAATGCAGTTGGAAGAAAAATGACCTCCACCTTGCTAATCAGCAAAGAAGCTTCTCCATGCAAAATATCAAATGTGTAAAACGGCTGCTGGAAAGTCATAGTACCTACAAGTTATAATGGTATTTACTTCAAGCCACATGTACATTTTTTCTCCTGTTAGACCAAAAGGCCTTCTTTCTTCATAAAAAGACTTCATTAAAATTCTCCCCCTCTGCAAGTTTACATAAACTATTCAAGAAAATTTCAAATTTAAAACAAATAATTGTATTTTTGTTCCTAGACTCGCTCTGGTTACAGCAATTGTTGTGGAGGTAGGATTTTGGGTTTAAAGCCTGTGGCTATGAATGAACCAGATCTGATGCCGTTTTGATGACTGGCAGGGAAAGGGGACAGGGACACGCAAAGGGTGCGGAAGGGCCATTGAGTTCCTACGTTCTGTCCTTCCTCGAATACTTTGGATTCCCACTCTCCCATCTAGATGATGAGCATAGTTCCATGCAGGTCGTTACTCTGTTTTTCTTCTTTTTTCTTCTTATAACCATAAGGTTTTTCTGGACTCCTTGTTAGTTCAAGAAGATCTTTCCCTCCCTTGTCTCCACTTTGGGCTTCAGGTCCCCGGATGGCATTATATAAAGTCTGCACCTGCATCATGGTACTTTCAAGTGCAGGGGAAATCCTTTGCTTTTGCAGGTCTTGCTGAGGCATGAGTAATTCTCTGGGGTTCTCTCACTCCCATTTCTGCTTTCTCTCTCTCTCTCTCTTTTGTTTTTTTCTTTTTAGGGTCACACCTGTGGCATATGGAAGTTCCCAGGCTAGGGATCAAATTGGAGCTGCAGCTGCAGGCCTACACCACAGCCATGACAACACAAGATAGGAGCTACATCTGCAGTCTACACCACAGCTCACTGCAATCCTTAACTCACTGAGTTAGGCCAGGTATCGAACCCTCATCCTCATGGATACTAGTTGGATTCTGAACCCACTGGGCCAAAAGGGGAACTCCTCCTCTGAGATTTTATTCCTTCCCACTGCGCTGTTTGGGAAAGGAGGCAAAGAGAGAAAGGTTCTTTCTCCTCTCAAGTACCCATAACCCACTCTGTCTGGCTCCTATCCACACTTGGATTAGAAGGTTGGGTGGGCACATGATCTTCTCTGGGACCTGCTACATTTACTCATTTTTCACTTCTCTCCTCTCTTCCCTCCACTCCAGTCCAAGGACTATTTATTACATCTGTGGAGTCCAGACTCTCTCACATGCTTCAGTAGTTTCTCCCTTCTATGTATGGTTCACACAGTGTGGTCTTTGGCTTCTTCCTGAATATTAAATTTGTAAATTTAAAGCAAGGAAATGTTGTTTGTTTCTTTCATTTGCTAAGTTATCCTTTCCTGGAGATAAAAGCATTCTAGACAGGGAGGAAGGACAGGGTTAAAAGGAATTTTCCAGGAAGAAGTCACTACCACACAAAGCACATTGGTTAATATTTGAAATTTTAGTAATACCCCATAACAAAGAGCGTGTGTTTGAGTTTGCCTGCTTATCTGACAATAAACAGATACGAGAGGAAAAGCGATGTTAGTAAACTGGGACTTCGTGTGAAAAGCAAGAATAAATTGTGCTTTCTTGCATAAAGCTACACTCCTGATACACTTCAAGTATTGATTTTCAATTTCTTTCTTTAAATTCCGACACTTTTTTTTAATCACTGGAGAAAAACTGCTTAGAGTAATAATTCCTGAACTTTTCAGCCAAAAGATGTCAACTTCAGAAGAAAAAGTAAACTTTTAAAATAAAGTCATATCTAATGGAAATGATTCTTTTGCTCAAAAGTATTTATCCATCATTAACAATATGCATAGGAAGTGCAAATCTTCATTGGATGTTTGAAATTACCTAGGAATTGACTTGATGGAGTTAGGTTTTTTTGTTTTGTTTGCTTCTTCTTTTTTTTTTTTTTAATTTGCTGCAGACTTAAGAAGAAATCTAAATAATTCTTAAAGTTTAAGTTTAAAAAATGACTTAAATAGTTAATTCTCACAACCTTGTGATTTCACTTTTGTTGAAGTCGGTTGGGCTTCCAGCTCCTATAAATTGGATATAGTGTTCTTAGCCATTGTTTAGCTCAAGATCACATGCATCTTTAAAATCCAGATAGTAAGTACTCAGTTCTGCCTTTTGCAGATAATAATTCAGAACAGTTATTCAGAGGTGTTGATTTTTTTTTTTTTTTTGATGGTGACTGCTGCACGAATCTCTTGTACACTGAATGTTGAACAACATTTACCATTATTTTGACAAATTTTCTAAGGTCTTTGGCACTAGTTTTGACAAATGGTCCTGATGAAACTGATTCAGATGGATGATGGGCAGCTGCAGTGCAGTTCTACAACTTGCTATTTCATCACGGAATGATTCAAAAAGGTGAAAGAAACCGTTAATCCGACTTGACAGCGGGAGATCCACTTGCACTGTGAACTGTAAGTGATTGTTAATGGGCTGAAAATACTCGGCAGAGGCGATCTTTGCCAGAGGCAATCAAATAATTACCATTGTCAACTCCCTACATTGTAAAGACAGATACTGCAAACCCTGGCCTATTCGATTGTGTTTAAAATTGTGTCTATATAAAAATAAAAGTAAATCTTATATGGGCTTCCTTGTCATGTAAAAAGGATTAGTCGTGTCATTCGGGTTCCTTTGTGCATTCACAATGCACAAAGTTTTAGTAAATTATTTTAGTCAAGCCCATGTCATGTGAAGGTTTCCAGGCCAAGGATTGAACCAGCACCACAGCAAAGGCTCCGCGACGGTGGATCTTTAACCTGTTTTGCCACAGAAGAACTTCCTCTGTCCACGAAACTTTTAGTTAACAGCTAAACACCCTAATCAACTGGCTTCAATCTACTTCTCCCGCTGCAGGAAGAAAAAGGCAGGAGAAGCCCCGGCAGAATTGAAGCTGCTTCTTTGAATTTGCAATTCAATATGATAATTCACCAGGAGACTTGGCAAAAAGAGGGCTCAAACCTCTGCCTTTAGATTTACAGTCTAATGCTTGCTCAGCCATTTTACCTATGTTCATAGAACGTTGACAATTTTCAACTAACCATAAAGACATCGGAACCCCTTCTTTTTGAGGGTTTAGTGAATTTTGAGTGATATTTTCAATAGTGAAACCAAATAAAAATAAAATAAGTACACAGAGATATCCTCATGTAAGTATATCTTCTGTATTATCTTGATTTTCAAAGAAGGTATATTTGTAAAATTTCACTTTTTTTTTCTTTTAACTGATGAATTGCCTATGGCATGGAATAAAGAATGTTGAACCCAGAGAGTTCCTGCTGTGGCTCAGTGGGTAAGAACTCGACATAGTCTCTGTGATGCAGGTTCGATCCCTGGCCTCATTCAGTGGGTTAAAAATGCAGCGCTGCTGAGAGCTCTGGTGTGGGTTGCAGACATGGCTTGGATCTGGAGTTGCTGTGGCTGTGATTTAGGCCAGTGGCTATAGCTCTGATTTGACCTCCAGCCTGGAAACTTCCATATGCCGTGGCTGCAGCCCTAGAAAGGAAAACAAAACAAAACAGAAAGAACATTGAATCCAATCAGAAAAATCTGTCAGAGTCCTGCCTATCTATATACTACACAATTCATTCAAGAGAGTGTTTTTCAACATTTTCTTCTGATAGCTCTTCCAAGGAGACTTATTAAATATTTTATCCTAATTATCACATCTCCGTTGGAATGTTCCTTTCACAGATATTCTGTTTATCTGATTATGTACTATAGACTATAGTACATCCACAGTTGTATACTACTATGTAGTAGATAAGATTATTATTTTTTTTTAATTCTCTCCCCAAGAGCCAATTTTTGTCTTTCTGGCAGTGATACCACTCCCACTGAGAATGCGCAATATTTTTTCTTTTCTCTTTTTCTTTTTGGCCATGCTTGCAGCATGTGGAATTTCCTGGGCCAGGGATTAAAGCTGAGCCACAGCAATCACCCAGGTGGCTGCAGTGACACTGTTGGATCCTTAATGCCCTGTGACACAAGGGAACTTTGAGAATGCACAACTTTATTTAATAATGTGAGAATCATTGATTAAGCACCTGCTCTTTATCAGCTATTGTAATATGGGTTAAGGGTATAAAAAATAATAATACTCTTAATAGAATTTTACTGTCAATAAAGAAGATTCCATCATGCAAAAGCAATTATGATACTGTGAAAAATCTAACAGAAGTATGTGCATGCACATGATGAGAGAAATAAAGTCTGCAGTAGTCAGGGGACAAAATCAAGAGGAAGTCAGAGTAAAACTGTGTTTTGAAGCTTGAGGAGGAATTTGTTGGGCTTTCCAGATAAACAAATGTATGAATATTATAAGCATGAGATGGCAATTTTTGAGTGTCTTTCTTGCCTGTAAATAAACTTAAAATAGTATCTTCATCACAGGATTATTAAAGGATTAGAAAAGTACTCTATGACGTAAACCATTGGAGACCAAAGAATACTAGACACATTTAAGAAATTATTAATATTACCAGTTCTTTGTTGATTAAACAAACTTTTTCAAAATACTCACTTAATTGGGTGTTTTGTTTATAGCAAGTTTCTGGTAGACTGAAAATATAAAATCTTTTTGTTTCATCTCATTAAAACATAAATCTTAAATGAATTAGAATGGGAATGGATATGCTATACTGACTGAGCAAAAAACATGGATAGCAGTTTGTTTATATATTTTTGTTAATACTGCATTGCATAGCAATCGGCTCAAAGTATTGTAGCCTGAAGCAACATTTAGTGTCTTATAATAAATGTGGGTGGGGAATCTGAATGAGGCTTAGCTGTGTACCCCTCAGGATCTCTCAAGAGTTTGAGGCCAAAGTGTGGAATGGAGCTCGTGTCTCCTGTGAAAGCTCCCCTCGTGGGAAGGGGCTGCAGCAGCAGGAATTCCTTCTAAATTCACTCCAGTCATTGCTGGCAGCATTAATTACTAACGGGTTATCTGGCAGTCCCAGTTCCTTGCTTACTTTTGGCCAGAGGCCACCCTTAGTTCCTTGCCATGTAGACCCCTCTTTAATCAGCTCACAATATGACAAATGGTTTCCCTCACAGAGAGCAAACAAGAGTGAGAAAGGAGTGCCTGTTGTGGCTCAGTGGGTTAAGGGCCCAGTATAATCTCTGAGGATGCAAGTTCAATCCCTGGTCTCACTCAGTGGGTTAAGAATCTGGTGTTGCCACAAGCTGCGGCATAGTTCTCAGAAGTGGCTTGGATCCAGTGTTGCTGTGGCTATACCTTAGGCTGCAGGTGTAGCTTTGATTCACCTCTTGGCCCAGGAATGTCCATATGCTGTAGGTGCAGCCATAAAAAGAAAAAAAAAAAAAAGAGAGAGAGAGAGAGAGAGCAAGAAAGAGAGCCCAAGATGGAAGTCTCATCCTTCTGTAACTTAATCTCAGGACTAACATCCTGACCCTTTTGTCACATCCTAATTGATGGAAGGTCATTAGGACCCCCAACATTACACAAGGCAAAGCATGAATCCCAGGAAGCAAGAGTTAATGAGGCCATTTTTGAAGTTACCTACCATATATGCATTTACTCATTTCTCAATTCAGTTGAGAGACTATTGAAAATAAGTGCTATTTTAACTGTCTTACAAAACCATTTAGTTTTAAAGTACAGTTCACGTATGATTATTAAGCTCTGCTTCAAGATATCTAGCAACAGTTTGTTGGTAATGAAGATACCATTTTCATTTCTGGGTAGTTGTGAAAATACATTTTTTTTCCTCTAGAATTTTTCATAGTGACGCTAGAATATTGAGTCTATTAATGCATTTTAATGTTTACAAATACACATTTGAAACCATTGATAAGGATATGGAGGACATGAGCTAGAGGTTGGAGGAGACTGATTGGGGGGGATTGAGTTAAACTCCCTTGTTTTGTAAGAGACTCATTCTTTCATTCCAATATTTACTAAGAATATAAAAAGTTCTGGGTTAGGTATTGCAAATACTTAGAAAAAATCCTACGTTTATGCTGTCAGTTCCAACTGAAGGGAAGGTTGTGAGAGCAGAAAAGTCAGGACGTGGGGTCATATAGCAACCTGATACTGGACAGGAGACAATTACTGAAAAGAAATAGGTTGTGGAATGTATTACATTTTTTTTTTTTTTTGTCTTTTTGCCTTTATGTAGAGCCGCACCCGTGGCATATGGAGATTCCCAGGCTAGGGGTCTCACAGGAGCTGTAGCTGCCGGCCTTCGCCACAGCCACAGGAACGCGGGATCCAAGCCGCGTCTGCGACCTACACCACAGCTCACGGCAACACCGGATCCTTAACCCACTGAGCAAGGCCAGGGATAGAACCCGCAACCTCATGGTTCTTAGTGGGATTTGTTAACCACTGAGGCACGAAGGGAACTCCTGGAATGTATTACATTGTTAAAATGGAATTCTTAGCATCTTCATGTCCCTCAAGTCACAAAGACAATACAATAGGTATAGAACACCATCATAATGGTTAGGGGTTACTGACCACTAACAGTAAAAGGATCAAAAAGAGTATTCAGCAATAGAATTATATTCAGAATTGTTGAAATGCTGTGTGCCCCTCCCTAGTGTTGCCCCCTCTCCCAGCCCCTAGCATGAGTAGGAAGGCGATATTCTCCCTTTTATTTGACTTTAAGGGAGAGATGAAGAAAATCTCCAGGAGAGTTGAGGCGCTTGTATGTGTTTCTGAGTTTTGGGGAACCTAAGCCCACAATGGGAGGTGTGCCTAGATCTGCCACATAGACAAGGAAGAGAAACAGACAGGGTGCATTGCGTTGAAGGTGACTTGGTGAAGTGAATGTGTTTTCTGTGCTCACACTGAGAGAGCTTCCAAGAGCACAGTCTAGAGAACTAAGCAGCAAAGCCATGAGCTGAGGCAGAAGCCTCCAACAGCCAGTAGAGGGCACACTACTGCTTTAAGTGAATTGCAATTGGACAAAATGAGAAACTCCTCCAAGATTTGAGAAAATTCAGACTTTAAGGGTCTGCCAAACCAAGAGGACACTCGTACAGAGCCTGAGAGGCATGTGGAAATGAACCTTTGTATCTGTAAGAGTGCAAGTTTGATCCCTGGCCCCACTCAGCGGGTTAAGGATCTGGTATTGCCCTGTAGGTCACAGATGCAGCTCAGATCTGGCATTGTTATGGTTGTGGCTCCAGCTCAACCCCTAGTAGCCTGGGACCATCCACATGCCATACCTGCGGCCCTAAAAAATAAATAAATAAATAAATAAATAAATAAATAAATAAATAAATAAAAAGTTCTTACAGAATCACATAGCACTCAAAACCATACCCATGACTGAATTTGGGCCAGTCAATTAAAATATGACATATTTATTGACATTTGTCAATAAATCATATAAAATCTTAGCAAGTGGGAAATATATGTTTATTAATGTAATTTCTCATTCAAGAGATGTTATAACAATAAAGTCAAACAAAAATAAAACTTTGTTTCAAAAGTCTTAATAAGACTGCTTTCTTTATATTTTAGATCCTCTACCTCCCTTATTCATATTTTTACAAACTTCAAATTATATTTTTAGTTGATATTGAATAACAAATATATTCACGTTACAAATAAATCGTGTTTCAATAATGTTTTCAGAGTCAACATTTTAAAATTATGACATGTTAAAACCATTTAAAGACAATGTGTGAAACTGGAATCAAATAGAAAAAAGCCTCTGAATTCCACCACCCTAGAACAAACCTTTATAACCACTTGACATTTTTCTTTTTATCAAATCCAGTTTTGGAGTTCCCGTCGTGGCGCAGTGGTTAACGAATCCCACTGGGAACTATGAGGTTGCGGATTCGATCCCTGCCCTTGCTCAGTGGGTTACCAATCTGGCCTTGCCGTGAGCTGTGGTGTAGGTTGCAGAGGCGGCTCGGATCCTGCGTTGCTGTGGCTGCGGCGCAGGCCAGTGGCTACAGCTCCGATCAGACCCCTAGCCTGGAAACCTCCACATGCCTCGGGTGCGGCCATAAAATGACAAAAGGCAAAAAAAAAAAAAAAGATCCAGTTTTGTCTTCCATATCTACATGCGTACTTTAAAAGTTATTTTTTATTTTCCTTAGAGTAGATACACTATAATTTGCTACCTTTTCCATTTGTTGTCTACAAAATGATTTCCACAAGTATAGTGATTTTTATCTTCGTTGGCCTTTGACTTTGGGACCCAGAGTTTTGACTATTCCTAATTATGTCAGCAAAATATGACATCATAATTGCTCTCATTTCCATTTATACGACTGTTAGTAATATGAAATATACTCTACAAATTTTGTTTCAATCGGTATTTCTTGTTTTGTGTCAAATTTTTTTCTCATTTAAATATGAATATCTTAGATATTTTTTCAATTCTTTTAAATTTTGTATATGATAAATACTAGCCTACTAGTAACCTTTAAAATATAAGTATTGTCTCGGTAGTTACCTTTTTGGTTGTCATTTCAAGGTAACATTTTTATATATTTATAATTGCAAGATTTTTGAATTAATATACATACTATAATGGATTTTTTCTTAATCCTGTTACTTCCATCCCCCCAAATAAAGATTGGTTAAGTACCTACAAAAGAGTGTCAGTGATTTTCTGCAATTCTGCTTAATTTAACTGAAAATTTTTATTCTTTTAAAGTGTGCTACTTAAAATCACAGTTTTGTGAAGATCATTTATGAGATTTCTCCAGATGAATCTTGCATAAGACACTGAAACATAGGTGCTAGTCTAGACAGTTTCTATCTAGGTTTGAAATTCTTATGACATTTCAAGTCCATTTTTAACTTAAAGAGAATAAGAAATTGCAAGGACTTCAAATTCACAGTGTGCCTGAGGCAGAGATGGCACTGAATTCAGCTGGTACTATTATTCATGGTAGACAAAGCTAAAAACTGAAGTCGCATTCCTTAAATAGTATATTAAATGTGTCTGGAAAAAAGTTCATTTAATGAGGAAAGAAGTTTTCCACTCTTAGGCTTCTTAAATGACTGAAGTCATTATAAAATGCAAATAATCTGAATGGAAATTACTTTATTTTGTCTTTAGGTCTGAGGGAAAACTTTATATGAGTGCTCCATTCTTAAGAAACAGTTATGGATATAGATAGTAAAATCTGGTCTATAAATTTCCATAGTCCTGATTTAAAACAGTGCCTCCATGTTTTAAAACTTTTTTTAAAATTGAATTTCTTAAATGTGCTTTTAAATTAATGTAAGTAATCAAGTGGACAAAATTACAATTTTTCATTAAAAACCCTAAGTCTTAGCGCATTTAGGTCATCAAGAAGACGCCTTGCGAGTTACGACGGTCAACGTCTTCATCAGCTTGGCTGGGCGAAGGGATGCCCAGATAGCTGGTAAAACATGATTTCCGGGTATGTCTGTGAGGGTGCTCCCATCAGAGGTTAACACTTGAGTCTGTAGACGGAAAAGAGATTACCCTCCCCAATCTGGGTGGGCGTCATACAGTCCACTGTGGGCCCAAATTGAACGAGAAGGCAGAGAAAGGGAGAATCTAGTCTTTGCTTGAACATAGACATCTGTTTTCTGCCTCCAGTGTCTGTGCTCCTGGTGCTCTGGCTTTTAGACTCAGGCTAGGATTTACGGTTCTTGGGCCTTTGTGTTTGGACTGGAACTACAGCACTGGCTTGCCTGGTTCTCCAGCTTGAAGGTGGCAGAGCATTCAACATCGCAACCTCCAGAATCACGTGAGTTAATTTCTATAATAACCCCCTCTTGCGTATGTTTTTATATATCTCCATATAGCCTATTGATTCCGTTTCTAGAACCTAATACACAAGTTAGGGGTTGGTTAAGTATATAAAGAATTATTTATAGGAGACTGGAACATGCCAATAAACTTATTTACCTTCATTCTCAGTTTATTCATTATTCACTATGAAAACAGGGACACAAAGGTTGAGTTTTGCACTGTACCTTTTGTATTTAGCACGTGTGTTCCTCACACAGTCCTCTATATAGCTGAATTCAGTAATTCCCAGGCTACGGATATACAAGTCATCTTTCAGGTCTACTCTTAATCCTTGTTTGTTAAAACCAGTGCACTATTTATCAGTGAATTCTAGAAGCACTGTGACAGCCAAACCTCCCCATGGGCATCTTACTGACATCACTTTTCTTTCTCTAGCAGCTTATTTGAACACAGCTGGTCTAAAAGTACGAGACCTTGAATCCCATCAGCAGGCCTTCTTTACCATGTAATCCACATGCAGTCTGATTTAAGGCACTTCATAACTTCTGTCTATTTAAGTATATTATCCTTCAGAGATTTCATTTTCTCCTAAGAGGGAAATTGCTCTTTTGCTTTGCAGTTTCATATGTGGATAAGAGGTAGTATTACATTTCTTTTGAAGAGACAACTTCCACCATTGATTCAGTATATACCTGAAGCTGTGGAATAGTGCAGTGTTACTCATGAAGAGATGTGATACAGGAGTTCAAGCCTGAAAAGTTACGGTTGATACTTGCATCTTTAAAAAGGAGAGGGTATTTTCATTGCAATATGCAAATATCATTTGTTAGTTTCCACATTTCTTAAACTTTATCAAGTTTATATCAAGAAATGTGCAAAAGAGTAGAAATACAAAATCAATGATTGGATACCTCTCTTAAGGAAACTCAAAATCTATTTATTTCACTCACAAGCATTGTGTTCAACATTTATTGTATTTATAAACTTAGCCAGATACTAAATTAATCATAATGCAGTGCATCATTTTACGGTGTGACATATCCCACTAGTGAATTAAAAAAATGCCTAAAGATAAAAATAAAAGGGAGTCTTCTGGACTCATTTTATTCATTTCATTCATGTATTTATTTAAAAAATATTTTTGAGTACCTATTGGGTGCTAGTGAGAAAAGACAGACACAATTTTAATAAATACATAACAAATACTCAGAAGTTGTGGGGGCCCTGGATGTGTGCCCCCTGGGATCTCCTTTAGAGAGGCAATCCACTGCACAAAGTGCAGTCAACCTATAGCTTCCAGAAACAGTGCCCTTGGAATGTGTATCCACCTTGGATCCTTGAGTGGACAGCTCCAGCCAATGATCAGGCAGTTGACGGGGCAGGGGGAGAAAGGAGTAGGGCATAGCCATTGGCGCCCATCAGAGCACTCCTCTAATAAGCCATAATTGCCCTCAAACTCCCTGTTGGAGCTGGTCAAGAATTTTCAGAGGTTCATTTTAGTCTGAAGCTCATACTCAATCTTCTCTCTCCCTCTCTCTTCTCCCACACTTGTCAGTCAGGCCTGCCTTGAAGCGTACCTACTCCTAATCTTTCCCCTTTATTTTCCACATAAATACTCCTAATTAATCACTTATGCTTCTAACTCTTTCTTGGTGCCTGTTTCCAGAAAGACGTGACCAACCATAAATTATAGGTATAATGGAAAAAAAAAAAAAAAAGCTAGCCTAGGGTGGTGGGTGGTTGGGTTTGCCATGTGGGAAATGGGGCTTAGCAACTTTAAGCATGATAAGAGAGGTGTCCCTGAGAAGTTGAACTTTGAGTAAACCTTTAAAGAAAAAAAAGTGAGTGATCTATATGGATGGCAAGGCAGAGGAAAGGATCATCCCTTAGATGAGCATGAATTATATGTCTTCTCTCACTGAGAGATGGAATGCTACCCTGAAAAGGTGTGGGGCCCATATGCAAGTTCAGTGTGACAGAGGGAGGGAGGCAGAACATTCTTCACTCATCATTCGAACAAGCTTGATGGAAGAAGAATGGTTTCACGAGTCTCTGCATGATGAGGAAGACAACATTCTCAAGCTGGGAGGTAGAGGTGATGTTCCCACAATGCATCCCTTTAGTGAATATCATGATTGTAGAAAAGGAACAAGCCAGTGAAATGGCTTTGCATGTATTTTCATAAGATGAACCATTGTCCTAGGAGGAGTCAAAGTTTGTATGAAATTCTCTAGTGATTTTCAAGCACTTCTGAAGATAAAAGCTAAAAAATATGATGTATTAGTTGTAAAAAATTAGACTAAAAAGCATTGCTAAAATAATACATGTATATATTGTATATTTACCCTGAATTTTTGTTCATCTTTCATCAGTGTTATTGTACATTTCTTTAGGAATAATGTTTTGGAGGTTTTCGGTTTCACTCTATTATTAAAACAATAAAAATACAAAACTAAATCACTAGATTACTTTGTGTTTCAGTATAAATATACTATTATGTTGTAAATTATGCTCAACTCTCTGGAAAGTCAGTTAAAATGCTCTCTTAAGAAGGAGCTAAAAAATAATGGTGCTATTTTTTCCTCTGGTTTGAAATAGAGAACCAAATGATGCGAAGTAAATACATAGGGAGGAAATGGGAAGTATGACAAGATAAATGATGTTAAATAGTTCCCAAAGGTTAAATTTGCCCTCTATCTGTAGAGTAGTGGAAAATGACTGGACTAGGAGTGATAAGTCAACAAATGAAAAGTGTCATCAGCATGGAGGAGGTGACCAACATAGATACAAGAGGCAGAGTGGATGGCAAGCATATTTGAAATGAGGTGGGTGTGTCATGAAGACTTGATTAATATATTACAAGCCCTGCAAATGCTACAATGAAAATCCAAGACTAAGGCTGAAGGAAGAAGCCTAATAAATCTTAAATCTCAAAGTACTTAAAGATGAACTAGAGTGCACGTATCCTCAGCCAACTTTTCACTTCCGACACATACTTCTTAAAGGAGGAGCCTGTCAAAACTGGTTCCATGGTCAAATGACGCGTCTTGTTCCCCAACACAGAGCAGTACTCTCTGGTTTGATGAGAAACTATTTATTTTACCCTCCGGACCTCTAGTCCCAGTCCGTGTATTGCTCTTTAACAACTGTTTCCTAGGGACTGTAGCAATAAAACATGGCAAGAGCACTGGATTTGTAACAGATGGAGGCATTGCTAACCATCCCCCCGCCGCAAGTTTTGCCTGCTTCTGTGTTAACAGAGGAAGGCAGAGGAACAGATGCCAGAAACAATCAGATGTTTCTCAGGACAGGAAAAAGTAAACACCAAAGGAAAACTGTATTTTTCCAGAACAGATGATCAAAAATTTAAAACATCTGATGATGAAAGGCTATGCCCAGATTTTGAGAGATGAGCTAATTCTGCATGAAACCCTGAAATTTACAGAAGACAAGAAAACTAGATAATTTTTTTTTAATTTAGAAAGGATATGGGCATAGTAGTTACTACAGGTGCTACATGACTAAATATTGAAAATAAAATTGCATATATTTAGTGATTACTGCTATCAGATTAAGGTAATGAAGAAAATTTTAACGACTAGCTTTTCGACTTGTAAAGTGCTGTATAGGACAGGGAACTCTACCCAATATTCTGGGAAAATCTATGTTGGAAAAAAAGGGTCTGAAAAAGAATGGATGTGGGTAAACTGAATCATTGTGAAGAAATGATTACATTGTAGATCAACTATACGTCAACAAAGCTTTTCGTAAAAAATAAAAACAATAGCTAATATTATGGTTACTTATTAGTGCTTTTTACCCCAATTTTCTCCTCCTGGCATTTCTAGAAGTTAGGTGTGTTCAGGTGACTTAATTTGAATATTGAAATGTGTGGAAGTAATGGGTGTCACTCGCAAGTGGGAGATTTAATGTTCACTGCATAATTTACTGTGTCTCTTTTTTCAGTCTTGTCAGTTTATAGAAACACTGAGACACAGTGTAGCATCCTGAATAATAGGATGCACAGCAGAGCAATGTATTGCAAAACTATTATAAGTCTAAGTCACCAAATTTGGAGTTATTGCCAAGCATAATCTAGATTCTGCTATATTTAGTAAAGTCAAGTTATTCATGGGACAAAAACTTACCATTTTTATTCAGTGGATTTTACAAAATAGCAATTCTGTAGATTTCCATCCAAAGGGCTCTGGCCAATTCAAATAAATAGAATTAGCAAATATTGTGCAAAAGACCATATTATCTAATAAATATTAAAGAACTTAATTTTTTCCCAAACATTAGCATGTGTATATAATCCTTATTTCAGAGCCAAATAATCTGGAAGCTTGTGCATTATAGGCACTGAGACAAAAACAGCTACACTAAGAAGGGTGAGATTGGAGCACCTAATTAGAGGCTGAATTTTGATTTTTTTTTTTTTTTTTTTTGTCTTTCTAGGGCTGCACCCATGGCATATGGAGATTCCCAAACTGGGAGTCAAATTGGAGCTGTAGCTGCTGGCTTACACCAGAACCATAGCAATGCAGGATCTGAGCCACATCTGTGTCCTACACCACAGCTCATGGCAATGCTGGATCCTTAACCCACTGAGCGGGGAGGCCAGGGATCAAACCCAGGTCCTCACCGATACTAGTCAGGTTCATTAACTGCTGAGCCATGATGGGAACTCCTGAATTTTGATCTTTAAATCCAATCTTGGGCCTGTACCATAAGTAATGTTGGGATTTGTGGCCAGAAAACTGATCCAAAGGGAGTTGACACACCAATGGGTCAGGGAAGGGACAAGGAGGGCAGATATAATATGGTACATTTTCCATCATTAATTAAAGACAAGCAGCCACAGTTCCTAGAATCCCAGATAAAGCAATATAAATATCAAAATAAAATAAACAAACAACAACAACAAAAAAAAACAACCTCACACACTTAGACACATCATATCAACCTGCAAAAAAACCAAATATAAAAAGAAAATCTTGGAGTTCCCCTCGTGTTTCAGAGGGTTAAGAACTTGACATAGTTTCCTTGAGGATGAGGGTTCAATCCCTGGCCTCTCTCAGTGGGTTAAGGATCCCACATTGCCATAAGCTGTGGTGTAGGGTATAGTTGTGCCTCTATCTGGTATTGCCACGGCTGTGGCCTCAGCTACAGCTCTGATCCCACCCTGGCCTGAAAACTTCCATGTGCCACAGGAGCAGTTCCTTTTTCTTTTTCTTTCTTTCTTTTTTTTTTTTTTTTGGTCATGCCCATGGCAAGTAGAATTTCCCCAATGGGGGATCAAACCCAGCCACAGCAGCAACCAGAGCAACAATGGTGATAACAGTGGGTCTTTAACCCACTGAGCCACCAGGGAACTCTGTCTCCTATATTTTTGAAGTTTATCAAGGAAAGGGGACATTCCTTTCCTCAAAAGTGTTGTGATTTTTCTCCTCCTTTCTTGGAAATGTCTGTGGATGATATCAAGCTTACAGAATCACACACACAAAACATCTCTATTCTGCAGTTTATTGACTAGACTACGGTTTAAGAATGGTTGTTTCCTTAGACGCTTCTCCCTTTGGTAACATTGGCACAGAGTTTTCTGAGATATGTGGAGCATTATGTGCGTTTCATCTACAGACCTTTGCTTATCACACAAACCTTCATGGCTTAAACTGTGCTTGGGTGGCCGTGCCCTGTGTCTGCAGCTGAGAGGTGTGGTTTTCACAAGGATGGAAGCTCCTGCACAAAGAGCAGCCTGGGTTATTCAGCCTAGTTATTCAGCTATAGCTAGGTCAACTGTCTTTACTTATCATTTTTCATAATTTGTATTCATGTTTCCTTTTGTTCTTAGAGACAGGGTTTCAAATTGTAGAAGCAATGAATAAAACTTGCAGTCTCTTTTGAAAGGAGAGTATTACAATGAGAGAAATATTGTTAAAACATACACCTTGAAGGGAAATCCTTCAGCACAAAGTAATTTCACTGAACATATACTTGTTATTATAATAACATTCTACTTCTGATGCTATTTTTTTGAGATAATAAGGATCATTTCTCTTTTTTCTTCCAAACTAGTCAAGGAAAATTTTGTCTGTGTTGCTTTAAAAAGGTTTATTTTATTACATGATGTTGGTTTAAAGAGAATTTATTACTTTAATATTTAGAGATAAATGGCCATGGGATAGGTATTTTGAAGTTACCATCTAAGGTCATACAGATATAGAAAGACTAATAGTAGTTATTTTTAGTAAAGGTAGCTGAAGAAACAAACACATAATGATGAATTCAATAATCAAAATGTTTTTGTTCATCCTTGACTGAGATACACATTTTCACAAAATATCATTTCTAAAATGAAATCAGACTGAGATGAAGTGTATTGCTTTTATATTTTGGAAGGATTAACATTTAAATAAGTAAGAATTTTTTCCAGAATGTTTTTCCCCCCACTACGAGAGAGGAGGAGTGATTTGTGAAATGGTAGCACTTTTGTAACATATAAAGCTAATTATTGGAATTCTGCACAATTGCAGTAGAGAGAACAGAGAATCTCATTTTAATCTCTGATTGATCAATAGATTATGTTCATTCAAACAACGTTTATTAAACACCTCCTATTGGGTGGACACTGTGCTAGGAACCTGAGATGCAAATGTGAACACAATGAAAATGCTTGGTCTTCTTGAGAATACGTTCCCTTTTTTCTTTTGCTTTTTTGCTTTTTAGGGCACCTGTGGTGTATGGAAGTTCCCAGGCTAGGAGTCGAATTGGAACTATAGCTGCTGGCCCTACATCACAGCTGCAGCAGTGCGGGATCTGCGCCACATCTGCAGCCTGCACCACAGCTCACAGCAACGCTAGATCCTTAACCCTCTGAGCGAGGCTGGGGATCCTTAACCCTCTGAGCAAGGCCGGGATCAAACCCGCAACCTCACGGTTCTTAGTTGGATTCGTTTCCGCTGTGCCACCATGGGAACTCCCAGATAGTTTATTTCTTATGCTCTTTGCTTTGCTCTGTAAAACAATATATTTTGTCATGTATTTTCTGATTATAGATAAAGTATCTGAAACTTCCCACAGCTCTTCAGTCTAAGCAACTGTAAACACTGTTTTATCTTTCTAATAATATAACTGTGAATACATGAAACTATTGTATTTCACTTAGGATCTATTTATACACTTAAAAATACTGATTCTAATGGTCATAAGGTTATATAGAAATAAATCTCTTTTTCAGCATATAGGGTGCCCTTGATGTCCTGCTGCTAGGAACTTTGTAAATACCTTGGGGGGAATCATTATATTTTTAAGAAAATTCATTTAAGTGATGTTACTCAGTACAACCGCAGGGGAATTTTAAAAACTTTTGATAATATTTCCAAACTGAAGGTACACTTTGCATGAACAATCTATTTTAAAGCTGTTTGGTTAGGTTCTTAAATTAGTGACAATTTTCATTTTCACTTTCATTCTGATACTGGTTATTGTTTTGCGTATTCCTTAGTACTCTGTGCAAAACCAGCATTTTCTCAAATACTATTTACTTACCTTCTTCCTTTAGGTAAGAGGATTATGATGGGAGAGAAAGTTGTAGAGTGCAAATAATTTCTTGGAATAACAAAGCTTCTGCATGTGTTCAAATTTGGCTTCTGAGTTCTCTGTTTACTGCATTTTCAGGGTTAGTTTTTTATTGGGAAAGGTATCAACTGTGTTCATAAAAAGCAACAATGCATTGTTCAGCATAACTCACTAAGGGTGAGCTATACAACACACACTACGCCAGTTTTGTTGTTTTAAATACCATTTTTAGCACTGGAGATCACCAGAGAAAGGGAAAAACGTGAGCTACTTCCGCTCAATTCAGCAAATGTTTATTTATCATCTCTGATTTACCTGATTCCATCTCAGTGTAGGTACTATAACCATGTGAGATGAGGCTATTCACCTTGGGGTATTGTGTTTAGCTATGGAATTTCCTCACAGCTGGCATAAAATTCTCAATACGTGGGTCCCTTGTACTTCTGTGCTACTCTTTCTACATAATAATTACAGATTTATGTTCTCACGAGAGCTATCCTGTAGTATTCAATCCTGAGAAGTAAGGGAAAGAAATGTCTCATATTTTCTAGAAATACATAAACTGGAAATCAACTAATTCCCTGAATATGGTTTTAAACAGAATCAATACATGGGAGATGTTTGCCACAGTCGCTCTGAATCACCAAAGAACATGGGTATTCACTCCATGAGGATATGATGGATGCTCAATGCAGGGTAAACTTAAGAAAGAAACTCAAAACCTGATTCAAGAGATAAAAAGGAAATGTAATTTCGAGACCATAAATAGAGGTTTGTTTCCTTTTTTTTTTTTGTCTTTTTGCCTTTATGTAGAGCCGCACCCGTGGCATATGGAGGTTCCCAGGCTAGGGGTCTAACAGGAGCTGTAGCTGCAGGCCTTCGCCACAGCCACAGCAACACGGGATCTGAGCTGTGTCTGCAACCTACACCACAGCTCACGGCAATGCCGGATCCTTAACCCACTGAGCAAGGCCAGGGATCGAACCCGCAACCTCATGGTTCTTAGTCGGATTCGTTAACCACTGAGCCACGAAGGGAACTCCTGAAATGTATTTTTTGAGTGAATCTGATGTTCTGCTGCTTATTCAGTAGGAATTGAAAGTATAAAGAAATAAGTTCTGAGATATATTTGTAGTCTTTTCAGGTATTGGGGTGCTGATGTCTCATTTAGTGTAGTGACACCCATTCACAGTAAAATATTGTATAAAATATATATTTAAAATATAATATATATTTAAAATTTGAAATAATATAAATATATTTATAAATATTTAACTATTATATTTATAATATATATCATATGTATTTGAAATATTGTATATATATATACTTCTTTTCTAAAAAATGTATTACATAGTAGTAAGGAAACCTCATTACATCAGAATTCTGCTCAGAAAAACTCCTGGCAAGGGACACACTGCCAAATACAGAGTGAGCATTTGTGCCAGATTGAAATCTCCACGAGATTTTTGTCATGCAGTATAATGAGCTGGCAGCTAAAAAGGAACCTAGCAGATTGCCTTTGCTTCCTTCTATTTGAAATTTTTTTTCCTTAGAGAATATTCTTCACCTTTGGAGAGTGCTGAAGTCCAAATATTTTGCTTCTTTTCCAAATACCATTTTGAAAAAATTCCATTTGCTCTATCTCTCTATCTGACCGATGAGTCTTTGATTTATCAGCTCTGGCCTTAAATTACATTCTCCCACTTTTTAAAGATGCACATAATAGCATGGCCAAAATACACTGACTTAAAGTTATCCTTTTAATAGGAAGAAATTCATTTTTCCCCCAAAATGATTTTCAGCACTTTCTTCAACACTTCTTCAGTGTTAAAATGATTTAACACTGTCTGGAAGTGTTAAATCTGAAGGCAACAAGACCACTGCCAAATAACAAGATGTGTGTGTGTTAGCAATGCTCAGAAATTGCCAGAACTCCTAAGATTAATTCTGTCTTGTAACTTAAGAAAATAAAACTTAAAGAACATACCATTGTAAGCCAATTTTTTTTTTTTTTGGAGAAAGCATGTATTTTTGTCTACTAAACCCACAACTGAATATCACTGTTAGTTTGGAGCATAAAGACCAGGAGCAACTGATTTAAAATTTTTACATACCGATAACTTAACAGTAATATAAGTTAAAGCTGTAAAAGTTGTGGTTTAGTGGAAGAAAGTTCAGGCCTCCTGAAAGAACAATGGCAAAAGGAGCCAATTGTCTTTAAATTGTCTGGTTTGATAAAAAGAATCCTTTCGTCTTTTTTTCACCAAAAGCATTTTTAGCCCAGTCTAGTATCACTATTTCATACTACTCTGTTTTTCTGGGACCCTGAGTGCCTTTGGGTCAAATTCTGGCATTGCTATAGTATTCATTATTTGGGAGCACATTACACACATTTCCTGAGAGTTGTTTTATTTATCTGTTAGGTAGAGGCAATGATACACAGTTAGCATGTGAATTCACTGACTATATGTGAAAAAAATCTCCAATATATTAAATTTAATATATGTTGGTTCACTTATCCTGCCATTTGAACTAGAAAGCTACCAGCTGAAACTTTGTACCTGAGCCTTCATTTTACTTTCATTAGGAATTAATGAATTTCCTTAACTTGATAGCTACAAAAATCCTACAGGCAACATTATACTTAGTGGGGAAAGACTAACCACTTTTTTTTTTTTTTTTAATCCAGAACAAGACAAAGATGTCAACTTTCAACATTGTACTTGTGGTTTTAGGTAGGACAATTAGGCAATACAACGGGAAAAATAAAGGCAGACAAATTGGAAAGGAAGAATTAAAACTACCTCCATTTTCAGATGACGTAGTCTTTAGAAAATCCTAAGGAATTCACTAAAAGAAACTATTAGAACTAATTAATAAACATGTTCGGTAAATTTGCAGGATTCATGGTCAATATGCAAAAAGTTATATTTCTCTATACTTGTAAAGAAGTTTCCAAAAATGAAATTAAGACAATTGTATTTTTAATAGTATCAAAAGAATAGTACATGCATGGAAATTAAACAAAAGAAGAGAAAAACTTATACTCTGAAAACTGCATAACATAGTTAAAAGAAAACCTAATAAGTGGAAAAATATCCTCTCTTCACTGATAGAAGATGATATTGTTCAGATGGCAATATTTTCAAACTGTTCTACAGATTCAGTGTAATCCTTCTGTAATCCTTATCGAAATCATAGCTAGCTACTTTGCAGAACAAGAGAAACTGCTCCTAAAATTCATATGGAATTACAAGGGAGCCAGAATAGCCAAAATGATCTTGAAACAAAAATAACCAAGTTAGAGACTCAGACTTTCCAACTTTAAAGTTTACCACAAAGCTGCAGTAATCAAGACAGTCTGACATTGGCATAAGGCTATACATATTGAACATACAGAATATCAGAACAGAACTGAGAGACCCAAATTAACCATCACATTTATGACCAACTGATTTTTGACAAAAATGCCAAGATAATTCAATGAGGAATAGAATAGTTTTTTCAACAAATGGTCCTGCAACAACTGGATATCCACATGCAAAGCAACCAAGCTAGACACCTCTCTGATACCATATACAATAATTAAATAAAAATGAATCAAAGAGCTAGGTGCAAAAATTAAAACTATAGAACTCTTATAAGAAAGCATGGCCTTGAATCTTTGTGATTTTGAATTAGTCAATGACTTCTTAAATATGATATTAAAAGCACCAACAATAAAAGAAAAAAGGAAATAAATAAGATTTTATAAAAATTAAAAAATTTGTACTTCAAAGGATACAATCAAGAAATTGTATTGGGAGTTCCCATTGTGGTGCAGCGGAAATAAATCTAACTAATATACATGAGGATGTGCATTTGATCCCTGGCCTCACTCACAGGGTTAGGGATATGGTGTTGCCATCAGCTGTGGTATAGGTTGCAAATGTGGGTTGGATCCTGCATTGCTGTGGCTATGGCATAGACTAGCAGCTACTGTTCCTCTGATTTGACCCTGGCCTGGGAACTTCCACTGGCTGCTGCAGGGGTGCAGCCCAAAAAAAGCAAAAAGCCAAAAAAAAAAGAAACTATTTGCAAATCATTTATTTGATAGAGAGCTTGTATCTAGAATTTGTAAAGGACTCTTGCAAAGCAACAATAAAAAGACAAATAACCCAATTAGATATGGACAAAAGATATGAATAGATAGTTCTCCAAAGAGTAGATACAAATGGCCAATAAACACATGAAAGGATGCTCAACATCTTTAGCCATAAGAGTAATGCAAATAAAAAATACAATAGATGCTACTTCACACCAAGGAGGATGGCTATAATAAAAGTGACAGATGACAAGTATCAGTGAGACTGGAGATACCATAGCCCTCTTACACTACTGGTAGGACGCAGCCTCTTTGGAAAGCATTTTGGAAGTTCCTAAGAATGTAAAGCATGGAGTTATCATGTGAACTAGCAATTCCATTCCTAGGAATAAAAACATATGCACATGAAAAAACCTGTATCTGAACGTTCACAGCTGCATTATTCACAAGGGCCAAAAAGTCAAAACAACCACCCAATGTCTATGATCAGTATATTAAGAAAATTGGTGTGTTATATCTATATGATGGAGTATTATTTAGTAATGAAGAGAAATGAAGTAGTGATAAATGCTACAGCATTAATGGACCTTGAAAATATTATGCGAAGTGAAAGGAAACATCACAAAAGACCACATATTTTATGATCGTGTTCATATCAAATAGTCAGAATAAGCAAATTAATAGAGACACAAATTAGATTAGTGGTTCCTTGGGGCTAAAGAGGATTAAAGGAAATGGGGAATAAATTAATCTTAATTGTGGTGATGGTTGTACAACTACATTAAAACACTAGAAAACACTGAAGTGTACGCTTTAAATGGGTGAACTACATGACATATGAATTATATATCCATAAAGCTGTTAAAAAGGGAGTTAATGAATGTCAGTGGCCTTTAGCTTGTGTGGCAGAAAAACACTTTTTATCAGAGCATACTTCTTACACAGAACAAGTATATTTAGACAGGACATATCAAGTTGAATAAATGGCTAAATACATGTGGACACTAGAAGCAGTCTAGTTTGGAGCATTTTCTGTTTGGCTAGAGTAGCAGTTTGAGATAAAACAAAAATGGGCCAGAAATTCAAGCTAACCTAAAATTGATTTGCTAGGAATTTATGTCTTGCCATGTACAGAACATAAAATAAATTTTACATGCATACACACATGTATATACTATATATGTATATATGCAGTATATAGTCCTATATATTTATATACATATACGTGGGTATATATGGTATATGTATTTATCTATACAAGTTTATATTATTTTTTAATGTGAAGAATTTTAATATTTTGGGTTGGATATTTTCAGTTACTTTAAAAATATCTTTATTTCTCTATACTACAGCGATCATGGAGGAAAAATGAAATTCAATATGTGTGTTAAATGTGTGTGTCTCTGTGTATATACATATATACATACGTACATCTGTCTGTATAAAGTTTACATCATATACTGAATTTAATCATGTTTAAGTTCTTATATTTTTCAACTGTCATTTTATTTTACATATATTTCATTGAGGTATAGTTGATTTACAATGTTGAACCAATTTCTGCTATACAACAAAGTGATTCAGTTTTTTATACACACACACACACACATTTTTTTTATATATTCTTTTCCATCACAGTCTATTACAGAAGACTGAATACAGTTTTCTGTGCTACACAGTAGGACCTGGTTGTTTATCCCTTTTTTCTTTTTTTTTGTCTTTTGTCTTTTTTAGGGTCTTGCCCATGGCATAAGGAAGTTCCCAGGCCAGGGGTTGAATCAGAGCTGTAGCCACTGGACTACACCACAGCCACAGCAGTGCTGAATGTGAGCTGTGTCTGCGACCTACACCACAGCAACGCCAGATCCTTAACCCACTGAGCAAGAACAGGGATCGAACCTGCATCCTCATCGATACTAGTTGGGTTCATTAACCACTGAGCCACGACGGGAACTCCTGTTTATCCATTCTAAATGTAATAGTTTATTTTATATTTTAAAGCTCTCATTAGGGCATCTAAATAAAGCAGTAAACACAGGGACTTCTAGGCATATTCAGTAATGAGTGTTCCTAAAATGATCCAATTTCGTATTATACTTCAGTGTTTCTTCTAACTGCAGTGGTTGTTGGAAAAATGTTAAATTATTGTTTGCATTCTCTAAAGAATATAACATCTGACAGCAGGTGATCTTTCATATTCACAGGCACAAGAAAGTGGGAAGTTTCTTCTTCCTGCCGTAGAGCCCAGGAATATAAGCAGGGAAAAAAACAGATTAATAAAAAGAGAAATATAGGTTACTATAGGTTAATATAGGACTGACTGATTGCTAAAATAAAAATTAGCAAGAGTTTTATGTAAATAGCTGGCTTGAAAATTATCCTAAACTAGAGTCTTGCTGCTTAATTGTAGTCATGCCTAAGCATCCAACTCAGTCTGTCTCCAAATGACACAAGTGCTTCTGTACTGTGATGGAAATGCAGGTGAATGTTTCCTACATGCTGAGAGCACCAACCTAGGTCCAGTTTTAGATGCTCAAATGAGAGCTATGCCTTGCTGGCTTCTTTCTTTATAACGCTCCTCACCATGGCTGAATGCAGAATTCTGGCATGAATGGACATTAGTGTGTAGTTTATAAACAAGATGGTGTCAACAATTGAACAACGTCGCTATTGATGCCTAAAGCATGTGCTACACTATACATACAGTGTAAAAGCAAACTTCCCATTTCAGTGCTGGGGAAGGTTAGAGTGGGAGAATATCTCAAAATAAAACAAAAGAAAAAAGTGGCATGTTTTTTTCTTTTTTTGCTCTTGCTTTAAAGAAAATGTAAACTATTAAAAGCTAGGCTATTTTTTGGCTTTTGGGGGCTGCACTTCAGGCACCTAGAGATTCCCAGCCTGGCCTGTGCCACAGCCACAGCCACAGCAACGCGTGATCTGAACGGCATCTGTGACCAACACCACACCTCATGGCAAACCCAGAGACCCTTAACACCCTGAGCAAAGCCCAAGATCGAACCACGTCCTCATGGATACTAGTCAGGTTCATTAACCGCTGAGCCATGAGGAGAACACCAATTAAAAGGTAGTAATTTCAAGTAATGCTATTTGATTCTTAATTTAGTTCACTGTTGTTATTTTGTAAGAACTTCTACATTTTTATCACTACTAATGGTGAGGAATATGAAACCAAGAGTAAATCATAGGGGAAGACTCGCAGAGTCCATATGACCCAACAAATATGAACAAAACCAACAATTTAGCAGTATGTGAAGTAGGCTTATTTTTCAAGCTTTGTTTGGTAGCTGACTTCTGGAAAAGTAACACTTTTCTTTGGTCTGCTTTGAAAACAGGAATTTTTTTCCCACGGACTTTCCTGAACTTTGTTAAGTATTTGTTGCTATTTTCTGCTTGTCCTCCCTTTCATTAAATGTTTGATAAGACAGTCAAAAATCCAAAGTGACATAGGGAGGCTTTCCACTCTGCTTTCTATCTGGGAGAGTTATGACGCAAGAATGAGGAAAAAGGGCAGGAACCCTGATAAATACAGTCATCGCAGTGTTGAACGGTAAAAGGAAATGTGATTATGAGGCAGGAATGAAGCCAAGTGGATAAAAGAACTGGGAATTTGCGTTGGGGCTTTTGACAAACTTATGGAAGCAGAGTCTCTGACTGGAAAAATATTATGCCTCCTCCCTTTCTCTCTTTGCTTTCCTTTATTTTTCTTTTAACCTTTTATTGAAAAGAGACACTTTCTAATTTCCCTTACCTCCCTATTACATATACTATGTTATTATATTCTCCAGCTGTTTGAACTAACTTATCAGGTTGACTTTAAAGTCCAGGTAATTAAGTATAGTATTAATGCAGAAAATATTAAAGTTATGTGCCTTTAGGTAGCTTAGAAATTTAATTTCAAATTGAGCCTCAGATACAAGATGATTCTGCATCAAGGCCTATAAACCAGAAGAAAAATAGATTTAGAAAAAAAAAGAATTCTTCTGCAATAACAATAACTTTTGTTGTGCCAATTTAATTTTTTAAAAATTGGAAAATGGTTCTTATCTTCGACACAGATAGAATTAATGAGGATGGATGGGAACCACTGCAAGATCTGAAAGTGTCATCCATTAATTATGACAGGAAAACTATATTCGTTTGTTTGCTTGGGAGCCTCCAGTCCCTTTTCATGTGAAGAATTAATTGAATGCATTCAACATTTTAATTGAAAATCAAAATGAGTGTTTCTTTGCTCACCCTTGAGTAGGAATAACCTGAGTGACATGAGTAGGAACGGTGTTCCATATGAAGCAGGGATTTGGCTTTTTTCCTGTGTGCAGATTGTTTAAGCATCTGGAAAAATTTCACTGCTGATTTTCTATATGAAGGCATTGGTTAAGCAAAAGTTCACCAAAGCTGTCGATCCAGCTGCACATAAAATGTCAAGTGCTATCCAGGAGAGATGGCTGAATGTTCTAGAGCCTTGCAAATTTGCCTAATAGAGGAGAGAGTGCATTAATTTACCATTAACTTGTTCAACCTCATTGCAAATTTTTCACTTTTTATACACTTAAGGAGTCAACTGAAATAATGACTGCAAGAGTTTTATGCAGTCAAAGGAAAAATATAACTAGATTTGCCTTTTGAATATAATCAGAGAATGCCAGCATGTTAGTCTGCCAGTAGTGAAGGTTATTCATTGAAGACAGATATGAAGCTCCAGATGGTAAGTAAAACACTTTCTAATCAATTTTTATTTATACCTACTGTAAAGTTGCTGCCTTAGTAAGCAAAGAGGACAATGCGCTATTCAGCGGCATCTAACATCTTGTGTGATGCCTGTAATAACAAAGTTCTAAAAAGAAATGGGATAAGGTCAACAAATTGAAAATAAGCATGTTGCTATGTGCTTGCCATCTCAGAATTTCAATCAAGCTGTGGATGAAAATATTAAGAAAGGATTCTTGTGATAGGCATAGAAATGGCTTAGGTTAGAGTGGTTAGGGTTTACATAAAGGAGATATTTTGACATAATTCTCAGCATAATTTTCATCAAATCCATGGCTGTGCATGGGCGTAGGTTTGATGTCTCCTTACATTCTGTACATTACATTCAATGAAGTTTTTTAAAACATGACTTTTTTCTAAAAAAGTTTAAAACAAATAGCCAACCATTGGAAATATCTCTATTTTTCGTGTTGGAGAATGAATGCCAATATCTTATAACTGAATTTTTAAATTAATCATGAAGACTCATCTTCTCCAAGTCAGCTGCAAAGCTATAAGAAGAAAACAATGATTTGACTTTATTCATTCTTAAAAATTCTCTGTATTATATATCCTTTCAAATGGGTCTTACGATGTTTTTTTTTGGATATTTGCAGTCATTATCTGGAAACTGTTAAGTATTTTTAAATGTGTCATCAAAAGAACTTATTATCCTCTGTATTTTAAGCTAACCAATATGAAGAAATATTTTTGAACACTAGAGGTAGGCCCTCTAAAAACAGGTTTATTTCATCCAAATAGCAGCATCTCTGTTGACAATGCCAAATCCTTAACCCTCTCTGTCAAGAGGGAACTCCCAATTAATACTAGGTTTGTATGCTTTGCATGCTTGTATGATTTTAGGTGACTGTGTTTATCTCTTTGCTAATTGTCTCCCTTCTCTGTTTTCCCCATTTGTCTCCTAGAGTTTGATTCTGCCAATTAAGCACATGGGTTAGTCTTGACTGTGCAGATGGGTAAATTATTCGAAAATATATTTTTTGCTCCAGCTGATACCTTTAGTTATACACAACTAGCATCATATCCAGAGGCCACATTACTTGAAACTCATCATAGATAGCTACTTTCTTCAGTTGTAATCCTCCTCCTTACCCTCAGAATGAAGAGTTCTAGCCCAGAAATGAGCTTCTGAATTACAGAAAATTTTTATTTAAATTACCCAGAAAGAAAAATATCACTTCACACAGAAAACTCATTTGTTCTTAAGACCCATGCCAACCCGTGTTGCTTTTTTGAACAAATTAGAACTCTCCTCTCCCCACACAAACACACATACTTCCCTTCAAGTAGATGCAGCTCTGCAGTTGCATAAAATTTTAAGCAGGGCACACACTGGATTTCTTCTGCCACCTGCTCCTGTGCTGGGTACGTTCTGCAGTGATGGGGCACACTCACTCACATATAGTTTGTAATCTCCAGATTAAAAGATGTAGGGACCATTTCTGGGAAGAAACATGTGATGAATAAATTGGAAGCTGGAATAAAACCTGCATTTACAAAATACAAAGTTTTTCACTTTTACACTATACTAATAGGTTTAATTTTGACTATGGTAATAATACATGTTTATTTTAGTAGAGTTGAAACATAAAGAAAAAAGAAAAGAAAAATACCAATTTCCCTGGAGTTAGCTGTTATTAATATGAGGTTTCCATGTTGTTTTTATATAAAAAGAAAGAATAAGCATTGTCCAAGTCAAAACACTTGTGTAAATTGTAACAATAATTTTTAATTTTAAAATATTTCAAAATGGATATACCAAAATTTACTAAATCCTAGCTTTTGGAAAAATGGATAGTTTAAGTAAAATATCTTTTTACAACTTGAATTTTTGATGTTATTCTTCTGAATAATGAATTATTTACCAAAAGGCAATAATGTTTTTACGTAAAAATTTCCATCCAGTCTAAAGTATAGACCACCACAAAGAATAATCTTTTTCTTTTAACAATGAGTCATTAATGCTATTGTAATTATAACCACTTTGCTACTGGAGAAAATTATTTTATTATGAATTTCAGTCTAATCTGAAGGATTAGATTTTATCCTCCATACTTCAGTTTTAATAGCATAATATATCAAGCGTTTATTTACAGTTTTAGGTAGAGGCACAGATTTGTTTACTCACAGACTCTTAAGCAACCAGATTGCAGAACTGAAAATAACTTGCAAATTCAATTCATTTTCTGGTCTAATCAGAATCCATCTTTAAGAACATGATACTGAAAGATAAAAATTATTTCTGTCACAAATATTCTAACTTGGAAAAGTTCAAGAAAGGAATATGATTGCCAAGAGCACTGTCCATTTTACTATTTTTTTGCTAGAAAATTATCTGCCAACTATAATGGAAAAATAAAAATCATTAAAAAAAAAGATAATTATCTGTATCACTTTTTTGTTTGGTCAATTTACCCTTACTGATTCATTTTCAAATATCCATTCACCAAGCATTTTTTTCTTTTTTAGTTATTTTATTTTTTAAATTAGAGTATAGTTGATTTACATTGTGTATCAATTTCTTCTGTACAGCATGTCACTGTTTCAATGTTTGCATTTATTACCAATGAAAACACAGAGTCACTTAATCAAAGAAAATGTCATGTAATTTCTGTTCTACAGACTGACAAACGCAGGGGCTGCAAGAGATATTTTTCAATTTATTTAGACAAAGATGCTTTTAAACCAGTGGTTTGCTCTTTTACCACCCATTAATGCTTCTCTCAGCATTCAGGTTCAGTGGCTAATTTTCAATGAAAATTCTATTAGCTGCAACTCAGTAGCATCATTAATCAGATCATATCTCTCTCTCTCTCATACCTACCCAGGATTTCTAAGCATAAACTGGAATAATTGTCAAGGAAATAAGGGTGCATAAATTAAATAGTATTTTAACCTAAACCATAGTGTATTTACGATACTCCAAACCTAAAGAACATGTGTGACTGGCTGTGGATGACTACTGCTAATGATGCAGATGCCCAGGAAGCCAAGGAAATTGGATTTGACCATGAGGTGTCCAGCCTCCTTTAATGAACCAAACATCTGCCAGTGGCTTGCAGCCTTCCACTCCAGTGCCCTTGGAGACACTTTCATTCCTCTTCACAATGGCATCAGTCATGTGAAGGTCAGAAGCGCCTCGTCCATGCTTTATGCGGCAGCATTTTGTTCCTACTCCTGGGAAGTACGTACAGGTGTGAGCACTCACACAACTGCTTTCTGAGAAATGTCTTTCCTTTCAGATATTTACACTGCCCACCTAAGCTGTCCATGACTCACTTCTGTTACGAAACCAACAGAGGCAATGTCTCATTTCAGCTTTCTCCTTGTCTTACTTCATAGCCCCATGAAGCTGGATAAGCAGATTACACAACTGGACTTTCCTTTTATGCTCCTGCTTCATGCTTCCCAAAATTGTGTCTTAGTATTTTACCAAAAAGTGTATGAAAAAGCCATATGCCTGCCTTTCAATTAAAAATGCTGTTGACCAGATCGCTTATTTCTTTGTTCCTGGGGACTAAAGCCACTCAGTAAAACCAAAGGGGAATAACTTAAAAAGTTATTTTTCATATTTATTTAGTATGCTTTATATTGTTAGATAATGTTTTCTTTTCCCCTTGATTACTGAGATATCCAGGTAAATTTTATGCTCACTGGTTACTCTTTTCTTCACTACGTGTATGGCTCAAAGTGGAAGCTCGATACACTTCCATATGTGACTTTTTATTGCATGCTGCCTCAACTGCCCCTTGCAATGAATAAGGTCCTTCCCACACTTTTCTTCCTGTTTTCTACAAATTTGTTGATTAAATTAAAATGTGGCAGGTATGTATGAAGACGTTTAGGTGGGATGGGAATGTCCTGTATCTTGATAATGATGAATACATGAGTGTACACATTTGTCAAAATTCACCAAATTGTACTTCTTTAAGACTAGCATCTAAATTATACCTCAATACAGATGACTTCAAAAAGGGTATTCAGCATAAAATATTCATATATCGTATGCAGTTCCCTTTGGCATGCTAAAATATCAATACTAACTTTATAGGAAAGAAATGCATTATTTTAAAATGGAATAAGAAGCATCCTTGAGAAAACTTACAGTGTTTATTTTAAAGATAGTCACTATGTTTAGAGGTGAGAATAAGAAATTGAGTCATATGAGACAGAGTCAAATCTCAGAAAATTAACTAAGAGTAGAACTTTGGGAAAGGCTTCCTTTTTTGTAAAACTGAACTCAATAGCTTCTCTCTCAACACTGAAGTAAGATTTTGTGTTTCTACAAGAATCCTATAGTCAATACATAGTAAATATATATTTACAAATGTATTTTTGTATTGTATTAACCAAAAGCTGTATGTGTAATTTGCATAATTGTTTATAAGTCCCAATATATTAAAATATACATGATTCCATGGAACAAAGGAAATGGAATATTTTAGTAATCATACCATCTATATCAAGGTGTGTTATCAAAAGCCTGTAAGAAGCATCTTTTGGCCTTCTTCTAGGGTCCAGAGTCAGGATTCTGGATGTGAGGTGACTGAATTTGGTATTGCATCCTTAAAATTTACTAAGAGAGTAGAGCCTAAGAATTTTCATGCCCCAAATTTGATATATGTGTCAATTAACTTGATTGTGGTAAATATTTCATAAATACATGCATGCATATATTAAACCATCATTTTGCACACTTTAAATGTGTATTTTTTTTTTTAAATTATATCCATGACACTGGTGAGTAGGCTGAGTTATGTAACTAAAGGATTATTTGTCTTTAAAAAGTCCCAAGATCTAGTGAAGTGTTTGTGTGATGCTGTGATGCTGAGTCAGGTTGCTTAGTGCTAGAGCAGGCAGGTCACAGGATAGTTGCTGGAAGATCTTCCATTAATATTAATAGCCAACACTTCCTGAGCATTACTAAGTGGCAGGCACACTTCTAAGCAAAAGGAATAGTTTAACTTTATTATTCATACGAGATAGGAGCTATTAATGTCTCCCTTTTTTTTTTTCCCCAGAGGCTCAGAGAATTTAAGTAACTTGGCCAAGATTTCACGGCTCATAAGTGGTGCAGCTAGGCATACAACCCAGACTTCTGACTCTAGAGATCATGCTTTCAACCACATCACTATTCCACTTCCCATATTAGTGAATTTAATAAGCTGCTGAGAGTTCTACTTTTTCTTAGGTTGCTCTTCAAGGGAAGTTTCAGGTCTGCAAAGGAGAAGCTGCCTCTCAGAGGTCTGAATAAACCTGCCTTTTTCATCATCCTGAGCATGCCCTAATCTTTCTGCCAGGTAGCGAGAGAGTCATGTTACTTTTTGTTGCCATCTGCTCATGTTCACATTTTCTGCCCCACGTTAGCCTGGGCTGGGGTCAGTCTTACTCATTTTTTTTTTCCAGAAACATCCAATTACTTCTCAGACTATTATAAGATTAGAAAGGGTGCTGACAATAATGGAGGTTGTTTCTGTTACCTACTGCTGTGCAAAAGACTACCTCAAAACTTAGTACCATGAAAGGATGACCCTTTTTTATTTCTTATGCTTATGCAATCTTGGAAGTGATTGGCTTTCCTTAAGTGACAGGTAATAATAGATACTAATAACTTATATCTCTTTCTGGCACCCCAACACCCTAGAGCTGGTGAGGTGAAATGCAGGGAACCTTACAGACTGTTCTTCTCAGTGACTCCAGGAATGTTTCAATGCTGGAATAGTATACAGAACGAACCTCAGACCAAGCATAAGAAGACTTGGGACTCAGTCTTTGTTCAACCATTTGCTAACCTGGGCAAACCATAGTCATTTATATTCTGAGTCAATATCTTAGTATGGTCAATGGGTTAGATACTCACCTCACTGGCTTGTTACAGTATGACTATGATAGATTAACAATTTGTGTAGGGGGCTTTGAAAACGGTCAAACACTAAACCAACAATACCTAGTGTGTATTATCTTTCAGACTATGGTCCTGTTTGACATGCTTTACCTTGATTACACTGTCTACCAAATTGGTGGTATAATTATTCCCAGCCTGCCATTGGGGACCAAGAAGCACAGAGAGGGTCAGTAACTTTCCAAAGCCAGACAACTCCTAAGAGGCAGAGCGAGGAACCAATGAGAAAAGAGCTCACTGCTGACAGGAACCAAGGAAAGAGGAGCTCACTGTTGAACCAATGAGAGAGGAGCTCACTCACAGGAACCAGTGAGAGAGAAGCTTACTGTTGAAAGAAGCCAATGAGAGAGAGCCTCACTTCTGACAGGAGCCAATGAGAGAGGAGTTCACTGCTGATAGGACGGGAACTAGAGAAGTCTGCTTAACTCCTTTAGTTGCCACCCTGAGGGCAGAGAGTGAGTGGATCCAGTCCAGGCAGGGATCCGGCTGACAAGAGTGGCTGAGCACAGCCTTTCTTGATTATAGAGTCCTCCCTCTTCTTTTGGCAGTATTAGAAGTGTCAGGGGAAGGAAGCTATTTTGTCTGAGGCTTTCTCTCAGGAGGACACCAATCAGTTCTTCAGTGAACTCTACTGGGAAGCTGAAACCCAACTTCTTCCTTCAGGAAGAAGAGGCTCTAGGCAGGGGCTTTTTATTCACTCAGTATTAGAGAAACGAGCTTGGTTCTCAGTGATTTTGTCGGTTGTACTAGGATTTATAACTTAATATTTCTTTCATCAGCTTTTTCATTCTGTGAAACAGGAACGAAGATAAAATGTAAGAGTGATAACCTTGTGGATAGCCTAGGCCCCAAAGCCTGAGTTGGAGTCCTTAGCTGAATATTTAGGCAACTTCCTCTTTTCCTGGCAGAGAGTGATGATCCCTGGGACAATGGAAAATCAAGACAATTCTACACATAAAATTAATGATGTAATAAAATCAATTGATGAAAATCCAGGAAAAAATTTCACTCCCAAAGTATATGCAGCTAGCTCGACAAGTGACTTGACTTGGAAAAAAATACTGCAGTCTCACCATTTTAAGAAACGTTGTTAGCTCTCTAAATGATACCTGTAAAGTAGATTATGGCTTTGACACTTCTTAACTTTGCCAAGTGCTTATAACCAGAGTTGAAAATAAAATCATTCAAGAAGGGTGAGATACTTTTCATTTGTTACCCATTTAGCAAAACATTTCTTCAGTTCTTCCTTTAGGGAAACACCATGCTACCACAAAGGAGAAGAGGAAGTGATCTCAATTGCTAAGGAATTTCCTGAAAGAGAATATCACATGAAGAAAGATTCTAAAAGATTCTAAAACAAAGGAAGGACTAGCTCATAGGATCCCATCCCTTTCATGGAAAGCCAGAGAAGTTGGGGAGCTGCCCACCTGGGACTGTGTTGTCATGAGATACTCAAGAGGGGGTACCTGGGAGTTCCCAACATGGCTTAGCAGAAGCGAATCTGACTAGCATTCATGAGGAGGCAGGCTCAATCCATGGCCTTGCTCAGTGGGTTAAGGATCCAGCATTGATGTGAACTGTGGTGTAGGTCTCAGATGCAGCTGGGATCTGGCGTCGCTGTGGTATAGGCTGGCCGCTACAGCTCCGCTTTGACCCCTAACATGGAAACCTCCATATGCCATGGGTGTTGCCCTAAAAAGGAAAAAAAAAAAAAAAAAAGGGAGGGAGGATCTGTACACAAGCCAAGGTGGAGAAAGATCTGGGCCACTTCCCCACATGTCTGGCTAAAGGAGTTAGCCATGAAGGACTACTAGTATATGCAAGTCGGAATCTAACCATGACAGAGGGTTCTTGTAAACAAAGATGTGCCAGGGCAAAAAAAGTGAGAATCAGTGGGAGCAGGGCAGACATGTATGAATGAGTCAAGATATATAAATGGTGGGTACTGAGGGCAAAAGTCAAGGTGGAATCTAGTCTACAGCTTTTGTGGGTGCCTCCCTCTTTGTGGCTGGGTATACATGGCCTCTTTTGTAATCTATTCTAGAATGACTCCCTTGAAGCCAAGAACTTCAAATGTTTTCCCTTCATGGAGGTTGTTTCCAAACAAGTCATTGGCCTGAAACACCCCAGATGAGTGTGAGAGTAGTAGTGGAGGAAGAGTGGGCTGGGAATTTCCTAGGAAATCCAGGAGTCCATTAGCTTTTACAGGTGGTTCAGTGATCTGGGATAAAGAAGAATGGTCTTGGGGAGTTCCCGTCTTGGTGCAGTGGAAAAGAATCCTACTAATATCCATGAGGATGTAGATTTGATCCCTGGCTTAAATCAGTGGGTCAGGGTTCCGGCATTGCCATGAACTGTGGTCTAGTTCATGGGTGTGGCTTGGATTCTGTGTTGCTCTGACTGTGATGTAGGCCAGCATCTGTAGCTCTGAAAGAAAAAAAAAAAAAAGAATGGTCTTTATTGGAGAATATGTGTGGAGAAATGCTCACCAAAATAAATAGAAGTAGAAGGATATGGCTCAATAGAAAACCTTCACATGAGCTTTTAGAATGCCCTTTGCACTCACTCATTTATAGCAGAACTGTTTTTCCTGGAAGATCTTTCAATGGTAGCCATTGAGGCCATGCATTTGAGGACATCCGTGGAAGAATCTATATGGATACTTTTTGAGTTCCCATTATCACCCGCGGAATCTCCCAGTCTCTGAAATACAAAGAGCAGCATGAAACCTGCTAGATGTAATATTAGACTGATGAAAACATACCTTTTGCCTGAGCAAAGGATCATGCCAACCCTTTCATTGCCCTTTATTTGGAGGACAGTGGTGCTTTACATAAAACAACACGCAAGGAAAGGATAATAATACCTTTTTAGTGAGGTGCTGTAATTCTCATAAAGTGCAGTAGTGGAAGCATGGGCATAGATTTAGAACTGTAACTCTCCTCTTCCTCAGAAAGAATACGGAATGAGAAGATTTAAGCATGTACAGCCAAAAGTTCCAGCTTTTTTTCTTTTCCTTTTTGATCAATTCTGAAGATAGCTTTGCAAGATTGTTTTGAGAAACAAATTGGAATCTGTCCCAGGTTAATGTAATCTGCAAAATTAATTGATTTATTATTAATTAATGTAATTGAGCTGCAAAAATTAAGTTATCCAAACTTTTTTTTTTAGAGTAGAATTGAATGGTTCAGCAATGGATGAACCTTGTTTTTCACATAAATTACCTTTTAACATGTTATACAATCTCTACCTCTAATTTCTAAGTATTCCCCAGTTTGGGGTCACTTACTCAGTCGATCTTAGTAGTGCAAATTGTCCCTATTAGAAGTGATGGACGGTAGAGTTTAAAGCTTACATAAAACAGATGTTTGTAAATGTCTGTGGTCTTACTGACTAATTGAAAACAAAGAGTCTGTTATCTATAGAAAATTATTTCTCTTTTGTAAGTTTGTAAGAGGTGATGCTGTTGAAGTTTTTTTGCTGTTGTTGTTCCAGCTGTACAGCTTAACAGCTTATAGTCAAGCTTTGGAGATTGCTTTAGGAAAGAGGCACTCAAAAATTTGAGACTTTGGATAAAAGCACACATATTGCTGCCTGAAGTGACAGAGGGCGAAGTCAAGTTGGCTGGTACAATTTTGCCTCATCTTATTTCTTCCTTGATATATAATTGCTCTTTAGTGGTTTAGAGTCTCTGGAAGTTCTCATCTTTCAACATGTAACACGTTTCTGCAGAAATTTTGAAAGAACAAAATGAACACTGTTATTGCACTATTATCTCCTTTCTAAGCTTGGTTATTTGTAAACATTTAGAACAAATTGCTTTTCAGAAAGTTGATTGATTGGCTGACCCCATTTTGAATAACTTGGGACAATCTATTTCATAGAAAAAAAAAAGATAACTCCATCTTCTATTTGGAAGCAACTCAGCTCTTAAAACCCAGGCATCTTTAGTGTTCAAATAATCAAAGTTAAATTCCCTTCAGAACTGTGACTAGATAGACCTTTCAGTGTGTGTTTTGATTAACTGTCTGGCTGATTGATTGATGGGTCTTTCCACATTAGGCTGAATTGATTGTGAAGCATCTGAAATAAAAGGACTGTGCTGTGTATTTTGTGAATGAATTTGGCTGTTAGTCTTTCATATATAGTTTATAACAGGCTATAGATTAGTAAGCATTTGGACTTCAAGGCTGGGCTTTAGCTTCTTTATTCTGTTAATGATGTATTTTATATATCTAATATATAAAATACACAATATATCAAATTACAATGTAGGGTTTACATTCCTGAAAACACAAATATTTAAAAAAATAACGGCATTATTTAACTGCAGCATCAGTATTTTTAATGAAGAGTTAATTGAAATAGTTAATTTAACTATTTCCATAACTGTATATTAATAATTCTCCAGTTCTGGCTTGTCCAAAAACCTTCCTGCAGTAATGTAGGGAGACACTCTCTATTTGTGACCCCTGTATGTTTGGGGAAGTTCTTTTAAATTTCCCAACTAAACTTTACCCATGAAGGGTCATGCAATTGCCCAAGACCTACTTGTTTGTGAGTGACATGAATCCAAAATGGGCTTAAAGATGAAGCTGCATCACTCATAAGCAATGGGAAGTTGTCTAAGAAGCTGTCTTGTTAGAATTACAGACAGTTAAAATCAGAGAGAGAGATTTCTAGTCTGATGATTAACTTTAATACACAGTGCTTTTAAAATTCTTCCTTCTTATTTTATAAATGTCACCTACATGAGATGTTTTGAATATCCATGATGGTAGGAAGATAGCTGGAGCTTTAATGAAAGACTAATAACTGCCCTAAAAAAGATCAAGACTTAAGCACTTAGAAAGGTACTCAAAGTTGAATTTATGCTATATCTTTTTTCATTGTTTTTATTGGTTAAAATTAGCGGAATCAGCAATGGAGACTGTGCTTTAGTGGCACAATGATGATTTTTACGCTGGGCCGGCATAGACAAGGAGTGGAGTGATGATGTAAATGGATGTTGAATCCTAACCTATAATTCTCTCTAAATGATCTTGGGTGAGAGAGTCAATATTTTATTCCTCTAGATCCTCTATGGGTAAACAAAAAGGTGGATTGGTACTAATGTGTGGAGAACACTTGGCAAGGTGTCTGTGTGCCTGGCATTTTAAGAGTCTCAGTAAAAAGCAGTTCTTTACTTTAGTAACTGAGATGAGTGCATCTAAGGCTGGACCAATTCCAAACCCCCTTCTTTGGGAAGTTATTGTGTGACCTTCCATTCTGGGTTAGGTGACCCTACTTACTTGCATATTTTCCCCATTAGAATGTGAATTCTTCCAGGGCAGGATCTGAGACTTTGTTTCTCTTTAACACCTGGTATAGAGTTTGCCTCTTAAAATTTAGTCAATTTAGAATGCTGAGTTCCACTCTATGTACCAGAAGGTTCTAGACAATAATAAATATGGTTCTGAAGAGAAGAGAGATGTCCAACAAATATAGTCCTTTACTTGTGATGGGCAGAAACAATAGATGGAATTTATCTTTAGTTAAGCAATGTTTTTCTATTTTTTTAATTTAAGAATATACCTTTGATTTTTCTGGAAAATCACTTACATGACAGGTATTTTACAAGAGATTCCTAAGACTAATCTAATGTTTATCTGATATAGTCTTATAATTGATAGGCACTGAGTGAAATGCATGAGGAGAGGAGTTCCTTTCAGGCTTTATTTTTAGTACAGTGGACCATTAAATATACATAGTTCAGTCTCTTGGCTATAGTAAAGCAATCATGAAAGCTGGCTATCTTTTTTCCTTTAAATATTTATAAATAACAGAGACTATTTAATGTGATGGAAATGACAACATGGCAAGTCACTCAAAAGTTTTAATTAGTAATTTAAGTGATCTTGAAAACGGAATACCTTTTCAGAACTACATGGGGCAAAGCCTCACAAATCAGTTTGGTTTTCTCCATAAAAATCAATCAAAATTACCTTTCTTTAAACTCAACTACAAAATACAGAGTTGCTAAATTCTTCAAGTTCCACAAAATGATGGATTATTTATTTTACTGTCCCCTTAGTTTCTTACACAACAGCAGAACATGTGCTAGGATACTTTAACTGTGATAGTAACCCAAGCTGAGGTTATTGACTATTAGGGGCTTTAAACAGCAGAGGAATTCATTCACACATTTCATGTCTTTCTTTAGTTGCTTTATTTTTTCATTCTTGGCAAAGTACTAGTAAAATGTGTTGGATATGTACTGAGTATGTCTGTAGGCTATTGTATCTGTGTAGCAACTGAGTCCTATGTTTTCTAAACAATGTCATTTAATCAAGAGATTTTATAATTGAATGGAACCTAGACATATGTATTTATTTATTTTTTTTTTTTTCTGTAAATGTAGTTAAAAGACAGATTCCTGAATTTCCTGAAATCATGGGATGATATTTTCTAGCCTTGGTGAATAGTTTTGGTTTCAGTAAAATATAGTACTTTAAAAAAGTTGATTTACAGTCTTTGTTAGAAAGAAGAAAAAATGATCATTGTGATGAAAAATCTCATAAAAAGATAAGGTTTTAAAGTTTAAGAATTATCTCCTGTTTTCCAGGAAGTATTTGATACTTCTGACTTCTTGAAAGACTTTCATGGTTTCTTTACTACCTCATTGGCCATTTCCTTTTGCTCTTGACTTTTAGAACTCTATGCAGAATATCTTTTGGCTTCAGTACACTCCTGTCCTCCCTAATCCACCTACGTAGCACATTATCAAGTGATCCCATCCAGACCCACGGCTTGAATCTCATCAATGGAGTTATGCAAAAATATGTTTGCAACTTTGTTCCCTTTAATGTCCTATCTCCTTTGTGAGAATATTAGTTCTATATGGGCAGGGACCTTGTCTTTCCCACTGCTCTTTTCTCAGCTCCTATTAAAATTGTTTTTGCTTCCATTAAAACACTGATGCCCGGTGTTTGTTGAAGAGATGAGCATATGATCAGAACCACTGCTTCTGTTTAAAAGGACAGACTATATGGTAAATTGGACTAGGTTTCAAGTTTTAATTCTGTGATTTGTTGGCTAGGCAAATCTATTTGGGTTATCTAAGGCTTGGAAGCTTCATTTTTCCCAATTTATAACGTACGATTAACAGAAATAACATAGAGGTTGATTGAAAGGATAAAGCAGAAGATATAGTTAGGTAAAGAGCATAGATCAGTGCATTCTATAATCCAGGAATAGACTTTATATAAATGTGAATAGTTATTACCTTCATTGGACAATAAACTTTTCTTATTTACCAGTATACTCCTGATTTCTGGCACATAGAAAGGTCAATAAACATTGTTGATTTATGAGTAAATGAGTGAATGAACACTACAGAAAGTCAAACACTCCAAGTGTGATAGGCCTTTTATCATGTGATGGTAGTATTAATCAAAGTAAACAGATCACATTTAGTAAAAAAAACTCATCGGAATTTGATTGCATAGTAGCACTGTATTCTAAACACTGGGCTCTTGAAAGCCAGTTATTAGCTGACCTCTGATTGCTATGTGAAACCTGAGATCTGGGAACTTCAGTAGCTGGCAAGGTAGCTCTTACTAAGATCATTTTAGGAAACAATTACATTTTGTTCTAGAGAAAGTTATGAGACTCAGGGATTATTTATGAATCTACATCAAAAGAGACAATACAGCATACCTGATACATATGATCTTGGGTTCTTGGAAGAGACTTTGTTTTAGTCTATGATTGAACTGCAATACTCTCTCCACTAAAAGCAAGAATTGGCAAAGCTGCAGTGTAGGGAATTGATCCTCCAAAGAGAGCTCATTTGAGTCAGGCCACATCGGTAAGTATAATGGCTTCTGGAATTGCATGCCAAGGGTGTTACCCGTAAGAGTCCTCTTCAGGAATGCTGACTTTCTCCATTTGCAGACTTAGACCAACTTCTATTTTCTTAGATTACTCTGAACTTGCTCTTCATTGCCAGTAGTTTTTCTAGTCCACAATCCAAGTGATTGTGATGTGATGTGAAAACATCAATAAACCCTTTTGAAGTTTTCATTTGTCTGAAATAATTTTATATCTCCTGTAATTTTGCCAAGAAATGTTTTAAAAGGATGATGCTAAGCTACTAAAACATACAAAACATGAAATCCAGTCTACTTAATATGATTTTCTTTAATCATTTAAGGTATATCTTTAGGAAAATTTTAAATAATACATATTTTTTTTCTTGCACTTGATTTTCAGTAGACATATAGAACTGCTCTGAAAACACTCTACAAAGAAAAGAACAATTTTGAAATATGTTATACTTAAAAAATATACTATTATAATAATAACAGAAACTAAGGGACATTACAAATTATATAGGAGCTGGATAGCTGGTATTTCAGTGTAGTCAAACATTTACTCCAAGCTCTGCTACCTGAAGTTCAATGTGGTCTGTAGAATATTCCAGTTCACTAAAAGGGATTTTATCAACAAATGTGTTTTTGAGCTAAACTTAATAAGTTAGAAAGTAAATTTATCTGCACATTTGAGTTTGACACCTTTGCTTCAAACACTGGAAATCTGTTCTAATCACAGTTTAAAGTGGAGCTGTACAATTCATAACCAGATATGGTTTCCTTGAAGTCATAAGAAATATAAGCTATATGTATTTATATTTTGTTTGTAAGTACTATAATTTTTCACTTATTTGTTTTTTATTTTATTTTTTAAACATTCATAATGGATTTTATTTCAATTATAGGTGTACATAAATCATCACAAGTCAGTTTTACAGATTTTGTATCCCAAACCCACAGTGCATCCCCCCACCCCCCAGACTGTCTTATTTGAAAAAACAAAGTTTTCCAAAGTCTGTGAGTCATTGTCTGTTCTGCAAAGAATTTTTCACTTATTTGTATTTATATGTGTTTCTGTGTACATTTACATGTATATGTATATAAGTTTCCATAAGGATATTCATTTAAAATAAAAAGAAAAAAAGTCTAATACAGCTTACATGGAGTTTATTGTCTTATAAGACATGAGGCTTAGGAGAGAACAATTGCAGGACTGGTTAGTTCAGATACTTAGCAATATTACCAAAGGCTCAGCTGAACTCAGAACTGCTTTAACCACAGGCTTGTTTCCTCATGGTTGTAATTTGGCTGTCATGGCTCCAGCTTTTACTGCCCCTCTGAGTCTTATTCAGGGGCAGGAAAAATAATTCTCATCAAACACTCCTTTTTTTTTTAAGTCAAAACACTCCTCAAAATAACTTTTTTCAGTCAAAAAAAATCATGTCAATTTTTAAGATAAATTATTCTCAAAGACAATAGAATTTCCAAGACAGACTTGATTAGGCTGAGAATCCTAACCTCTTTCAGGGCATGGCCTACTAGAGTGCAGAAGTGGTCATTTGATCCACATTTCTTCTCTGTTGGATGGAAAACCATGGGGGGGGAAAGACTTACAGAGATGGTGAATCATGACTGGTACAAATATCACCTCTTTGTTATCATGAGTGTTACCATTTTTAGTTCTTTTATACTTGCTGTGAGTTTTTAAATCAATATTAAGCAAACAAGATATACCTTCTATTGAGGTTAAATTATATCTTTCTTATTGTGATACTTAAAGAACTTAAAATATAAACATTTGGAAGCAAAAATCAAAGCAGAGTCCAAATTGTTATAATATAGATATTTTAAGTGGATTTATCTTGATAATTTTCCTACAGAGTAAGAAAGTGTGCTATTTCCTTTCTACCTGAAGAGGTGATGAAGGAGTTAAACAGTGATACAGAAATGCTTTCATATTTTCCCTTGGTCAGGCTATTCAATATTGTACATTTTCAAAATATTCAATGAAACAGTATTAAAATGCACCATGAAATAAATCCATATATACACATATGTAGGCATACATATATTTCATGATGATTGTCCTTTTAATTAGCAAGTCAGATTGAAAGTTTTAAAACAGTTTATTAGCATCTAGTCCATGATTTACTGGAGAAGCAATTTGATAAGTAAAACAAAATCCTTGTGTTTTATGTTTTTTTTACAATTCATTGAAGGGAAGTTATTCTCTCAGGTGACATGACCCTCTTTGAGACTGAGTAGAAATAACAGCCTGACTTTCTGGAAATATACCTCCTTATTGTTCTATTGATATATAAGAATATGATTTGGTATCAATATCTTATTCCTAGGTTTCTATTATTCTCACATCCTCAGTTTTATTCACCTTCCTTGCCCCTTATAGGAAAGCATGAGCCATTGATAATGGCAAGAAAAAAAGGGGTTGGCACTTAAAGCTGAATTACTGGGAAGGATTACAGAGTAAAAGAGAAAATTTTGTTTTGAAAGTCTGAAAAAATAAAAAGCATAAATTGCATACTGTTATATGTTTCTATATAAGGCAAAGGGAATTTCTTATCTCTACATGAGGATGTTTCCTGAGCTTCCACCCACTTTCAATGGGCATTTAAATCAAGGCATTTATTAATGGTGATACTATTTTACAGAAAAAAAAAGAAAAAAAATGAAAGTATAAAAGTGTACAACATGATGAAAACTCAAAGACAAGTACAACCAAAAAGTTTTAAATTGCTAAATTTGCTTTAATTTTTTTTGCATCCATAATCTTTCTAATCCAAAGAAGGAACAGTAATTAAGATTAGCACGCTGATCATTAAATCAAGTGAACTTATATATTAAGTGAATGGACTGTACAGGTCTTCATTTATAGAGAAAACAGGGGATTCAGTGATGTTTATATTTCTGGAAAATCCTAGAAATGGTGCGAGAGCTCTGGGGACAAATGGTTGCCTGAGTTTCACTCTTTCTGTCTAATGTTAACATCTTTCTATGATGGAACCTGAGTGCCTCCAAATTCTCATGTCTTCAGGGATCACCTTTCTCTTTTAAATGTATCCAAACATAACCCAGCCTGGATCATCTTCCTGCTTATGGCAGTAAATCCTCACCTTTATGGGCCCCTATCCTTGGTAAGTCTGGATAGTACAGGGATCCTTAAATGTCCAGTAAATCCATCCTGTGTCTGCTTGTCCACTCTTACTTGAGATTCCTGTTCTGAGCACTCTGGTGATCAGGGTTTGCCCTCATAATCTTCTCTCTAGTAAAGGATCCTCTGTACACTGTTATGTCATATGCAAGGTGACAACCTCCATCCTTCCTGGTAACATACCCATAAACATCATTCTTCAAAGAAAAGAACCAAGAAAGCTAAAACTGCCATGTAGCATTCAAAAAGAAACTAGAAAGAGCAGAATGGGATTACAACACAAAATATTAAAAATATAAGCAAGAGGAGTTCTCTTGTGGTGCAGCAGGTTAAGGATTGGCTTGGGTCACTGCTGTTCCGTGGGTTCAATCCCTGGCCCAGGAACTTCTGCATGCTGTGGGTGTGGCCAAAAATATATATATGCAAGAAAAAAAATGTTAATGGTTATCACTGTTCCTTTGAGTGCACCTGTACCCTTTTACAGGTTTCTGATTTATTCCAGTTCCCCTTGCCCTGTGCACTATGTACGTGTGTACCATGCTGCTGATTTGAATATATTTCCTAGGAGCCCTTTCAACCAGTTTTTGATTTATTGGAGTCCAGGCTCCAAACCCAGACTCAAATAAATGATAACTTTCTATCCCCAAACAAATCCTACTTCCTTTAATTTTGTACTTAAATTGGAGGCATCTGTTCCTTCAATCACTACCTATGCTACTCGCCCGAGAATATTATGTAGTCCAGGTTCTAAACTAGCAAAATCAAGACCTGACAATACTTTTACTTGGTATTGGTTCAAGATAACCCCATGAATAATGACTATGCCTATTAAAAGTACCTGGCTCATTGTGCTTACCTGGGGGGTTCCTTCTGGTATTAAGGGTGGGGGAAACTGTCCTCTAAACAATTTCCAATTTCTGCCCAAGAAGAAAGACATGGCTTGTCACTCCAGTACTGCCTCTCAACTGCAAAATTTAAGGGTGAAAATATTCTTCTTGCAACAAAAAGAAACAGCTAGAAATGGAAATAAATGTTGTTGCTCTACATACATTTTGAGCAACTACTGTTGTGTTTTGTCATGTAGCAACTGCCTCAGGATACAGTCTGTTGTAGCAGCATCCTCTTATAGTCACATGAAGGTTAGCATTAGCAGACGTCTTATGTTTGCATTTTAAAGTACCATTACAGTTTTTAGAGATACTGTCAAAAGAAGCAACTAATTTAACAATACAAATCTCTAAGATTGGATGAGATTTAGAGGAGGGGTGTAAATTTCTTTTTTTTTTCCAGCCCAAGGATTTAAAAAGAAAACCTTGAAAATTTCCTTTAGTGACATCAACCAAAAAGTTAAGTATCATATATTGCTGAGAACTTACCTTTCAGGCCTGGAACTGATCTGGGAGTGATGTGCTACTTGCATTGAAGACAAGCCTCTGGCAACAAAATGCTTCAGCCCTTTCTAAAGGTGTCATATTCCTTATCAACCTAAATATGCTGTGCAGAAAGTCCTAAATTTAATGGGTTTAAAAGAGAAGCTGATTCACATTTTTGAAAATTTGATATCTGAGTGATAGATAACCTGCAGCAACTTTTTGTTAAACAATTGTATTTTATTTGCTTTCTACAATGAGAAAATGAGCATGGTTTTATGGTTGATAAAATATGTTCAAATGTTTCTTGTGCATAGGGATTAATCTTATTATTTAATTAAAATAGTTTCATGCTGGCAGCATTTTAGTTTTTATTGCATTTTAGTAGAATATAAAATTGTACACAGTTATTTCTCATTTGAACAAATATGTCTTTCTGGTTTGCACTAACATTGAGTCATTGCCAAAATACTTCCTCCCACCCCAGGTCTGTTCCAGTTAAACACAATTCTCCTTTAGCATGTTCTGCCTGGAGGAAAAACTGTTCTCTGTCTTCATGACAGAATCTATCAAAGGGGCTGTGCTTCATAGCCTTTCCAGTGACAGTGCTTCAAGAAAAATTGCTGATTGAAAATAATGTGCAAACCTTCTACTGGGCATTGCTCAGGTAAATCTCTCTTTTTAATGGCCAAGGGTCACTTTGTCTCAGAATAACTGTACACACATCCACAGAACTATGGTTTGGAATATGGCTTTCCTCAAATGGTTCCTTTGCAGTCTCTCCAGATGTTTTGAAAATATTTTTAAAGAGATGATGAAAATGAGTTAGTAAATATATTCACGATCATGTCCAGATGCTGAATAACTCATAGAATATTCTATGGTGATTCACAAGGGCCCTGTGAAAGTTACTCAAAATCATTCTCAGCTGAACTTTGAAAAATGTCATCTGATCTTGACAACACTCAATTAAAAAGAAAAGGACTTTGGTTTAATAATCTGTTGATGGGTGATTCAGCTGGAATTGTTTTTGATCTCTTAATGCTGAAAGTTTTGTGCTTCTGAACGAATACCTGATTTTTATTTTAAATTGCAATGCAATTTAATATTAATACATACATTTAAATGCATTTGTATATTTCAAGGTTTGTGCCAGGGTGTTTAGAAATTTGGTGTTATCCTACTTGAGTTTTCTTATTAGTCATGACACTTTTTTATGGTTTTCATCTGAAAAAAAAAAGAATTTTGGTTGACTTTCCTAACCTAGTAGAATCAGTACATAAACTATTTGATTTTTTTCATTTTATGTTTGAGGATTTTCTACAGCCTTAGATGGGTTTTCACGACAAGCATTGGTATATTTGAGATAATGAGCTGAAGCTAAATATGTGCTGATTCCTGGTATTTTGTGGAAATGTTTTGCTAGGGTTTTAATTAGGTTTTAAATGCACATGTGAGTATGCATGTGTATTTCCATTGTATATGTGTTTGAGAGAGAAATCTCCTAAAAGGAATGAAATAATGTAGCACATTGAGGGTATTGAGTTAATTGACAGCTTATCCTACAAAAATAAGATAGAATCCTTTATAATTTGTAAAGTAAAAATGTAGAAATACTATACTGAATCAAATGAAGAAATTCTTATATTGCTCTTTCACAAATATGATCTAAGAAACCATATTTCTTAAGAGGTTAAGCCATATGGAGTCTATTTACATAGACCCATGATTTCAGAACATAAGTACAGTTGGCAGAGCCTATGTGTTTAGGGTAACAGCATTTTGAGAAAGTAATTTTCAAAAGGTTTTTATGATCCATGTTCCTCAGAAGAGAAAGTGGGATCCTAAATTGATGCAAGAATTCACACATTATTAAACATTTTACATATTGTGAGAAACTTAAGGAGAGGTTCTGGATTTACATATCTTTTCCCAGATGAGGTCAGGGATCCAACCTGCATCCTCATGGACACCATTTTGGGTTCTTAACCTGCTGAGCCACAGCAGGAACTCCTGGATTTACATATTTTAATACCTAACTTCAGTAGAATCATAGAATGGTAAAGCTGGAAAGGAATGTAAAGACATTAAAATTTCTTAATTCATACATATTTAAAGAGAAGCCCAAAGAGGTGAAATGTCTTTCCGAAGGGCATATGGGATCCCACATCGTATTCTTGCAGCTGCACTCCACTGCCTCTTATCCATAGCTAAGGCTTTCCTTATCATGATTATCAATTTGTTTCTTAACCAACAACCTACAGGTTGCAGTGCCCAAGGACTAAGCCATGACAGCCCTTATTGGCTCATTTTCCTTATCTCTGATGAGGACACTGTGAACAATACAAAAACAGGTGTGAAATCATTCAACATCTGGACCTCTGGGAATGCTTACATGGCAATTGAAGGAAATCATCATTGAAATTTGTAGTAATAGATAAAGGCTTTTTTGAAAGGCATTCTACATGGAAATTTGTGCTATGTCTCCAGTCAGTAGATTCACTAAATACTGCCTCTCTAAGGACCCTTTCCTTTTCACCTCCCTCACATGCACCACCCCATGCCTTCTCTCTCCATCAGTGAGAGAAGAAGCCATCCTTTGGTTTTTGGACCTGGTTTCAGTAAATCCACTGACTAGTCTTACGCTGAATGAGCCTTTTTGCTTTACATTTTTGATCAGACCCACTAGATGTAAACTCCATAAAACAGGAATTTATGCCATTTTTTTTAATCCTGAACAAATGACACACAGAAGACATTCAATAGATATTTGTTAAATGAAATAGTAGTTGAGAGAAAAATCAGAATAAATATAGTTGTGGGTAAAAGAAATTCTAGATTTAAGATTCTGAATCTTGAACAAAATTCAGACAGACAGAATTATCTATGGATTGATATTTCATCCTGTTACAAGTAAGCTAAAATTTCAAGCAGATTTGGGGTAATGCGGTGCCCAAAGGTAAAAATGAAGCCAACTTCACTCAAAGAGCACTTATCTCTTTCCCTTAACCATACGTGATTTGTTGTTTCCCAAATTTCTTTCTGAGGAAGGTATGCAAACTTCATAATAAAATATAATCAGCTTATCTATAATTTTAATAATTCAACTATTTAGTAAAAACTTCTGTGTCACAGTTTAAATAATTCTTAACCATACCAGTTGCTTTAGAAGTCCTTACAAAAGGATTTTAAAGCACTTTAAGAATGCTTTAGTTGGGGCAAAAATAAATCATTAAACAAGATTCCTTACTTAGGAAGAATGGTTTTAAAGAGCAGTTTTCACCCCATGGGGTCTGACGTGGTTCTGCTCTTACTTGTGTACTGTCTCTGTTACACTTTCATGAACAACATACACAAACACACATTCAAGTGCAGTAAATTTAAAATAACTGAGTGCATTAGGTTCCTATGGCTGGGCAAAATACTATGCCATTTTGTTCCTATGGCAGTGATACCATAAACTCAGTGGATTAAAACAACACAGATTAACTCTTACAGTTCTGGAAGGCAAAAGTTCAAAATAGATCTTACTGGGCTAAAATCAAGTTTTCGTCAGAGCCTCAGTTCTTCTGAAAGCTCTCAGGGAGAATCTGTTTCCTGGCCTTTTCTCGTCTAGGAGTTGCCTGCATTTCTTTGCTTGTGGCCCCAGTCTCTACCTTCAAAGCTGAGAGTTCAACATCTTCCAATTTCTCTCTCTGCTTCTGCCATCACACCAATATTTTTGAATTAACTCTACTCCCTCCCTGTTCTATGGATGCTAGTGATTAAATCAGGCCCACCTAGAAAACCCAAAATAACTACCTCCATCTCAAGAGCCTTAACTAGGTGCCATCCACAGAGTCCTTTTAGCCATGTAAGGTAGTATATTGACAAATTCTGAGGATGTGATATCTTTGGGAGGCCATTTTCTGTTTACTACAAAGACTTTTTTCTATGGTTAAAGAAAAGTGATTGTTAGAAAAGTCTGTAAGTTTTCTATCATTCCAATTTATTGTTCCGCTACACAAATTCCCAACCATATGAGGTGTGATGGAAGAGTTATTACTCATGAGACAAGATTTATAAGAACTTAATATATATTAGACATGTAATCAATACACATTGCAGGGATAATTGAATAAACTTAGTGGAATCCTCGATTTTAATTTTGAATCAAATGGAAGAACATTAAGGCAAGAGTCTTTTTAATTTTATTTTATTTTTATGGCCACACCCTTGGCAAGTGGAAGTTTCTTGGACCAAGGACTCAATCTGAAGCACAGCTGTGACCTATGCTGCAGCTCAACAACATTGGACCCTTTAGCCTACTGTGCCAGGAGGGGATCAAACCCATACCTCCGCAGTGACCCAAGCCACTGAAGTAGGATTCTTAATCCACTGCACCACAGAGGGAACCCTAAAGCAAGATTCTTTATCACTCTGACCTCGGTTTTGATGACCAATATATGGGAAAAGCCATGACCAATGCAACCAGATAAAATTCATGCCTTTTTAATTTTAGTCCATAAGACACTGATCATAATGAAAGTCTATACTCATAGGATTAAAGAAAGAACTCAGAATCTGTGGCCCTTGGCCTAGGAGATTTGGGGATCTAAGCTAAATTTGTGGGTTACTCTTCATATTTGTAAACTTCTAAGCACTGTTAATAACCTCTCTGTATCAATCAATGCAAACTCTGAGTAAAGATTTTGATAGGAAAGTGGAGCCATGTACTTGACAGCTGTAGTTGATTGGCAGTATAGCTAATACTGAAATAATTACCTGGCATGCAGATATTTACATATGCCTATAGCTTCTGAATTTGATGATTGACATGAGGCATTTCTAAATTCCTCAAATTTATTTTCTTCTTGAGCTAGAAGTCTTGTTAGAAGGAGTGTTACTCTAATAAGATCTTTGACTCTTGAGACGATGTTGAATTAAAGAAATTAACAAGAAATCTTAAAATAAAGCTTTAAAAGTTTCCCAAACCCTTTCCTATTTCCAGCATGATTTGAGGTAGGTTTCATTTTAAAATAGAAGACTGTTGTAACGTTATAAATATTTCTGTTGATTATCTCGTGATTTTTTTTTTTTTTTTGTCTAGGATCTGTCTTCAATAATTCACAAATATCTGTGCTTGCTGCTGGCTGTCTGCTAATCAGACTCAAAATGCATCATTATTTGATTTACTAAGGCTTAATATATGACTGCATCTTATTTAGCAATTCATCTCTACATCATTTTAAGTTTGCTTTATCTTTTGAATCCATGCTTCTTCTATTTGTAATAACCATGCTGTGGTTTTCTCTAAGATTTATCTTAGAACAAAAGGAAGTGGACCAGTACTTCAGCAAACACTGAAAATAGCATCACTGCGATTACTAAGATTAATGCCCATCTCTATCAATAAGGAGAAGTTGCTGAAGGATTTACCTTTTTGACCAGGCATCACTTGGTGGTTGCAAACGTCATATTTTGTCTGCATTTATTCTGACTTACTGAACCACAAATAGATATATTTTAAAAGGAAAGTATAATGAAGGCTCCAAAATTCAGTGCAGTCATTTCAACTCTACGGTTACATTTATTAACCTATTTAAACTATTCTGTTTCCATTTAAAAAAAAAAAAAAAAACTCAGGCATTGCCTTCCCCTATTTAATATTTATATAAATATTTTACTTTTTTAGAGAAAGAATAAAATTGTCTAGAATAAAGATAGTAAGACAAAAATAGAGACATAAATGGACTATGGAGCATATGGAGGTTCTCAGACTAGGGGTTGAATTGGAGCTGTAGCTGCTGGCCTACACCCCAGCCACAGCAACGCAAGATCCGAGCCTCATCTGTGACCTACACCACAGCTCACGGCAACACCGGATCCTTTACCCATTGAGTGAGGCCAGGGATCAAACCGGCATCTTCTTGGATATTTGTTGGGTTTGTTAACCACTGAGCCATGACGGGAACTCCAAACAAGTTTCTTTATGAAACTATTCCTTTTTCAGATAACAAAGTCATGTAGTTGACCCTAAGGAAAGAACATGATCCTACCTGCCTTAACAAGAGTCCAAGTATTTCACTAACCAAAAATTTATATCACTTTATTTAGTTATACTTTAAAGTGAAAGGAAGCTGAGAATAAAATCTGCTTTTATGCCACTTAAGTAAAAAATGTAACCTGTCTGTACTTCCCTTCTTTCTCTGGTTCTGTCAGGGACAATGCAGTCCTGGAAAAGATATCAATAGCCTAGGATGCTGAACTCATACCACTGTGATAGGGATGGAGTAGGCACAGGTAGTTGTAGAAGTCCCAGTAAGATACTATGGATAGAGAGGGAAACCTAGCAGACTTTGGGAGATCACCATAAGTTAATACATTGCTCAAGAAAGCGGTCAGAACAAGCCAGGCTTGTTTGACCAGTGGAAGTGCAAGAATTGCCTCAGGTCATTGGGTGGGGCATGGGTGAGGCCTGCATTCAGGTTCAGACCAAGGGCAGGTGTTTGAGGACCTCCCTTCTGCTGATTTGAATACACACCTTACCAGATACCAAGGAGGAGCTACTACTCCCAGAAAAGAAGAGGAAGTCTTTTCCCACACCCACTCCCCTTGAATTGTAAAACTGTAGTCCACCCGATCCTCAGGGCAGAGCCTCCTTCCCTGCCAACCAACATCTTTCACAGGCATCCTATCTTAATAAATTTATTTCTTGCCTATCACTTTGTCTCTCACTGAATTCCTTCTGTGCAGAGGCATGAACAACCTGAACCTCAGTAAGTCCAGACACTGGGTGAGTGATTCTAATTTAAAACTGTGGGTTTAAGTCTCAATCTGGGATTAGGCCGCCACGGTCAGGCCATTAGTGCTGTCAGTTTCAACTGGCCCAGAGACAATTTCTACCTACTGACATGAAAGCTGTTAATTGATAGGGAAACACTGAAAATATCTAAACTTCACGGGGAGCTATCTCCAAACTGTGCAGTGTTGCAGAGAATAGCTTTTTTTCAAATTCTGTAGGAAATGGTTTTCTAACGTCGCCAAGGTATTTTGCTTGCCTGTTGTTTGTTTCAATAAAACGTTTGATTAGTCTTTGTTGAATGAAGACTTTCATTCATCTAAACATGGAACAAAAGAATCACTCTCATGATATGTACTTTTGGGAAAATAAATCTTTTAAAAGTCAGCGGGTGGGAAAAAAAAACACTAAACCTTTGGAAATTTCTTATAGAATTCTTCCTCTGTTTTAGTTTTCTGAATCTTTGAACTCACCATTGAAGTCATAAGTACACAGAGAAAGAGAACAGCTAAGCTGAAGCCTGAAACTACAGGATGAGCATCCAAGAACAGTTAATTTCATTCAAGTCAGAATTCGACTTGCCCTCAGAATTTTTTCCTTAAACTTTAATTTAGGTAACTGTGATGTAAAAGGTTAATTTTCAGATTGTCAGAGGCAAGGTGGGTCTGGCCACAGTATATTCTGCAACCTTGACTGTCAAGGCTGTTGGGTGAGGAAGTTATTAGCTTTATGATAAACTGACTCTGGAATGAGTCCTTACCAGGGATAGTCTCTGTCAAATTACAGCCATCAGAGACAATGATGAAATTGAGCTTGTTTCTTATAGACACTTTTACATGAGAAAAACCATCTGTGCATTTAGGACTGTGCATTGAGAAGTTCTAGAAAAGGGATTTCAGTGCTGTTAATTCATTGCTATAGTTCGGTGTGATCAGTATATTCAATGCGGGAGCAGAACTAGTGATTCAACACAGAAAAGATCCTGTTTGATTTCCTCAAATGAAGTGACCGAAAGAGACTGTCAGTGTGTTCTGGCCCAGCCAAGAAGGTTACAGTCCAGGGTTAGGAGTCTAGTCTTAGCAGAGAATCACACAGGAATGCACCTGGATCCTGAGCAAATGACATGTAGAAATTAAGTTTTGTATATTTTACCAACAAAATGGAGATTCATATTACTGAACTTGAATGTTCCCTTGGTTCTTAGAAACAGAGATCATCAAATCTATGGCAGAAGAATCAATTTAAGGTTCACTTCCAAACTTGGTTGTTTGAGCTGACTGTCTAAAGAGAATCACTTCTGAAATTTGTGTTTCCAGATAACCAAACTGTTGAAAGAGGGAGTGAGAGATTGGTCCCCCAGGTCTATAGCAAGTTCCTGGGTTGGGTCATCAAGTGAGAACTTTGACTTTGTGAAGGAAAGAATTCAAGAGTCAGCCAAAGTAAACTGACAGCGAGTTTATTTAGAGAGATACACATTCTATAGGCAGAATGAGGTTCATCTCAGAAAGAAAGAGTACTCCCGGGTTGTAGGATGGTTAGATTTTATGAGCTGGGTAACTTCATATGCTAATGAGTGAAAGAAATATTCTAACTATTTGGGGAGATGGGGATTTCCAGGAATTGGGCTACTACTCAATTTTTGGCCTTTTGTGGTCAGCCTCAGAACTGTCATGGTGCTTATCATGGTGCTGGTGGGTGTGTTATTGTATTACAGTGAGTGTATGAAGAGGCTCAAGATCTACTGGAAATCAAATCTTCCACTATCTTGGGCCTAGTGGGTTCTAATCAGTCTTTGTTGCATCTTCAATGGCTGTGTCATTCTTTTAACGTTGTGCCCTGACCCCTTCCTTCCTGTCTCAAAACTGTTGCATGGAGTCTTTTCCAAGTGGTCAGAAGTTAATTGAGCTAAAAGAGATGTTAACTAAAAACATTAAAAGAAAAGAATAGATTCAAATCTATAAATCTAAGGATGTTTAATGTTTATTACAACATCAGAAGTGAGCAGGTAAAGAGCCAAGTGGAGGGATCTTGAGACCTTGACTGCCTTCTCCTAGAGGGTTTTATGCTGCATCATTTTTCATCAGTTCTTACTTGCTTGTGCACTCATTTGTTTATTTGGTATCATCAGATTGCACATTCAAGGAATATCTATTACTACATTCTTTTTTATTATTATACATTTTTGCAATTATAATACTGCAGAATTATGTAGAAAATGAAAATGATAAGAAAGCATGGCTTTTTTTTTTAATGTATTTGGAAATTCCCAGGCTAGGGGTTGAATTGGAGCTGCAGCTCTAGGCCTATGCCACAGCTGTTGCTAAAACTCTGTCCACTGGTGCTGAATAGAAATACAAAGACAGAGTTCTGGGTGAAGGAGAAAAAGAGACTTGTTCCTTTGCCAGACAAAGGGGACTGTAAGGCGAGGGTGGGGAAAAGAGAATGAGATGGATGTTCAGGTAAAGAGAAGAAAATTTATTAGAGGGAAAAGGAGAGAGTGACTGATCCTTGAGAAGAGCCAGCCCCCCTACCCTTCTGTCAGGGGCCTTATTATACCCCACAGATGGGAAATTGATTCCCTGAAGCAGGGGTGGGGGGGTTTAGTTTATCTTTTGGCTGGCTGCAGCTGGACTCTGGTGGTCACGTAACCGTGAGAAATTTGGAGGTGTTCCACGGTAGGGGGTTCTTGTAGTCTTGGGAAATTAGGCACCAGTGGCGAAAACAGTATGTCACTTGAGCAAGGTGGTCAGTCTCATGAGTTAGCATAATGATCCATTTTAACAATAAGCCCGCCCCCCCGCCCCCCCCACCCGTATAGCCACTAATAGGGAACACAGCAGGCTAATGCCTTAAAGACCCTGCCCCCCTTGGGAGAGATTAGATGGTGGTTTTATAGTTTTTGTAAGTGGAAAGTAGGGTCACAGATAAGGATCAGCATGGAGGCAAGCTTGCATTGTTTCTCAAAGCTGGTGTTCAGTGGTCCCAGAACTGGTTCCAGTGGTCCTCCTTCTTTCCAGAATGAAGAATGCTTCATCAAATAGTAGTTCTACAGAAGGGCTCAAAGATATTGTTATGCACATTTCTTGAGGAGGAACCAGGGCCCTGCCCTAAGGCTGCACTATTGTGTCTTGATTGCTCCTCCCTGGCCTTTGCATCCCCTCCCTACCCCCATTAGCAACTGTTTGAACCTGTGCTTTGGATCTCAGGGAATGTCATGGAGTCTGAAGTTTATTTCCTAAAAACAAGAAATGGGGGGACACAGAAAGGCTTGTGTGCCCAGGAGCCATACAGAACGCTGCCCTGTTACACAGCCACAGCAACACAGGTTCCGAGCCACATCTGTGACCTATGTTACAGCAACTCCAGATCCTTAACCCATTGAGTGAAGCCAGGGAGTGAACCCTCATCCTCACAGACACTGTGTCAGCTTCTTAACCCAGTGAACCACTACAGGGACTCCCTTATTTTCTTAATTGCTTTTAACTTGGTTCACTATGGAGTAAAACTTGTTTTATCATATGTGTGTGTAGATATTTATTAGAAAATAGGCTGTGCCCTAACATGATTATACAGTATTCAAATTAGTCTGAGAGTAACAGAGAAGGGAAAAGAAATCACATGGAAATAAGATACAAACCATTATCAGTCACAAAATTAGCTTTGGGATTTTATGATTAAGTCAAACCAGATAAATTATTTTATGGCTATCTTCTGGGCTTTATGGCAATGCAACATTTCAGCCATGTGGAAAATATTGGAAAGCTGGAATGTAACTTTCAAGGCTATATCAAAGGATTTAGTTCACTTAGCAACACAGAAATATGACTCTTCAAACTCTCTGTGGGTGTGGAAGTAATAACAGTTTTGCCCATAAAGTAGAATTAAGCAAATGAGAAATTCCAGACTAAAAGTATAGGCAGCAATTAACCAAAGCGATGTTCTATATTTGTATACTACTTATACATTTTTCTCCCTAGTTTTTCTTTTTTAGATTCCAAACTGTAAGGAGGATTTTTCCATATAGTCATGTATGAATTTGATGTGAACATAAAATATACCCATGTAAATGGTAAATACTTCACTAGTTTTACATGCCAATAATCATCCCCAGAATTTATACCTCTGGGGTTATCCTCATAAAGCCTAGAAAACATTGTAAACACCTCCCAAACAAGTGAAATAAGAAAGTCTCTCTATTGTTTGAAATGCTTTATTTTGCATCCTTGATTTCTGTTAATTCTCTGCTCACATCATACTTGGCCATGTCCACTGGGAAAGATAAGTCTTGGTTACTCTCTTTCTTAGAGAATAACATAGATCCTATCCTTATCCAAGGGGTTCCTGCTGAGCTAAGATGTTTCTGGAATGTGCATGCACAGATGCTCACACACACAAGCGCACATACCCATATCTGCTTTGGTCAATAAAAATTGTTACTCTTGGGGCAAAATTCAGACTTTGGTTTTTGGATTTATACTTTTGGATTTTGTTTGAACATTTATCTTTATTTTATTTCCATCACAGAGAGGTAATTCAGTGTAGAGAAAAGTCACTTATACATGCTCAGGTTTTCTCATGATTGTATGTAATCATACAACGTTCAGCTATTTTCAGATTTTCACATGTATTTTATGTACTACTCTAATCACACTCTTTATTATCATGCCCTATGCACATTCTGTCAGGTAGGTTAGTATTACTCCCATTTTTATAAAAGGCATATACAAATGTTTTGACATTTCAAAGAACAGAGCTAGCGAATGAGTGTAAATGAAAATGCAAACTTCTACCTTCTTTTTCTTTGTTTTAAACTTTTATGTTCATTTTGTAGCTAATTAGGGAACTGTAGTTGCCTTGCTTTCCTGAAAATAAATTTATCCAAGTTGAGATACCTTTGTTTCAATGGATTTTCTTTTTTTTTTTTTTCTGCTTTGAGCCACAATTTCAGTATCTGGTGCGTGAAAATGAAAACTCCATATGAAGCTGTGCTTCTCCGGGAATGTGGCTTTCTTCTCTAATAAGAAATGAAGATTATTCTTTAATTAACGTGTAGTTATAAGCCAGGACTAAAAGCATTTCTTTCAAAAATTTTTCTTCAAAAAACGGTTACTTTGGGAGTTCCCACTGTAGCTCAGTGGAACAGAATCCAACTAGCATCCATGAGGATGTGGGTTGCATCCCTGGCCTTACTCAGTGGGTTGGGGATCCAACCTTGCCCATGGGCTGTGGTGTAGGTCACAGATGTGGCCTAGATCCTGCAGTGCTGTGGCTGTGATGTAGGCCAGCAGCTGTAGCTCCAATTCGACCCCTAGCCTGGGAACCTCCAATATGTGGTAGGTGCAGCCTTAAAAAGCAAAAAAAAAAAGGTACTTTGGAGTTCCTGCTGTGGCACATTTAGATTGGTGGTATCTTGCAGCATCAGGACACAGGTTCAATCCCAGTCCTGGCACAGTGGGTTAAAGATCCATCATTGCTGCAGGTGGGGCATAGGCCACAATTGGCTCAGATTTGATCCCTGGCCCAAGAAGTCCTTATGCTTCAAGGTGTCCAAAAAAGAAGAAAAAAAAGAAAATTAAAGAAATATTTGATTGAAACAATGGGGAATTCCCTTTGTGGCTCATCAGAAATGAACCCGACTACTATCCATGAGAATGCATGTTGTATCCCTGGCCTCACTCTGTGGGTCGGGGATCTGGCATTGACCTGAGCTGTGGTGTAGGTCACAGATGTGGCTCAGATCCTGTGTTGCTGTACCTTTGGCATGGGTAGGCAGTTACAGCTCTGATTTGACCCCTAGCCTGGGAACTTCCATATGCTGCTGGTGCAGCTTTAAAAAGCAAAAAAAAGGGGAGTTCCAGTCATGCTTCAGTGGTTAAGGAATCCGACTAAGAACCATGAGGTTGCAGGTTCGATCCCTGGCCTTGCTCAGTGGGTTAAGGATCTGGCGCTTGCCATGAGCTGCGGTGTAGGTTACAGATGCGGCTCGGATCCCGCGTTGCTGTGGCTGTGGCGAAGGCCGGCAGCTACAGCTCCTGTTAGACCCATAGCCTGGGAACCTCCATATGCCATGGGAGCGGCACTAAATAAGGCAAAAAAAAAGACACAAAAAATAGAAAAAAAAGTTGTTTCTTTAAAATACATGATAAGAGATCAGGAAAAGAAAATGAATGTTCTAAAACTGATACTTTGGCTAATTAGATACCATAGATTTTTTGTTTTTCTTCTAGGCACTTAAAACAATCATTGCATCTGTCATTACACTATTGACTTATATTCTTATCTTAAATTATAATTTTCTCTGTCTTTTTATATTTAAAATATAAGAAAGTGATGTGGAAAGACAGCTTTTTGGGTTAAAAAAATCATACAGCATTTGTAAATCTCCAAAGAAATTATTCCAAAACTATCGGTCATTGCATATGTTGCTACATGTAGGATTTGGGGATTTAATTTCATCCTTGTTAACAAAAAGCCAGAAACATTACTGAATTATTACTGTTCATTCTTTTCTTACTGATTTGTAAGTCCTCTCTGCCCTTGTCTAATCTCTACTGAAGTTACTCTCTGCTTCCTTTTCTTATAATTATTGTCTAAACTTGGTGTCAAATTTACAATAGCTCTAGAGAGTTAGTTGAATGGTTTTCCACTGATCCTATATGTATAGAACTTCCATCAAGATTTTGCTAAAGCACAGAGAACTCTACCCAATATTTTGTGATAACCTATTTGGAGAAGTAATCTGAAAGAGAATGGATGTATATACACATATAATTGAAACACTTTATTGTACAGCAGAAATTATTACAACCTTGTAAATCAACTATACCTCAATAAAATGTAAAAAAAAATGGTAAAAATCTGATAACAAAAAGATTTTGCTGAAGCTATTTATAAGTCAGCCTGTAGATTTTAATATAGAAATTACTGGTTTGATGATACCATATTTTTAAATGATCACTGTGTTCAATTTTAATCTTTCATTGTGTAATTTTGCTAATTAATGTTGTTTTGAAGAATATTAGAGAATTTCCTCCATCTCCATTCTCAAATTTCTTTTTTTAATTTATTGCTTCTTTTTCTTCCATGTTTAATTTGCTCTTCTGCTTTTTGCCTAAATCATTGTTTTTGTTTTTGTTTTTTTCATTCCTGCATAGAGTTGTTGGATTATACCTTACCTTCTCTCTGTTAAGGATATTTTATCTGAGTAAGAGCATGGTTCTGAAGCTATTTTGTATTCAGTTCTTAAGGGCATTGTTCACTTAAATTTTTGCTTAACTTGAACATTTTCTTCCATTTTTTTTTGGTGAAATATGTTTTCACTGTCTCACTCTATTAGCCCTCTCCTTCTCTTCTCTTTCTCCTTCTTAATACTTTTTTGCCTTTCAAGCTACATTATTTTATTATTTTGTTGTTTTACTTCAATTTTGATATATTAGTGTACTTTATTTAGCTTTGTTTAATTTGTCTTTCTTTTAATAAAACATTCCTTGTCTAGTTTTGTAACAGAAATTTTGGCATGCTCTCCTATGGCCTTATCTCTATTAGGCATTGTTAAGCTTTTTCTTTTTCTTTTTACATCTACGGGTGGCATATGGAAGTTCCCAGGCTAGGGGTTGAATTGGAGCTGAAGCTGCCGGGCTACAGCATAGCCACAGCAACACAGGATCCAAGTCACATCAGGGACACACACCTGAGCCCACGGCAATGCCCACATCAATGCCTGATACTTAACCCACTACGTAAGGCCAGGAATCAAATCCCCATCCTCATGAATATTAGTCAGGTTTATTGCAATTAAGCCACAGTGGTATCTCCTTAAGCTATTATAATCAGCTTTGGGCTCAGAGCAAATTAGAAACTCTGGAAGTGAAGTAGCAGCCCATACAGTGCAGAGAACTACAACTGCAGTCAGTAAACAAAATACTGAAAAATGCAAAGTGCCCAGCCTGTGTCTTTTCACTTGTGAGTCTATTAATATTTATTTTTCTCCCCACACTCTTCGTTTTTCCTTACTGATTTCATTGTAAAGGGTTCTTAAACTAGATGGAAAAATTCTCTCATCAAGTTGTGTTTAAATGCCAGCCAAAAAAAAAATGAGTTGCTCTCGGATTTGATTTTTGACTACAACTTGAGAAAAAAAAATCAATTTTGCCACTTGTGAGTTTCCTGGATTCTACCTCCCATTCTCCTGCTTTTCAGCTTCTACTCAAACATTCTGGCTGACTGTGCAGTGCCTTCTGTACTGATGTTTTTAACAGTTATCTGAAATCTGCATTTAGAACCACTTACAACTTTACTTTTTACTTGTTCCTATCAAAAAAGGAGAGAGAAAGAGAGAGATAGAGAGAGTGAGAGAGATTGAAGAAGGAGTGAAAAGGGGGCAGAAAGCATTCATGATATGCTTTATTGTCTTCAGCAGTCATCTGGGCACCTGACCTACTGGCAATGGATCTGCATCAGTGAGTCTGTGTTTCCCCAGGATCTCAGGTCTCATCTGAAGGATCTTATGACTAGTGACACCTTAACTGTTTTGTGCTAACTCATTGCCTTTACTCTTCCACTACCACTTCTCTTTTTCCTCTTTCTACCTCAGTGCCATTATTGATGAGAGGATTTCAAGTAAACCAAAAGTCATTTATTCTGAGAGAAATACCAAAGGCTCATTCTCTAGGCCTGAGTAAAAATAACTGCAGTATTATTATTATTTAAGTACATTTTTCAGATTATTTTCCATTATAGCTTACTACAAAACACTGAATAAAATTCCCTGTGCTATACAGTAAGTACTTGTTGTTTATTTTATTTAGGGTAGTGTATATCTGTTGATCTCAAACTCCCAATTTATCTCTCTCTTTCCCTTTTCCTTTTGGTAACCATAAATTTGTTTTCTATGTCTGTGAGTATGCTTTTGTTTCATAAGTTCATTTGCATCATTTTTTTAGATTCTACATATAAGTTATATCATATGATAATTGTCTTTATCTGTTTGATTTACCTCACTTAGTTTAAAAATCTTTAGATCCATCCATGTTGCTGCAAATGGTAATATTTTACTTATGACTGGGAAATCCAGTGAGGGCCAATAGATTTTAAGAATTTTCAGATTTATTCAGCCTAAATCAGTGTTACTGTTGGAGGTACATTCAGACCTGAGGCACATGAAAGTGGAAGATTAAGAAGCTACCCCTATTAGATAGAGAGTGTAAAGCTATTTAAATTGCTCTTTAGTCACAGATTATTAATGCTGTTATGACACTAAAGAGTATTGAATGCAAATTTGCAAGGCTCTGAAGAACTTTATTAGGATAAGTAACATTTTATTGAACAAAGTCAGTTGCTATTTTAATGAAAATCTGGATAAATAAATCTCAGTTGAAGCCACCACAGATGCTGTATCATGTATTCTGGGCAATAAGCAATCGAACTTGGCAGCGTGATGTGGGAGAAAAACCTGAAGGGGAGAGAAAGGTTAGAAGAGGTGAGATTTTATATCTTTAATCTGTATTTCAGAATGATTTACATCTCTCTCCACCTGAATCCCGTAATATAGTTGGATAATAAGCTGACCCTTGCTATCTGATACTAAAATGGATATTCTATCATTTACAAGTAAGAGTTGAATGACATTGTCAATGTTTTATATTCTCTTTACCTACATTGTCAATATAGGTAAAGAGAATATAAAGGCAAGTGGGAAAGGAAGAAACAGTGAAGAGAAGAGGAAAGAAAGGAAGAAGGAAAAGAAGTTGGAGAGGGAAGTGTTTTTGTATCCTATGTAAAAAGATTGATAGTTGTGATGATAGTCCTAGGCTTTATGTGCATCTGCTATTTACTAAGAACTTGCCCTTAGACCTTTCACTTAATGCTTGGGATCTCAGTTTTTTCATCTGTAACACTAAAGCATGATCATTCTTCACTGTGTGTGCATTTCTACCCCACATGTTATAGAAAGATAAGCACCAGTAGCTCATTCATGCATTGGGACAACCGAAAATTTTACTACACATTTTAAAATGCTCTCTGGGTGCCATTTGGGGAAACACTGGATTCAAGCTGACTTCAAAGGATTTTTTCAATTTTAAAAATACCACAAAGTTAGTAGGTTATTAGTCAGGGACCATGGAATTTATTGACCAAACTGTGATATTTTTGACATTGCCTGTCAGTTATTAATAATTACATTTGGATACAGAGGTAAAATCGGGAATTATAATTTACCTGGTCATGTCAGTAATTGCTTTTGATGACTCTTTTTCAAAGTAGTTTTACTATAAAATTACATATATCTAAAAATCGTACAAAGGTGTGAAATCCTAAGAAGTATGATAAGATGGTAACAATGTAACCATTATTCAGCTCAAATTTATGCTGTATAGCAGAAATTGACAGAATATTGTAAATCAACTACAATAAAAAGTTTTAAAAAATTAAAATATTGGCATCACAGCACAAGTGCTCCTCATGAGCATTCTCAAAAATTACGTCCTCCACCCCAAATACCCACTCCCCTGACTTTTATGCTATTACTTTCAGTTAATTTTTCTTTTCTTTCTTTTTTTTTGTCTTTTTGTCCTTTTTATGGCCGTACCCATGGCACATGGAAGTTCCCAGGTTAGGGGTCTAATCGGAGCTGTAGCCACCGGCCTACACCACAGCCACAGCAATGGGGGATCTGAGCTGCATCCACGACCTACACCACAGCTCACTGCAACCCCAGATCCTTAACCTACTGTGTGAGGCCAGGGATCGAACTTGCAACCTCATGGTTCCTAGTCAGATTTGTTTCTGCTACGCCATAATGGGAACTCCTAATTTTTCTTTTATTACAAGGAAATGATACATGTTTATTATAAAACAACTTATATTTGAATTGTACAAAGTAAAAATTTAAGGTCTCCTCCAATCCCAAATTTCATTTCACTGTGGAAACTACGGTTAAAAATCCTTGAGGTATTTTCTCCATGTGTGACAAATACACATTTTTTTCTTTTTAAATTTTTATTAATGTACAGTGATTTACAATGTTCTGCCAACTTCTGCTGTACAGGAGAGTGATCTAGTCATACATATATATATACATTCCCTTTCTTAAATTATTTTCCATCATGGTCTATCCCAAGAGACTAGATGTACTTCCTTGTCCTACAAAATAGGGCCTCATTGCTTATCCATTCTATATATAATTGTTTTTATCTACCAACCCCAAAATCCAAGTCTATCCTACTCCTTCCTCCTCCCTCTTGGCAACTACAAATCTATTCTTTATGTCTATGTGTCTGTTCTGTTTTGTAGATAGGTTCATTTGTGCTACATTTTAGATTCCATATAGAAGTGACATCATATGGCATTTTCCTTTCTCTTTCTGACTTATTTCACATAGGGTATGCAATCTCTAGTTGCATCCATGTTACTGCAAGTAGCATAATTTTGTTCTTTTTTATGGCTGAGTTGTATACCATTGTATATACGTACCACATTTTCTTAACCCATTCATCTGTCCATGGAGATCTAGGTTGTTCCCATTCACTATTGTGAACAGTGCTGCTATGAAAATACAGGGGCATGTAGCTTTTTGAATTATGGTTTACACAAATTTTTTTAATTGAGATTATACAGTACATATTATTCTTCAATTTTCTAATTTTATTAGAGGTACATTTTTTGTTCCTACATATATATGAAATGATGGATATGGTTACCGCTAATAGTTGCAAAGGCATTGTTCCGCTCCCCCCCATTACACTATGGACATATGTAAATATTAGAGAAAAGGCATTGAGTGAGTGTTGGCTGAAGGTGAAGTGAGTTCTGTGTTCTGAGGTTCTTCCTCTTTATGGGGGTTAAATATTTTTCTTAAATTCTAACAGAGACATACCTTCATTGGTGATTCCCTGTTTTTCCTGACTTTGAGAGGGATCAAGTGAAGTGTAAGCCAATGATTTGGAATTAGGCATAGGTTCTGCCTTTGTCATTGACAGATTTTCTGAGCATAGATCTTTTGTGTAAAATGAAAATTATAATACCTATCTATAGAAATATATTTTTGAAGATAAGTTTAACATATAATACATCCATTAGTCTCACATTTTCCTAATTTGACTCTTAACACACCCAAATTTTGCATTTTCCTTTTTGCTGACCAAGAGAGCATAGGACAATATTTAATGAGTTATCCTGCAATTTATTATAAATTGGTTAGGTTTTACATAAAGATTGATAAATTAAATGTTATGCAAAATATACTCAAGATATTTTCAGGGTCATTTATAAGAGGTTAAATAACACTAAGCTTTTCTTGTATGTTTGTTCTTTCTAATTAGCATCAAATCATTTGAAAGATTTGCTGGGGTAGGTAATGTACTTTTATTGTTGTATTCAGAATGAACTATTTTGTTGTTGGGTCATAACCAAAACCTGTTGTGGTAAGAGAGTTGCTATTACTCTTTCCAATGGTATTCGTCATAGTAGTGATATAAGCCCCAAAGATGGAACATGGGTTTTGGTGTGGAAGTAAATTCAGAGTAATCAGATTATAGCTGATGTAATTTAGATGCTTGGAGGTGAGGGATTTCTGATAGCAAAATCTAATATATGTAGCTCCCAAAATGGAAAGCCTCTTCACAGGGGATGACTTTTTTCAAGGGAAAGTTTTTCAATGTGGTCATATTGACAACAATTCATAAGTTAAAACTTATTTTTCTGGAAGTTTTTGGTTTGGAGATGACTTTGGAATTTGAATCTGGCCTAAAATGAGAGTGGGAGTTTGGGGATGGTTTTCCTTCCATACTTTACCCTTTCATTCTGAATGTGCCTTCCCATCATGTAACAATAGCATCTGTCTTCCACTTGTTACTTATTTCATGCATAGCAGTCACTGCCTTACACGTACTTTGTAGTTTCCCCCATGTATAGAAAAGGGAACTGAAGCCCAGAAGAGCAATTTATGCAAAGTTTCACAGTCATGAGAAACTCGTGACTATAGGGCAGTCATGAGACTACAGTTAAACCCTGGATATGACTCAAGAAGTTGATGCTTTTAACAATTCTGCTCTGACTCCTGATTTGTGTTGCAGCGGCTACACATAAATAAGTCTCTCTCTAGGGCTAGCTGCTGAGCTTTCTTGCAGATTATTATCTCAGTGTCCCCATAACTCCAAACTGGTGTCTAAATGTTTGTTAGGTTTTGGCCACACCCGCAGCATATGAGATCCCAGGCCAGGGATCAAATCCTAGCTGTAGCAGCTGCGATCTTTACCAGATCATTAACACACTGCACACAGCTGGGATCGAACCCACATTACCAAGGAGATAACGCTGGATGCCTAAGCAGCTGCCCCACAGTGGGAACTTCTTAAATATTTGTTGAATCCAGTTTGCCACAGCTACACATTTCTCAGCTCTACAAGGGACAAGTGAAGTCTTAAAATTTAGCTACTCAGCTTTTCAAAGGGAAGCAATAGCTTAAGTTTTTATTTCAGAAGTCTTGAAATAATAGTCTTTTTGGGGGTCCCTGGGGTATAATTACTCCCCTCAGTGTGATCCCTTCACTTGTTTATGCATCAAGCCGTGCTTCTGAGCCTCTTCCAGTGGGAGTGTTTACTTAGGGGAAAGTTTAATGGTATTCAATTTTATTGATAACTGAAAATCTTTTTGCATCATTGTGTAGCTCATTAGTTAACTTTGCACAGAATTCATCAAACTTACCTAAAACTTGATGCCTTTAAAAGTACTTTAAATAGGCATTCATTTTCTTCTCCTTTATGAATCCATCTTACAGGCATCCTGAAGTGATGGTTCAAATAGATTGAAAAAGCAAACTTTTAAGAAGAATTATTATCTGACTGAATATACTATGAGTGGGTTTAAAGCATATCCTAACTTCTTGCTTTAAAAACAAGAAATATTTTGTCAGTTTACACAAATGGCACACTTTATATCCTAGGTTCTTGTCTACTATCCACTCAATTTTTGTGGCATTAAGTGGTTTTTTCCTCAAAAATTCTTAGGATACATTCTCTTATGTCACTTCATTGGAACACTATGTTTTCAGAACATTTTTTTTCAACATGTAATATAAAGAAAATTATTGTAATAAATGTTAAATATCATTTTAAGTAGACTCCTCCCATTTTTAAAATCCATTCCTCTGTACATCTTTTTCCATTATTCATAGAGATTCACAAAAGCTGATTTAAATATTCCCCCTTCTTATACTTCAGATCCTTCCTTTCCTGTCTTGTTTTTCTGGACCCCAGCATCTCTGACTTCATTGAGAAAATCCTCCTCATTGGAAGAGAGCCTCTTAGCCTCCTAGCACCAAACCTGAGACCTTAGTTGCATTTACAATATAATCAGGAGTTCCCATTGTGGCTCAGTGGTAATGAACCCAGCTAGTATTCATGAGGATGCAGGTTCAACCTCTGGCCTCGCTCAGTGGATTAAAGATCCAGCATTGCTGTGAGCTGTGGTGTATGTTGCAGATGGAGCTCGGATATGGCATTGCTGTGGCTGTGGTACAGGCCAGCAGCTGTAGGTCCAATTTGACCCTCAGCTTGGGAACTTTCATATGCCACAGGTATGGGCCTAAAAAGCAAAAGAAATAAAAATAAAAATAGATAAGAAATTAAAAAACATTTAAAAATACAATATAATCAGGTTTTTACCTTGGGCTGAACCAGCTAAATTCCTTCCCTTATGCTCTGGATCCTTCCAGTCATTACTTGCCACATTTCAAGTAAAAATATATATTTATTTTTATTATATATATTTATATATAAATATGAATATATTTATATATATTTTATTTTATATTTATATATTACATAAATATACAGGTTAAATACCCTCATATTTAACCTCCTTCTGTCCAGGGACAACTTCCTTCATTTAAGCCAACAGGTAGATTATATTATCTATGTGCTTCATTTGTAAGTGGGCACGGCAAAATATTAGCTTACAAAATTAGCATTGGATCTTGTAGGGTTAAAGATTACTGGCTTAAAGTTTCATAATCGTTAGGCTTTTTGCTTAGGGTCAATTCTCTTTTCTTGTGGTTATTCAAGCCTTGAAAGTGTCTAGTTACTGTTTATTCACTGAAGGCATGTGCACATCCATTTCTGTAACACAGACCTCTCTGTTGGCATTTAGACCTTTTATGCAGCTGCTTAGTGGCCATAGATTTTCACATGTCTTTTAAGCCTTTAAAGGTAAACTAATAATTGTGTTGAACAGATTCATTTGCCACAAATGGTCTCTTCCTTCCCTGTCTGTTTCCTTAGTCAGCAAGGGTCATGAGTGCTGGTGCCATTATCTAATTCAATGATGATTTTCTCATCCTTGCTTTCCCCAGCCTGGACCAGACCATCCTCACTTCTCACTTGGAAGTTTGCCACCTGACTTGTCACCTAACCTCCTGTCTCACTCTTCTTATTTCCCATTCCCTACTCCATTAAGATGGAAATATAATCATGTTACCCATCTGTTTATAATCCATCACAGTCTTCCAAGTATCCTGATTTAAGGTCCAAATTGCTGTATATAGTTCATAAGACCAGGCACAACCTTGCCCTTGCCTACCCTTCCCATTTCATCTCTAATCATGACACTTTATGCTCTAACTATGTTCATTCCTTTCAGTTTCATAAAATGATATTTTCTTTCTTGCCTCTTTCTTTGTAGTGTATTCCTGCACTGAATATAGTAGCCCGATTTTATTCCAGTCTCATTCTTATTCATTCTTAATATCAGCTTAATCAGTGCTTCCTATAAAGTGCTTTTTCTTATCCATTTAGTTACTTATGAACTCCCTTGGCAACTTATATTTTTCCATTTTAATGCTTCATTGAATTCATTATTATTTGCCTTTTCCATTGGACTATGAACTTTGTAAAGAAACTTTCCGTGTCTTTTAAGATCAATTATGCTTCCAAATGTTAGCAAGATAGGCACTCGAAACATGTTAGGACAATAAGTGAATACATCACAAATGATATTTTAAAAATATTTTTATCTCTTTGAGACACATATACCAGCAAGGCAAATGATAGCTATGATATGTTTCATTTTCTATTCCATTAAAGACATTCTAGTCATGACTAACTAATGGGTAGAAAACTGAGCTTCAAAAGCATTGTTGTGACTGCTCTGTTGATGTCAAAATTATTTCTAATTGATGATATTTTTAGTAATTGCTTTAATTAGGAGGTGGTCATATTCATTGAACTTCTTTTTCCTAAATGTTAAAAAACCCTAGTGGAGCTCTGTGATATTTTGTAACTTAAAGACAGTTGGAATTTTCAGTTTTTCATTATAACAAGAAATAATTTTAAAATAGCTGTGCAAAAGGTTGATGTGTGCATGTTTCACATAGAATTCACATTAGTGTCTACACATCAGCACATTGAAATTTGGTTAATCTAATTACCATGGATGACTCACAGTTTTGAAACAGAATTGAAAGGCCATCAAATGTTATGTTATCCTCTTTCCAATGAACATTTCTCCATATTTTAATCAATCCTTGGAGAGCATCATATTAGAAAGGTTTCCCTTTTGTCAAGTGTAGTACATAAATTCAGGCATTTTTTGTTAGGCACATAAAGGGACAATGCCACCATACTTGATCCTGGGGATTAAACTTGGTTCTTCTCCAGCCTTTAAATCATGGATGATTATTTTGACATGACTGATCTTGATAGGACTGGGAGGTGGTATCAACCTTTGTTTTCTCTGTAGTGTCTTCTAATTTCCCATCAAATACTCATCTCAATCTCTTCTGTACTGAAATCTGCCATCTGGCCATATTTTCATGCCCACTTTCCTGATCTTTTCATTATTTATTTTATTCATTAAAGTCTTTGGCAATTGACTTGTCAAGCTCCCCTCCTTCCCCATACTATCTCTAGCCACCACCCTTGGTACTTCAGTGTTCAAAAATCTTGTCCTGATATATGTCCAGGAACCAAAAGTTAATTCGTCTGGAGCCTAGGCTTGTCAGTGTCTTGACCTGCCTTGATCTTAATTTTATCTTCTTTTCAGGTCAGTAACCCAGTGACTTGAACATATATTTCCTAGGCCTCTTTAATTACCTGGAGATTAAACTCTAAATTCAAGTTATTCCTTGAAGTTATTACTACAGTGTTACCCTTCAGTCCCAGGCCAGAGGGTCCCCTTTATATGACCCTGCTCTTCTCCTCCTCTGTGTACACCTTCCTTTTGGGGTTAGAAATAATGCAGAGATGAGTTGTTGCCCACCTCGAACCCCTGCCCTTCCTTCTCAGACAGCTGAGTCACAAGCTGCTGATATTTCCTGCTCAAATGACCTTGATCATGTTTTGAGCACCAGGACAAACCCCTTCCCCAGATCCTTCCTCTTGAGGGTGACTCAGATCAAGATGTTGCATTTTATAGGCTCAAGGCCTGGCCAAAAGACAGATGTTTGTAGGAAAATCAATGGAGCTTGGGAATGTGAGATTTCCCATCCATACTTAGGCCTCATCATCTTGGGGTAGGATAAAGCCAGGTGAGAAGAGAAACTGGCCAACCCAGGGTGTGGAGTGCTGCTTCCTATGCTGTCCATTCTGGTAGGGGCTCTGGCCCTTCCAGTTTGTGATAAAGGTAGGTTGGTCAAGAGATGAGGGATAGATACATATTGATTAACATTTTGCTAGCTTTATTTATAATTTAAAAATATTTAAGTACTTGTTGTGTGGGTCTTCATTTGTATGCTTGCCCTAGACCTCACAAATGTCAAAGCAAGGCCTCCCTCCACACATATATTTCAACTGCACACTGATCTCTGATTCTCATCTTCTTACGTTTTAACAACATCTGTCAATTTTTTTTCATGTCTATCAGTTTCAAAGACGGTTCTTTGCACTCAATTCTTCACCTCCTTTTCTACTGGAAATTTCCATTATTTAAAACCTGAACCACAAGTCACTATTACCATCTGGCTTCTTGGCTTTTGTATGTTGCTTTCTGATATATGCTGGATAAAATAATTAATCTTGTGTATTACTGTATTTTAAATTGATATGAAATCTAGCTGATCTATGTTCATTTCATATTAGCATAAAATTTGAACTTCCTGCCATTGTGTATTTTTTTTTTTTGGTCTTTTTGTTTTATTTGGGTTGTAGGCTAGGGGTCTGACAGGAGCTGTAGCTGCCGGCCTTCGCAACAGCCACAGCAACGTGGGATCCTAGCTGCGTCTGCGACCTACACCCCAGCTCACGGCAATGCCAGATCCTTAACCCACTGAACAAGTCCAGGGATCGAACCCACAAACTCATGGTTCCTAGTCAGATTCATTAACCACTGAGCCACGATGGGAACTCCTGTGTAAACAGTGTATTACAATTTTGTGAAAACAGCATGTCAAGTGATTCAGGAATCTTTAGATATTTTTAGTTTATTATTTCTATATTTCCTAGATGTGGCATATTTGTACAAAAATGTTACCTGTTTTCTAGCTCTCTTTATGTACATACCATTTAAAGCTTGATTTGGAGTTCTCTTCGGGGCTCAGTGGTTAACGACCCTGACTAGGATCTGTGTGGATGCGGGTTTGATCCCTGGCCTTGCTCAGTGGATTAAGGATCCGGCATTGTCATGAGCTCTGGTGTAGGTGGCAGATGCTGCTTGGATCCTGTGTTGCTATGGCTGTGGCTGTGGCATAGGCTGGCAGCTACAGCTTTGATTCCACCCCTGGCCTGGGAACCTCCATGTGCTGCAGGTGCAATCCTAAAATATCAAAAAACAAAACAAAACAAAAACTTGACTTTATAGCTCCTCACATCCAGAGATAGCATCTATTTCATTATCCTTTGAATCCTGGCTATCCTAGTGACTTACTTTGGCCAGTGGAATGTGGCAGAAATGAAAGGTGTCAGGTCTAAGTCTAGACATTCCTCCTTCAGATCCCTGCCATCACCACTGAGAAGAGACACTAAGCCAGACTACTGAAGAATAAGAGACTATCTGGAGAAGAACTGAGCATTCCAACCACAGCTAACTTATATCAATCAGCATGTTCTAACAAAACTGCTTCTTTTCGGCCAAAGCCTAGACAAGGCCAGCCACTATTGGGTGAGACTAGCTGTGGTCAGGAGGATCACTCAGGTAATCTGTAGACTTATTAGCAAAACTAAATATTTGTCTTTTTTTGTTATTGTTATTTTGTGGTTGCTTTTTTGGTAAGCCTTCTGATTATGGCAATTGATAATGAATATCCTATTATGATGATTAGCTTTACTACCACCTTGAGATATATGCCCAGTTACTTGTACAAAAAATAATATAGGTGTTGCTGTGAAAGTATTTTGTAGATGGAATTAATATTCATAAGCAATTCACATTAGAAAAGGAGATTATTCTAGATAATCTGGGTGGGCCAGATTCAATTAGTAGAAAGTGCTTAAGAGAAGAACTGAAATTTCTCATAAGAAGATATTCTGCTTTTGACTGCAGCTTTGCCCAGAAGTTCTAGCCTTTTCTTCTTATTGGCCTGCCCTAGGAATTTTGGACTTGCCTACCAAGCTTCCCAAATCAAACAAGCTAATTTGTAATAAATTCCTTAATATATACCTCATACCAGTTCTTTCCCTGACTGATAAATCTGTACAACAACAACAAAAAATGATACCTTCTACAATTAAAAAAAAGAAGAAATAGATAACAATATAGTGATAACCATCTTTTTCACATTTTCATATTTAAATCTTAGAAAAACTCAGTGAGGTGTTATCACTATTGAGATTATTAAAATTCTTCTTCTTGGAACATGTGACCTCTTTGAAGTCCTGAAACAGATAAAAACTGGAAACAACAGAGACTATTTGACACAGACTATTGACCACAAGGTATATTGCTCCATTCTACAGAAGCCAAGAGCAGCGGTAGTCCAAGTTGCACTCAACACATTAGGCTTTCATAAAAATGTTATAAGCACCCACTTGACAGTGATGTTTCAATTTTCCCATTCCCATCTTTCTCTAGTTACAATACCCTAGCACATCATCTGACAAAAGATGTAGTGAGAGTGAATAGACTTCATCAACACTGGAAGCATACACCAGCTCATAAATTTAGCTCTATGTCCTGGGACAACGCTGGAGCTATTATACAGCATGGCCTTATCCATCCACTGAAACAGTCTCAGGACAAACTTGAAAAAAAGCTTACGTGTTCTAGATTTCTGCAAAACACTTGAAGAAATTATTTTAAATATAAAGACTCTCATCCTTGTGCTTATTTCTTAGGGCCCATAATTCTTTTAAGAAAACAGGTATAGGAGTTCCCTTCGTGGCTCAGTGGTTAACGAATCCGACTAAGAACCATGAGGTTGCGGGTTCGATCCCTGGCCTTGCTCAATGGGTTAAGGATCCGGTGTTGCTGTGAGCTGTGGTGTAGGTTGCAGACGCGGCTCGGATCCTGCGTTGCTGTGGCTGTGGCGAAGGCCGGCGGCTACAGCTCCTGTTAGACCCCTAGCCTGGGAACCTCGATATGGCGCGGGTGCAGCTCTATATAAAAGGCAAAAAGACAAAAAAAAAAAAGAAAACAGGTATACTGTCCTTAAAGCACTCCAACTCAATCTGGTGGGAGTAAATTTAACAAAGGAAAGACAGTGTATACATGTTTGGTAATTTAAAACCATCCAGCTTTAAATGAAAATATAGGAAATCTGCATGAGTTGTATCAGGTGAGAGTTTTCCTTGCTGTAACAGATCTTAGGCCTTTATGCAATTAAGAATTGTATACCTCAATACCTATGTATCTGCTGACTCCTAATTCTTGGTTCTTAGCCCTTAGAGTCCTATACTATTTTAGTGGGTTCTTTTAGATGTTGAGTGTAGTTTATGTGAAAGTTTTTGGCTTCACTCATGAGTTTTATTTGTCTAAGTTTAAGAACAGTTCCATAGATTTACCTCGTTACTCATTTTGTCTGTCCACCACAGGTGACCTGGTAACAGTTTGGGATGCAAAGGAAATATATATTCGAAAGTCTGAGATTACTATTTAGGCTAAGCAGGTGTGGTATCATGTGGAAAGTGTTAATTATTCTTTCTTAGTTATTAATATGAAGTATAATTTTGAAGTACTAACAAGAGGAAATCCTTAACAAAAGACTGAAATAACTTTTTCCAATTGTTTGAAAAAACTACGGTCATTATTTGGATTTTGTAAAAGAGAAATTAGCACATTTGTTCATTAAATTGAAATTAGTGCAAAACTGACATGAACAGTATAATTTTAATGATATTGACAAAAATGAGAGAATTATAAAGTCTAAAAATGCAAAATAAAAAACAGATTTGGAAAAGTGAAAGTTTCAGGACTGACTACTTTTGATAACTGAAAAAAATATTTGAGGATGTGAAACCTTTTCAGGCTAATCAGAACTGATTCTCATAACTTAAGAAATTATAAGTTATGACACAAAGAGTGAAGTGGTGAATTATGAGAACTATTTTAATAAGTTTCATATCAGGGATATGGCTTCTAGAATTTTTCCTTGGTAACATGGTAAAGTCAGTATTTCCTTAGATGAATGACCATGATCCGGTGCTATGGTCTGAATGTTTACCTCTCTCCAAAATTAATATCTTGAAATCCTAACCACTAAGGTGATGGTATTAGAAGGTGAGGGCCTTTGGGAGGTGATCAGGTCATGAGAATTGAGGTTTTTGTGAATGAGATTAATGCCCTTATCCTAAAGACTCTAGAGAACTCTTTTCCTTCTTTCGTGAGAGAACAAAGAGAAGATGGCTATTAATCAAGAAGTGGGTTCTGACCAGACACCAAATATGCCTTGATCTTAGGCTTCCCAGCCTCCAGAACTGTGAAAAATAAGTGTGTATTGCTTATAAGCCACCCCGTTTATAATACTTTGGTACAGTATCCTGAGCAGGCTAACAGGTCAATATATGAGAATAAGAGAAAGAAAAGGGAATCATTTTAATATGATGGAAGAACAGGTAGAAAGATGATTTAAACACTGTTTGTACATTTATTTATAATAAAGAAGTTTTAGAAAATAGTATAAAAGATCATCTTAATCAGGCTTAAGTTATAACCAACTGTCATACCTGATGTATATTCATATTGTTGACAAAAAAATATGCACAGCCTGGGAGTTCCCACTGTGGCTCAGTGGGTTAAGAATCTGGCTAGTATCCATGAGGATGTGGGTTCAATCCCTGGTCTCACTCATTGGGTTTAGGATCTGACATTGCTTTAAGCTGAAGCATAGGTCACAGATATGGCTTGGATTTGGTGTTGCCATGACTGTGGTGTAGGCTGGCAGCTGCAGCTTCAGTTCGATTGCTAGTCTGGGAATTTCCATATCACACAGGTGCAGCCCTAAAAAAAAAAAAGATGCACAACCTAAAGTTGAATTAAGTCTTATTTGAACGCAAAATGAGGACTATAGCCTAGGAGGCAGCATTTCAGTAGTTCTGAAATGCTGCTCCAAAGAGGCAAGAGGGGAGCATCAGTATTTATGTGATTTAGGTGAAGGGGGAGGTACGTGAAGCAAAGCACACATTTTAGAGAAGGTTGCTACTAGTCACAAGAAGCAGATGTCACCATAATGATTTTAGTGCTTTTCTTGATGTAAGGAGATGCAATAATTGGGCTTATAAAATCTCCTGAAAATACGTAACTCTCCGAATACCTGTTCTATCAGTTTTCCCAAGGCACAGATGCCTCACTCTTGATCTCTTCCAGGAGCTCCTTTCTTGGGGTATCGATGGTCGATGGTCAATGGTCGGCAGCTGCATTGGATCATGATTCAATCTGTGTAGAGGTGGATGGCAAGTGCCAGTCTCCAGTTCATAATGTCTTATAAATCCAATTAAATTACTGGAGTTTTTGTTCTATAAATTAAAAAAAATGACCTTTTTTAAGAAAAATATTTAAATAGCACTTGAAAATAACAAATGAAATAAGAAAATGTGCAAATTGTAGAACAAAAGCAAACAAGCTCTGGAATGTCATCAATATAAAAATATCAAACATATATGTGTAGGTCCTCAATAAATGTTTCTGAATGATTGTAGAATATATGAAAAGAGAAAGGCATTAATGAAACTGACAGCATTAATGTCCTGAACCTAGCCAGAACACAGATTGGGACTTGAACTCACGTGCCGGGACTCGAACTCAGCCTAAATCCAGATTGGGACTTGAACCCACGGTTCTAAATTAGATTTACTCACCCTGTGTCTGGACTCACTGAGGTTCAGGATCTTCATGTCTCCAAGCAGAATGAATTCAGAGAGAGACAAAGTGTTAGGCAAGAAATAGATTTATTAGGATAGGACGCTTGTGAGGGATGCAAGCAGGCAGACAAGGAAGCTCTGCCCTGAGGATCCAGTGGGCTACCGGGGTGGGGGTTGGAAAACCCCACTTCTTCCTTCCTGGGAGTAGCAGCTCCTCCTTGGTCACCTCTGGGTTTAGACAATTCAGAAGAAGCTTATGTTACAGCAGGCAGATAAGTAGTCATGAGCAGAGAAAGGGGAGCATGGGGCCAGTGGCAGGAAACCACACATCATGTAAATAGCAAGGTCCATGGGCAGACAAGGAAAAGCAGGAACCATCAGACTGATAGGAAAACACACATTTGGGGGTGATAAATGCCCTGTAAGCAAAGAAGGGTGGGAAAAAGCATGGATATCCAGCATCCAAATGTAACCTGTTGCTCTTTATGCAATTGTTACAATAAAACTACAATAAAATTAGCCTTGCAGATAAGATGTTCCCATCATGCATCAAAGCCATGACACTTCCCATCAAAGCTAAATAAAGACAAAAATCCCTCCTCCCTTTTGGGAAGGTCAAGCTGGAATGAAAATCAAACTCCTTCCCAGTCAATAGTCCACTTGTTCAATTGTATATCCTTATTGTATCCTATGTGCCAAAGAAACACAGGGCAGTTGCTTGCCTCTCTTCCCACCTCTCTTTTAGAGGTATATTTCTCACTTAAATCCTCATTTTACTTTCTCTCTCTTCTTTTTTATTTTTTATTTTTTGGTCTTTTGTCCTTTTAGGGCCTCACCCACGGAATATGAAGATTCCCAGGCTAGGGGTCTAATTGGAGCTGTAACCGCCAGCCTATGCTACAGCCACAGCAACGTAGGATCCCAGACACATCTGCAACTTACAGAAGAGCTCACTGAAACGCTGGATCTTTAACCCACTGAGTGAGGCCAGGGATCGAACCCTCAACCTCATGGTTCCTAGTCAGATTCGTTAACCACTGAGCCATGATAGGAACTCCTCTCACTTTACTTTCTTGATTTCTGTCTCATTTCTGAATTCCTTGTGCGATGAGATAAGAATCTTCCCTTTGGAAACAATTATACCAATTATAAAATGGTTCCGCCTTTTTTTTTTTTCTGGCTGTAGCCATGGTATATGCACATTCCCTGGCCAGGGACTGAATCTAATCCTCAGCTGAGACCTACACCAAGCTACGGCAATGCAATATTTAACCTACTTTGCTGGCTGGAGATTGAACCTGTGCGGTTGCAAAGAAAACAAAATCTTTAACCCACCATACCACAGTAGGAACTCCAAGTGTTCATTCTTTTTGAACTAGTAAAGAAAAAAAAAAAGAATCATTAAGTGTGCTTACTATCATAAATGTGCTTGGAGATTTCCATTAGCTTGCAACTCGTTTTTTTTTTTTTTTTTTTTTTTTTTTTGGTAATTTCAGGATAAAGGGAAAGTGTAAATAAAGTGTGAATAAGGAAGGAATATGATCTTACAACCGTTTGGTTTCTTTTTTTCCATGCATTTTGAGTTTTTCAGAGGTCTCATCATCATCTAGGCCTTTGAACACTGGAGGGTGATATGGTAGTTGTGGCAAAAGGAGAACGAGTCAGAGAGTCAGGAAGTGAACCCAGGATTCATTCTGTTGGAACACCTTTTTTTTTTTTTAATGACTGTGGACATTTTTCAGCTTTGCATTTTTTTTCTTGAAATGCACATGAAAAACCTTCAAAATCTTCAATAATCTTTTAAATCTGCATCAGCAATGTTCTCAACTTGGCAATTCAAATTTTGTGATCAACCAAAGCCACACAAGCTGGTTTGATACATCCACCAACATATACTGAGTGCCTGCTAGGTGCTGGCACCCTGGTCTATAGCTGATGTACAGGGTTGGCAAAACTAGAGATGGTGTCCCTGATATTATGAAATATTGAGTCTGGTGTCAGTGGCAGATGTTAATAATAGAACCACAGAAGAATGTAGTAAGGTAAATGCTATGAGTGAAAAGGACATAAGACTAGCAGAATATAGGACAGGGCAATCCACAATAACGTGTGTGTGTGTGTTGTGAGATTTCAAGGCCTCCCCAAGGAGATAAAACTCAAAAAGCCTCTGACTGAGAAAAGAATTAACATACCCTTATCACCCCACTCATCTCATTTTAATGCTCTCTCCCTACTTGAACAAACCTGGCCCACTCTTTTCTACCTCCTTACTAGGAAAGGTATGTCACCCAGTCCTCACCCTGCCCCTATAGTAGCCTTATATGTCTCCAACCAACCTGCAGGTGTATAATAAGACCCCTCTTTCACCAACCAATCAGCAGGTCAGCAGGTGTATCATAAGACCTCTCTTCTCCCTGGGCTATAAAAATGGACATGACCATGTGCTCAGGGTTGGTTCTCTCTGATTATTAGGAAGTTATCACACTGTGCTAGCAGCATATCTTATTTCAATATGATCTTCTTTTTTTTCACCATGCTAAGAGTCTGGAAAATTCTTTTTCCAGTGAACCACAACATGTGTGTGTGTGTGTGTGTGTGTGTGTGTGTGTTGGGGGGTGATAGAAGGCTTTTTTGAAGAAGTGACATTTGAACTGAATTCTCAAAGACGTGTTGGAGCTGTTCAGGCAAAAGAGGATAGCAGAGAACATTTTATGAGGTTAGGCAGGTGGAAACAGGACAAATAAAAAAAAGTATTTCAATGCTTAGCAAATATTCTTTGCCACTTAAATTATTGTTCAAATGCTGTATTTAACATAACTTTTTATACCATATAGAGAGGTTGGTAGAGCTCTGTAGTGAAAAATGACAGAACCTAGGGGGCCTGGGTGTGTAAATTGGGTTATGTGGCTTCCTGACCAAACTCTCTGGGCTTCAGTTTCCTATTTAGACAGTCTAGGAATTGGGTTAGATGACCTCTGAAGTACTTTTTCCAGTTAAAATTGCTGGCTCCTTAGTTCAGGTATAATAATACTAGATTAACATAGCTGTTATGAGTTCATGTTTTAAGAAGAATAGTTACAATAATTTAAACCATGTTACAAGTACATTATTAATCCATATTAAAGAGTCTGTCTTGATGCTGCTGTTGCTGCAGTTCTCTGGAGCTTCCCCAGCATGTCCATGGAAGATACTTTCAATGTTACATGGAGTGCCATTGCAGGAAGATGTGAATACACCTTGGCATTTTTTAAAGTATTTTTTATACTTATTAAGTGACCAACATTGGAAAAACAATGGGATTGAATCAGAAAAGTTCTCTACTTTGGGTCCTTGAACATAGACAGAGAATTTTGAAGACAAAAGGGAAATTGTATCCTGAATTGTTTGCTCAGAATAGCTTTAGTCAAGCAATAGATACTTCATTGTCCCAAAGAAAATGCTTTCATTAACACTAGCCTGATCTCACGATAGAGGGATCACAGTCTTGAGAAGTAAATTATTGCCTGTCATATCAGTATACAAAGGATGTCACGTTCATCAATAATTGCATCAATAATCTCTGAGCTGGAGAGCCCTGAGGGAACTCGGGAAGGAAACAGAGAATACTTGCCATCTAGCAGCCATCAGAATGCAACCACGCCCAATTCTGAGTCCTCAGGATGTGAAAACACAGACTACTGACCCCGGATAGCTGAGGTGCATATTAAAGGAATGATTTCAGGAGTTCCCATCATGGCTCAGCGGTTAAGGAACCCGATGAGCATCCATGAAGACACGGGTTAGATCCCTGGCCTTGCTCACTGGGATCTTGCTTTTCCGTGAGCTGTGGTATAAGTCATAGATGCAGATGGGATCCTGCGTTGCTGTGGCTGTGGCATAGGCCAGTAGCTATAGCTCCAATTAGACCCCTAACCTGGGAACCTCCATATGTCTCGGGTGCCTAAAAAGATAAATGAATAAGTAAATAAAAAATAAATAAAGGGATGATTTCTGAGCCCAGACACCTGCATCATCCCATAAATATAAAAGCACTAAATTCCATAACTTGAGATAACTGCTTTTCTTTTATTAACAGTAATTTTTTTCCCTACTACATACCCTTTGCTGTAAAACTTCTATATCCTTGCTTCTTCCCCTTGCCTACTCTGAGCAATTTTCTTAATGTTACTTGAGATGCTGCCTCCTGGGCTTAAGTCCTCAGTTTGCTTCAAATAAAACTTAACTCTCAGCCTTTAGTTTGTGTGTATTTTTTAGTGGACAGTCTTAACATGATGGACAAAAGATAAGGTACCTGCTAGATACTATTATTATGGAGACTTCAACTAGAATAAATACCATCATCAAATGACAAGCTTACTCTTAGTGATACTTTTAATTTATACACCCACCCCCACACACATACACACAAGGAACAAGAAGATAATGAATGTTAACAGTTGTGTTTATTTCTGAAATAACCCCTCATGTACCCACACTGATGGTGATAGGGAAATTCAGTTGAAACTAAAGATAATCCCTCATCAAAATCACAGCACTGAAAGTTTGTTTTTAGTGCGGTTGATGAAAAAAATATTTTTATTTCCTGCACTTCAAATGACTTAGGGGAATGGTGCCAGAAGAACAAAACAAACACCATTTTCCATGAATATTTGGCTCATAAAATTGAGTTTTGGATAGCTCCTAGACCTACACTTTTATGTCTAGCATTTGTCATCTTTGAAGATGTTAATCCTGATGAGCTGGACCTCTTAAGAGGACAGCAAAGGAAGGGGAGATGCTGTGTATCTCGGTGGCCAATTTCCTTGCTAACTACCTTCCCTGGAACAGGAACAGGTGTTTGTGATAGGGATGGGGTAGGCACAGGTAGTTGTAGAAGTCCCAATAAGGGACCACAGATAAAGAGGGAAAATTGGGGGATTTTGGGAGATCACTGTAAGTTAATAAATTGCTCAGAAAAAGCCATCAGAACAAGGCTTGCTTGACTAGTGGAGGTGTGAGAATTGCCTCAGATCATTGGGTGGGGGATGGGAGGAGGCCTGCATTCAGATTCAGACCCAGGGCAGGAGTTTGAAGACCACCCTTCTGATGATTTGAATGCACAACTTACCGGATACCTAGGAGGAGCTACCACTCCCAGAAAGGAAGAGGTGGTCTTTTCTGACCTCCACTCCCCTTGGATGATAAAACTAGCCCACGGGATCCTCAGGGCAGAGCCTCCGTGCCTGCCCATTTGCATCTCTCACAAGCATCCTATCTTAATAAATTTATTTCTTGCCTATCACTTTGTCTCTCACTGAATTCCTTCTGTGTGGAGGCCTGAAGAACCTAAACCTCAGTGAGTCCAGACACTGAGTGAGTGATTCTAATTTAAAACCATGGGTTCAAGTCCAAATCTGGGTTTTAGCTGAGTTCGAGTCCCAGCTCGTGGGTTTCTCAGTCTGTGTTCCCGCTAGGTTTGGGCTGTAGTGCTATCAGTTTCACTTGCACTGCACATTTAGTAGTCCTCTTTTACTTCTTGCATTGAGGGAAGGCAATGTCATGCTTTTGAGTAGATGAAGGAATATTTTAGAGATGGTGCAGTTTCTAAAAGTTCAGTCCTATCCAGGAGAAATGGCATGACAACCACTTGGTTTTGTATTTAAATAGAAGATTAAGGGCAAGTATGAGGTATACCCTCCTCCCCCCTTAAAAGCTATACTGAATAATTGACACTTACATTGTGGTTTATGTCATTGATAGGCGTCCTAGTAATTATACCTCCATGAAAAGTTAATTGGATCTTGTCTATACTGATCAGTATAGGAGGAGGAAAGTGATGATCTCGTTTCCCTCTCATTTGATTGTATCTCAACTGGGATATTTGTTTAGCATCAGATTTTCAGAGAGATATTGATGAACTGCAAGGTATTTAAAACTGAAGGGAGGAGAATTGTAAAGAGAATTGAAAGCATGAAGAGGAAGAAGCCTCCCAGGAGGAATTCTGACATTGAATCTGTGGAAGAGAAGGCTATAGGTTAAGGGAACAGGAGGTCTTCTCTGAAATAAACCAAGAATTTTCATGTACAGGAGGCACTTGATTTAAAGAGAGGGCATTTCTGGGAGAATTATTTTAAATTAATGTAAGGAAGATTTTTCTACTAATGAAGCTGCCTAAAGACGTTTCTGACTGTTTTAGAGATGCAGGACCTTGAGATGTAATAATTCCCAAACTGGTTATAGTGTTATAGGTTATTAAAAGGGGATTTAATGTCAAGTGATGGCAATGCCAGATGCCCTTGAAGTTTCTTTTCCACTCCAAGTGTGTCTATAAAGTGAAAATGTGGTAGTTTGTCCAGAGAGCATGAAAGTGACCTTCATACTTAACCATATTTCTCCAATGTTACAAATCTCTAAGTTTTCATCCTGAGCTTTGATAAAAACTAAACTTTATTTCCTAGCCTAATTATACATGATAACTAGAATATGTAACACACTTATATTTATAACCCTTTAACTTGTAAATAAGCACCCTAAACTATGTTGCCTATAGTTTATCTTGAAGTAAATCAATTTATTTTAAATGTGACTAGTTAGATACATTTTATTTTTAGCAAGAGTGTATTAAAAGAATTCCAGTGAATATTCCAGTAAAAATGATTTCAGTGACTATATTTCAGCCCCAGCACAGGATAAAATAGTCTATTTAGAACTGGGGATGACTTTAGGAATCAACTCCATTTGAATTTTAAACCTCAGAACCCAGGGACTTATGTTGATAGGAAAGCCTATGCAGATTCAGACACAATGTCACTTTGCTGTCTTCCCTTTGGTCACCTGACACTGCTACTCTGTAGTGGCTTCTGCATTGCCAGGCTGTGTGCCCCAGGACCATCAGAAGTAGCAGTCCTTCCCACTGAGCCCAGGCATGCCTAGAGAGACCTTGACTTCTGTCCTCTAGGCTGTCCAGTGTCCAGCCCTTTTCCCAGGGACCCACTCTGGGGCACAGCACACAGTCAGAGCCTAGGTCTCTATCATTCCCACCAAATCCATCCCACCTTCAGTGTCTTCAATCTTGTTTCTTCTGACTCTTTGTTAATCTCAATCACCTCTACCCTAGATTCACCCACCCATCATCCTCAGATGGCCTGAAACCTAATTGATTATACCTAGGAGCTAGTGGTGTTTGGGAAGGTAATAAGAAAGTAATGGTTTTCTCTTGCCTTTGGAAACACAGTGATCTCTTTGCTGGTGTGGTTTTGACAAACTTTTTTTCTTTATCTTTTTCTCCTTCTTTCTCTTTCCTTCTGTTAGGTGGTATCTGTAATATGGAGAGAAAGTCCAAAATGGAACATGTGAAATCAGCCACCTCATCAAAATTCCACCCAGGCTCCCGATGGTTTGGTATCAGCTGACCAAACCAACCAGAAACAGACCCCAGACACAGATGGAGGCCCCAGGACAAAGATAACTTAAGGAACTGTCAAGCCTCAAGGCAAGCAGAGTCAAAGGGACTCAAAATTTTACAAGATTACCTAAATCCTTTCCCAAGCCCCCTTCCTCTTTTTTTTTTCCTTAAGACCCAGCACACAGACCCCTCCCTATGAAGAATGCCCTTACCTCCTGATCTGGAGCCTGAGTTTTCTCTACTCAGTGCTCCCGGCCACTCTGTTGATTGATAAACCTGCTTGTAATTTTGGTGCTTCAGCCTCTGTTTCTTGACTCGGCCATCCTAACACTTTCCCCGCTCTCTTCCTTCTTTTTTCCCTTATTCTTCCCTCTCCCCTCATTTCCATCCTTTCCCTCCCTTCCTTCCTTCCTTCCATCCTTTCCCTCCCTCCCTCCCTCCCTCCCTCCCTCCTTTCTTTCTTTCTTTCTTTCTTTCTTTCTTTCTTTCTTTCTTTCTTTCTTTCTTTCTTTCTCTTTTCTCTTCCTTATTTCCTCCCTCCCCCCTCCCTTCCTTCTTTCTTCTCACTCTCTTGTATATTTTTTCATATGTGAATTATGGTTATATTCTATGTTCTGTGATTGAATGTGATATTCTTCACTTTAATTCTTCAGCATGGGGTGTTGAACATATCCCATCACTGTGAACAACAGGAAATTCCCTGCTCTTCTTGATGTTGTGAGGGACAAATATAAATCCATACCGTAAGCCATGCTTTCAAATAAGTTAACATTGTGTTGGTTTATATGCAATATTCTGGTTTTTCATCATTCTAACCCTGGAAAATCTTTCATTTGTCTAATATCTGAACCTGACTGTATGGATTTGGATGCTAATTATAGCCATTAGCAGTGTCCAGTACCTAGAAGTAAGAAGTCTCTCCATGCTCTCTCTGCACACACACACAAACGTAGTATCTTATACATATACAGAATCTAATATGTAAATAACTATACATGTATACATCAAATGTAAATGAAATATGTAAATGATTAAAATAAACAGATTGAAAAAATATCATCTATTTATAAAATTTATTTATTTCATTTTATTTTTTTGCTTTGGGGCATATGGAAGTTCCCAGGCTAGGGGTCGAATTGGAGCTACAGCTGCCAGCTACACCACAGCCACAGCAATGTGGGATCTGAGCCTTGTCTGTGACTTACATCACAGCTCACTGCAATGCTGGATCCCTGACCCACTGAGCAAGGCCAGTGATCAAACCCACATCCACCTTGTATACTAGTCAGGTTCTTAAGTGTTTGAGCCACAATGGGAACTCTAGATTTAAATATTTCTTTTTTTTTTTTTGTCTTTTTGCCTTTTCTAGGGCTGCACCCATGGCATATGGAGGTTCCCAGGCTAGGGGTCTAATCAGAGCTGTAGCTGCTGGCCTACACCATAGCCACAGCAACACGGAATCCGAGCCACATCTGCAACCTATACCGCAGCTCACGGCAACGCCGGATCCTTAACCCACTGAGTGAGGCCAGGGATTGAACCCACAACCTCATGGTTCCTAGTCAGATTTGTTAAACACTGAGCCATGACAGGAACTCCCTAGATTTAAATATTTCTTGAAGATAGGTTCATTTTCAAAAATGAAGGATAAACTCTAAAATCATGACTCTCTTGATCCAGCTGATACTTACAGTGAAGCTGTCTTGTAAAATTGAGTATGTTATAACCTGAGTGTAGTGTGCATGGCACCTGGAGGAGACAAAGTGTATAGCTAAGTGTTATATTAAGTTATATTGCAATGGGAGAGAATCAACAGTTTTTTTCTTTTCTTTTTTTTTAAGGGATGAGCTAGTGGCATATGGAAGTTCCTGGGCCAGGGATTGAATCTGACCATATCCCTTGAGGGGGTCAGAGAAACAGACTGCTGCTTAGAGGGATGCAGGAAAGGGTTGTGTTGGAGAGACGTTTGGCAAAGCTAAAGCATCCTGTGGTAATGAAGAGCTGGAGAGGAACCTCACAGAAGGAACTGGGGCAGAACACACATTTTTATAACCCCATCACTGCATGGCTCAATGAAAATTCTGTACAATCAGAACTCAGATCATTTGCTGAAGAAAATGGCTTAGATATTCCATGTGGTTATGGAGGCATTAATTTTGGAGCTAAGCAGACAAGAGTTTTAATCCTGGCACAGCTGATTTAGTGACTTTGTGATGAGAAAAAAGGCTGTTAACCTCCTGGCATCTCACTTTCCTCATCCTTCTTTTTTTTTTTAATTTATTATAGTTGATTTACAATATTCTGTTGATTTCCTCATCTCTTACATGTGATGGTGGAGAGAATTAGAGCCCTTTAATATAAGGAGATTGCTACCTTGCAGGTATTCAATAAATGTTAATAATTTGTGATAAGAAAGGTTCTAGGACTTGACTAGTTCAGCACAGATGAAAAGCTGCATAGTCAAGAGATTCACCATAAAATCTGGCATCACAACAATGACACACACAGGGTATTTGACTGAGACTATGGCTGCATCTTTCCTTCTCACAAATTTCCTAGTTAAAATTTGTTGGAAACTGAAGCAAAATTCCACAGTTCCACATTTATATAAATTCCTTTTTTAAATTAATATAAGTAACTTTTCTTTGATAGCATTACTTTTTGGTACATGTCTGATTATTTCCTTAAGATGATCATAGAAGTGTAATTGTTAGTTTCAGAGATATATTAACAAATTGATTTTAAATTCTAGAAATTTTATGAGTGTCTTTTGCCTCATACCCTGTACAAAGAATGTGTTTTTATTATATTATCAGATCTTGATATTTTCTAATTAGCTATTGTTATTACGCCAATTGATTTAATTTTTATTTTTAGAATAGTAAATCAAAATCTCATTAACCATATGTATCTATGCTTTAGTAAACTGCCTCAAAATGTTCTTAATTTATTTTTGTGTGCTACAGTTAGTTTTCTTTCCATTACAGGTAAGACTAGATTATAACTTTTTTTTGTCTTTTTGCTTTATCTAGGGCTGCACCCTTGGCATATGGAGGTTCCCAGGCTAGGGGTCTAACAGGAGCTGTAGCTGCCGGTCTTTGCCACAGCCACAGCAACGCAGGATCTGAGCCGCGCCTGCAACCTACGCCACAGCTCATGGCAACGCCGGATCCTTAACCCCCTGAGCAAGGCCAGGGATTGAACCCGCAACCTCATGGTTCCTAGTCGGATTCGTTAACCACTGAGCCATAACGGGAACTCCTAGATTATAACTTTTAAACTTATTTGCTTTGTTAAATTTAACACAGAAGGTTAAAGATTTTGTTTTACTAAAAATCTACTCAACTTCATCTTGCTCAGAACTTGCTTCACAATATTTTCAAAATATTTTCAGTACATTCAATATATTCAAATTATTTTCTTCCATTCCATTACCATTTTATTTTGCCATATAAATGTATAATCCATGTAGGATATTATTGTGATGATGAGAGAAAGAGGTATATGATTTTACTTTTATTTTTTAGCGGTAAATTCTTTATTGCAAGATAATGTTCACCTTGTGAAATTCCATGATTTATTATTATTCTATTTTTTCTTTTTATTAACTTCTTGATTTTGCATTCTGTTAATATTCTTTATTGGCTCTGCTAAAGATTTCAACATGAGTTTACTTAGGTTATTTTTTCAGCTTTATTGAGATATTGACAAATAAAATTGTAATATATTTGAAGTGTACAAAGTGATCATTTGGTATATGTATTCATTGTGAAAGGATTTCTTTCATCGAGCCAACATATTCATTACTTCACATATTATCTTTTTCGGGGGGTGAGTGAGAACACTTCAATTCTACTCTCATTCTCAATTATACAATACAGTGTTATCAAGAAGAGTCACCATGTTTTACATCAGATGCTCAAACCTTATTTATCTTTTTAAAATTGAGATATAATTGACATGAAGAATGGTATGTTTAAGGAAAATAGGGTGATAATTTGATAAATTTTTTTATTGTAATTTGATTACCCATGTAATATTAGCTAACATCTCTATCATATCACGGTGTTAATCATTTTTTTGGTAGTAAGAACAATTAAGATCTAGTTTATTAGCAACTTTGAAGTTTATAATACAGTATTGTTGACTATATTCATTATGCTATCCATTAGATCTCCAGAACTTATTTACCTACTGGTTACAGGTTTGTAACCTTAATAACATCTCAGTTTCCTCACTCCCACCATTCTACTTCCTATTTTTACTAGTACCGCATTTTAAAATTCTAAGTAAATGATGTAGTTTAGTATTTGTCTTACAAAGCATAATGCTCTCAAAGTCCATTCGTGTTGCTGCAAATGGCAGATTTTCGTTCCTCGTATCTAAATAATGTGTCTTTGTATTTATGTGCGTATCAACATTACATCATCTTTATCAATTCATCTGTCGAGAGACACTTAAGTTGTTTCCTGATTGGGGCTATTGTGAATAATGCTGCAATAAAAATGGGAGTGCAGGTAATGTTTCAATATCCTGCTTTCATTTCCTCTGGATATATGTCCAGGAGTGGGACTTCTGGACCTAGTATCATCAAACTTATAGAAGAAAGCATAGAGGAGAAGCTCATTGGTATTTGTCTTGACAATGATTTTCTTTTGGATATGACACCAAAAGAATATACAACAAAAGCCAGTATCAATAACTGGGACTACATCAAACTAAAAACTGCACAGCAAGAGAAATAAAAAAAAATAAAAAGACAAATTGTGGAATGTGAAAAAATATTTGCAAAACATATATCATATATGGAGTTATTAGCAAAAATATATAAAGAACTCAAACAATTCAATAATAAAAAAACCCCAAACAATCCAATTTTTAAAAAGGACAGAGGAACTAAATAGATATTTTTCCAAAGAAAACATCCAAATGGCCAACAAGTTCATGAAAAGATACTCAACATTATTAATCCTCAGGGAAATGCAAATCTAAACCAATGAGATACTATCTCACATCTGTTAGAACGTCTGTTATTAAAAAGGTAAGAGATAAGGAGTGTTGGCAAAGATGTGGAGAAAAGGTAACTCACATGTTTTTGGTGGGAATGCAAATTGTTGCAACCTCTATGGAAAAAATACGGAGTTTTCTCCAAAAATGAAAAATAAACTGTATTCATCTTTTAGCTTAAAATGTGTACTCTTTTACACATTTACCAGTTTCCTCCACATCCCAGCTTCTAGAAATTACCACTCTAGGAGTTTGACTTTTTTTTGTTGTTGTTAGGTTCCACGTATAAATGATGCAATGAAGTTTTTGTCTTTTGCTGTCTGGAATATTTTCACTTAGCATAATGCCTCCAGGTTCATCCGTGTTGCTGTAAATGGCATACTTTCCATTTTTTTTAAAGGATAAATACTATTTTTAAGGAAGAATTACATATATAATACATAATAATTATATATATATATAATTTTGTATTCATTTATCTGTCAATAGATATTTAAGTTGTTTCCATACCTTCTATTGTGAATAAATCTACTACCAACATGGAAGTACAGTTATCTTTTTGAGACGATTTCATTTCCTTTGGATATATATCCAGAAGTGGAATTTCTAAGTCAAATGGTAGTTCTGTATTTAATTTCTTCAGAATCCTCCATACCATTTCCCATAGGATAATATGTGAAGTAATGAATATGTTGGCTTGATGTTGCCTTTGATTTTGGTGCTAAATCCAAAGATTCATTGCCAAACCTAAATCAAGGAACTTCTGTATGTTTTCTTCTAGTTACATTTCCATTGTCAGTTCCCTTTTCTCTATATCCTCACCAGCGTTTATCTCTTATTTTTTGAACTACTCTTCCAAGCTCCTATCTCATTGTGGTTATGATTTGCATATCCCTGATGATTAGTGATGTTGAGCACTTTTATTTGTATCTGTTGGCCATGTATATGTCTTTAGAAAATATTTATACAGGCATTTTGCGCATTTTTAAATTGTGCCCTTTTTTGGGCTATAGAGTTGTATGAGTTTTATATGTTTTGGATATTGACCCCTTATTGAATATGTGGTTTGCAAATATTTTCTCCCCTTCTGTAAGTTGCCTTTTCATTTCTATTGATGAATTGCTTTTCTGTACAGATTTTAGTTGGATATATTTCCACTTTTTAATTTCTCTTTTGCCTTTGCTTTTGGTGCTAAATCCAAAAATTTATTGCCAAACCAAAGTCAAGGAACTTCTGTATTTTCTTCTAAGAATTTTATGGATTCATGTGTTATGTTCAAGTCTTTAATGTATTTTGAATTGACTTTTGTGTTTAGTATAGATTCCATCTTTATTTTTTGTTTGCAAATATTCAATTTTCCCAACACCGTCTTTATTGGAAACTATTTTTTCCCTCATTGTATGTTCTTGAGTCCTTTGTCAAAAAATAATCAACCATATGCACATCGGTTTATTTCTGGGCTAGCTATTCTTTATTTTTGGTCATACTATATTCCTAGGTATAGAGAATACATACTTTTTAGTAAAATGTAAGCAAAAAAATCCGGGAAAGAGATATATAATGAATTGATTTATTGTTTTCTATCTTGAAATTTTATATTGATTGTTAAATGTTACAATTTTTTCCATGTATGGTGATCATTATAATTTATATAAATTATATATGTTCTCTCTACTAAGAATTCTATACATATTTCTCTCTACAAAGCATTGTAGATTTTATTCACACATTTTATTATACTTAAAATATATTTTTTCCATTTTTTCAGTTAATAAAATCTTATTTCATGCATTAAGCTTATTTTAAAAATAAATATTAAAGTTTTTTGTGTGTACATATTTTACCACTACTTCTAATATGTTCCATTTCACCGTAAGACATTTTAGAAATGTAATACTTCTCTATCTGGTGAATTGGTTAGATCAAGACTTCTTAAAAATATATAACTCCTTTGAACTGCATGTCCTTTCTCATTAATACCTGCAGATGCATCTAGCATGGATATGAACCTTGAAAGGATCAATAAAAACACAGTAGGGAAAGACGTTCTGCCAGAAAAGCTTTGATGGATATTTTTTTCTTTTCATTTTTTTTTGGTCTTTTTTTCAGGGCCTCACCCACGGCATATGGAGGCTCCCAGGCTAGGGGTCCAATCAGAGCTGTAAGCCGCCAGCCTATGCCACAGCTGCCCACTGAGTGAGGCCAGGGATCAACCTCATGGTTCCTAGTTGGATTTGTTTCTGCTGCACCATAACAGGAACTCCTTATGGGTATTTTTTCAATGAAGCACATCTAGCTTGTCTGGTAGGTCTCCATTTTAAAAAGGAAGACATATTCTTCCCCAGGCAATATTGATTTTTGTTCTTAACCATAACCTCATTACTACTCAGGATATTTTCTAGAATTTTATTATGAATCTCTTTGAAAGAGCAATATGTTCTGATGAGGTAAAGCAAAATAAATTTAGCAGTAAGATAAAATGGGGTAAATAAACCACCATGTAAAATTCACTTTGCTTTCCTTTATTGCCCAAACATGAATTTAATTAAGAATAAAACACAGATGAGGCAGAGTTCTGTGTTCATTTTATAAACTCATTAAAAAATTCATGAAAGTTATTTTTGAATATTAAAAATGTGGCTGAGGATAGACTAGGGGACACTAATTTGAAAATTTAATAATTTAAATTTGAGTAAACTCTGATATTAGAGTGGTAATAGAAACATTACATCGAGCTATATATGCTCTTAATCCTTTCCCCAGTGGGTACATGTTAAAGAGATAGGAAATAAGATGGAAAACAACACAGAGGAAAAACTTTAATCTGAATTATACTTTTTGTGTATGAGTGAGGCAATTCACATGGTGGTAAAAAATGTATTTGCCATTCTTGAAGGAGAAAGAAGATACCTGGGGTATCTTAACCAAATTATTTTAGCTAGATAATTAAAAAATCACAGAAGCGAAAAAGAGAGATCAATGTTAAGAAGTGGTAAAAAAAAAAAATGTTCTCTAATACAGCTAGAAACCTAAGTTTCTTCTTAGATAAGCAGGGGAAGCTTATGGACCCTTAAAAGAACATTTGGCCGCGGCATCACATGCATTCCCTTCTGCCAGATGAGCTGGGACCATATCATGGCTCACACAGCCTGTTCGTGACCATGTGCCAGCCTCGTGCCAGAACCTTTACTACCATGGCTTTCCCCCAGGCTGTAAAGATTCAGAAAGGTACTGAAATTGCTCAGCTTTAGAAGCTCAGAAGTCAAAAGAGACCTGTTCATTGTGAAATCACAGAAAGTACAAAGCTTTGGATTCCTCTTGATATCTGCTCCTTTAGAGTACTGAGATTGTCTATGTCTGCCAATTTATACGAGCAGCTGTAATGTACCATTCAAATAATTAAAATATGTGAGCCATGGATCTCCATGGCTTTCATTTATCTGCCTTTTCTGAGGTTATAACTGCAGGGTACACAGGCAAAAGCTAATAAAAAAACTTGTAATGAACCACTTTAAATAGTAAATTTGAGGGATACCAGACAAAGACTCCTACAATTGAATGTTTATCATCATGGTCAACAATAAAATTCTAGGCAAATAGGTTGAATGTCCTAGGGAAATTAATATCATTGTTATAGCACTTACTATGCCTGTGGTATATACTGAGGCAATTTTAGAGAACTTTGCTAAAGCAAAAGTTTATTCTATTATTGATGTAAACTTTTAAATTTGTATTTGTCTAGGATCCTTAGTCTCTTTTGGTTATTTTAAATGGACATTATGGTGCTATAAAAACTTGCAATGGTTTAGAAAATTGCAGTGAATTCAAAAGAAATCAATACACATAGTGATGGATTTTGCCCAATAGAAAAACAATGTTTTAATACTTAATTGTACACATAGAACAAATAAGGCAGAAAAAGGAGGAGGGTTTACTTTAGCTGAGTTTTTTTTTTTTTTTTTTTGTATTAGCAGAAAAGAAAGGTAATTTCACTGTCTTTCATCTGTCTAAATGGTCAAAAACTACCACTTGTTTCTTTGTGAGTCCATTGCTCTTTTAGGATAAGTCACAATTATCATTCTGAAACTCCTTTTCAGCTGCCTTTTTTTTTTTTCAATCACAAAATAACAAACTGCATGATATCATGGTCAAAACAAATTTGTTATTTATGTGATATTTACTGGAGAAAGCTGCCAGGAAAGGGTCATAGTGGGTTGCTTGTTTTCTACCGCATTTTATCTGTGTGACACAAAAGAGCTGGAAGGTGTTCTCAAATAGAGGGTTAGTAACATTTGTGTTACAGTCATGTTTAGGATAAATAGGTAACAGGACTGCTGCAACAAATAAGGCTACTACTGGTGTTAATGCTACCATTCTTTGAAATACTGCATGACTACTTCCTCAACAAGCTCATCATAGAAAACTTGATAAATAATCAGTCTTAAGCTTAATCCATAGGTTTGCCTATCAGATATATGTATGTTGCAAAGTCATCTAATTTTATTAGTATTAGTTTCCTCAAATATAAGGTAATTGTAATAGTCATACCTGCTTTTCTCACCACATGGAATTGTTCTGGAAATAAGTGAAATGACAGAAGTGCTAACTCTGGGGATGATGTAAAGAAGTCAACTAAATATTAAAGTTGGTGGAATTTATTTTCTAGAATTCAGGTTAAGTTAATAATAAATTATCCCATGAAGTAACATTAATATGTATATGGGTGAGTAAATCTATGCAATTATTTTGGAATGTCTAAAACCATCTCTGTTCAAGCCCAAATGTGTTTGGTCTGCTGGTCTTCACTCTATGGTATGAACCATGAGTATCACCATTTAAGAGACCTGGCTTATTAAGGGTGTAAAATATACCATCAAATAGGAAACAGAAAGTTATCATTAAATAAAAGGATGGTCCCCATTTTGGTCTTCTCTTTTCCTTATCTATTTTCTATACTTAGCTAGGCCACTAACAGTTTAAGTCCACTGTACCTGAATTCCATAGAGTTAACCACCAAGAATTAAGCCATGGCTACTCAGCCCAAGACTTTTTATCATGTTGCTTTAGTTGAGTTATTACGAAATAATGCAGGATTCAGTGTTCTAGAGTGAGGAAATTTTTTTGGCTAGAAAGCACATGGGGTAGTCATCGTAAAGGGCTGATTTATGAAAATCGGGCTATGGCTAGGGGCATCTTACTTTATCTGATTCTGTTCTTTGTGGAGAACAATATGGGGTCCAGATTAGCAGAAGCCTAGCTATTATAGAGAAGTGATGTTACTGAACTGCATTTCTGTTCTTAAGTGTTTACTCAGGAGACAAAACAAGAGTAGCAATGGATAAAGCAGAATAATTTTAGCTTCTGCTATTCGACAGAGAGAAGCACCCTCAGCTTTGCCAATGTGGGACATCTTGGCTTGGGTGGAAATAACGTGTGTCAGAGGTGAGCCAATATTTATCACAACATACCCAAGGAGTTCCCTGGTGGCTCAGGGAGTTAAAGATCTGGCATTGTTATTGCTGTGGCTTGGATCACTGCTGTGGTGTAGGTTTAGTCCCTATCCCAGGAACTTCTGAATGCCATGGTGTGGTCAAAAGCAAAACAAAACAAAACCCTTAAAACGATGCTCAGGAATAAGACACACAGGTGCATACAGAGCCAAACGAAAATTTCCCTGCTTTATTAAAATCCTGTTCTTTGATTTGCAGGATTCCTGATTGTAAAAGTTAATGAGATAAATTTCAATTATCACCATAGTATTTTGAAATCATTTATCTTCGGCTCAGTGCAGAATAAACCATAACAATGATGCTTAAAAATATCTTGCTGATTACTTTTTCCGAAAAGAATGAAATTTCAAGTTTAGGTAATTTAGGGCACATTTTGATTGACAAAAGATTCAACACCATTGAGATCTTCTTCTTTTTGCCTTGGGTGAACAAGTTCTCCAGGTCCACCTGGTCAATGAATACTTCCAGCTTATTCAAGCCTTTGCTCAAGCATCCGCATCTATAAGAATCCTTTCTCAGTGCACTCCCTTCCATAGTCAACCCCTCTGTACCCAAAGTACAGATTTTCCTTTTCACACTGGCAACATTTGTATCAGCACTTTGGAGTGCATCTCCTTAATAACAATGCAAAAGAGGCAACTGCCTTGTATTAAAACCCAGCTCTGTTGCTTACTGTCTGTGTGATCTGGGGCAAGTTCCTTTAACTTTCTGTATCTCAGTTTTCGCACCTATACAGTGTGTGTAACAATTCACCCATTGCATAGTATGGTTGTAAAGATTAATTAAGTTAATATTGCTAATACATGAAAGCATTTGGAAGAGTGGATTGGACACAGAGAACCCCATAATGGCAGCTTTTTCTATCCTTATGTCCTTGAGGGCAAGTGCTGTGTCTTCATCTATGAATACAAAGTGTCTCACACTATACCTGACAACTAAATGGTTGCACAGAATGGTTACGAATTCAGGAAACACAGATGTACCTATTTTCTGAACAAGCATCTATGTAGCATACATTTTCTTCTAGTTGGCATGTGTTCCATTTTTACATCAGTCTTAGAGATGCCTGTTAGCTATTCTTTGTTTTGACAGATTTTTAGCTTTAAGATGTCACCTTCTTGCCGAGTCTGCCTGATAAGTTATGAAAGGAGGTGGGAAAGCATGATAACTTTTAACAGAGGGGAGCATCCTATTGGCAGGGCATTTGGGAACAAAGAGATTTGGGAATATTGCATTATCTCAACTACAAGCCTGAGAAATACGTTTATTTATAGATTCCACTACAAGGTACTGCCTTCCCTTAACATAATGGATGGATAGGTTTGGAGAAGAATTTTTAAGAGCTTTGCATAAATTGTTACAGCCAGTGGCTGTGTAGTGAAAAAAAAAAAAAAAAAGAAAGAATAAAAAGACTTCAGTTTTAAAAGTGCTTATTTCTTTTTGTTTTGTTTTGTTTTTGTTTTTTAGGGCTGCACCCGCGGCATATGGATATTCCCAGGCTAGGGGTCGAATTGAAGCTGTAGCCACTTGCCTATGCCACAGTCACATCAATGCCAGATGCGAGCTGCATCTGGGACCTACACCACAGCTCATGGCAATGCTGGATTGTTAACCCCCTAAGTGAGGCCAGAGATCGAACCTGCATCCTCATGGATGTTAGTCAGATTTGTTTCCACTGAGCTAGGACGAGAAATCCAAAAGTGTTTATTTCTGAATCAGAGGCTGTCTTTTGATTGCAAATAAATTTACTGAAATATAATGTTAAATGAAAAAGTTTGTGTACACACAAAATATTTTATATAGGAAAGTCTTACCTCTGTGGGTCCCTTAATTATCATAGCATATTTTAAATGTTGGGCTGTTAATAAATGGAATTGTAAAGGTATTTAGAAATGTATACCCATCTTAACTTCTAGCTCTTTTCTCAGGAGCATTTTCTTTTTCAGTTAGACTGAGAATGCATGTCACTATACACGTAATATAGATCTGTGACTTTTCATCCAGGGTTTATTTTATTTATTTATTTATTTAGTCTTTTTTTTTTGCCTTTATCTAGAGCTGCACCCACGGCATATGGAGGTTCCCAGGCTAGGGGTCTAACAGGAGCTGTAGCTGGCAGCCTTCGCCACAGCCACAGCAACGTGGGATCTGAGCCGCATCTGCAACCTACACCACAGCTCATGGCAACGCCGGATCGTTAACCCACTGAGCAAGGCCAGGGATCGAACCCTCAACCTCATGGTTCCTAGTCGGATTCGTTAACCACTGAGCCACAACAGGAACTCCTCCCATCCAGGGTTTAGAATAGATGGAGTCTAATAACCTGTTGAATATTGTGGTCTCTGCCTTACAGACACTCTTTAAAAATAGCTTATTATAACTTGGTAGACTTTGATGTGCCTAAAAGAGATAATCCAAAAATTAAATGTAAGGTTAAATTTACCACTTGATTCTATACTATGTACCAATACTTGGATCCCTGAATATAAAGAAAACATGTTAACTGAAAAGAGAAAAGAAGGAGGGGGAACTCACCACGGTGAAGAAAATGTGACATGGAAACCAGACTCACTGAATACTGGGTGCAGCACTTGTAATGGTGTACATTTAAGTTTAGATGTGATTCGTGTTCACAGGAAGGTCTTGTTCTGAGGTTATTAGAGATGATCAGTTCAGTGGTACACTTATCTGTTTTTATAGCTCATGTCTTATTTTTGTGCAAAAACGCTACTGTGACATAGCACAAAATGGAATCTACATTTCCCACTTTAAAGACCAGAGGACTAGAAGAATGCTAGGTATTTGTAAAGTGATTTCTGAACTATGTTTATTCATAGGTGAACATCTCCTATTTTTCTGATCAGTATGTCTCCCCAGAGATTTCAGTACCCTGTTCAAAGGGAGTATTTTAAATTGTTAAAGACTCTGGTGTCAATCATCTATATAATACCGTGAGATGGTTTCTAAGTTGCTTAGCTGCATAAAGTTTCATTGAAGCATCAGTTCATTGTATATATTCATGTTGTTTGGGAAAGTATTTTTACTTTCTTTCTCTTTTTTTTTTTAATTTTTTACTCCCCTGGGGATTTGAGGAGCTCTGAGCAGGGAGGGGCTCTGCAGGCAAAGGGGCGTTTTGATTATGCCAAGGTGGGCAGGGTGGGAAGTGTCACCCCTCACCCTCCCACACGTCCTTAACCCAAACACATCAGAGCACCACCACAAGGTCAGCAGAGTCTTTGTGTGCCAAGAAGAAAGAAGGCTCTTGGACAATGTGGAAGTCCCACTCTAGGTCCTGTCCTGGCCCAGCCTTGGCACCCTCTAGCCCAGCATGGTAGTCAGGACTAAGGGTCCCAGCTGGAAAGGACCTCAGCTAGCCCAGAGTGACAGGTCCTGGTGCTGCCAGGAAACCGAGCTGCAGAGCAGGGAGTTGGTCAGGATTGTGTACAGTCAGGGACCTCAGTGTCCCTGACACCCTCTTAACAGGAGACATGGAACCCTAGAACAGCCAAACTTGAACCAGGCACAGCTTCCTCCATGCCTTCCTAACCCTCTTAACTATGTCTCAGTCACCATGTAATCTTCTCTTATCCATTCTCTGGCAGCCACTCTTCAGCCTTGACACAGAGGACAGAGAGAAGTTGTGGGGACACACACACACACACACACACCATGTGTGATGGGAGAGGCAACGGAGGGGCTCTGTTCTGGGTTCTTACACCCCCTCCCTGCCTCTTGCCCTCTTCTCTCAAAGGTGCAAAGCCATGGAGATGGGAGCCTGGGGGCTTTGGTCAAAGGAATCTGTGGCCGCCCCAATTTTCTCATCTGAGAAATGGGATGCTAATTCCCAAATCTGGTTGTGCAAGACCTGGCTCCTCTTGGAAGTGCTATGATTGGGGAATCTCCTGGGATTTACAGGATGGGGGCGGAACCATGGACTGGGCTGCAGCATCCAAGCTTGGACAATCCTGCCTTGGGGTCCTTGAGGTGCTGATGAACACCTGGCCAGTGGGGAGCAGAGGTGTGAAAGAATTTTTAAATTTAGCTTCACAGGTTTTGAAAATCATTAGTCTACTAATCATTTGGTTATTATCTAAAAAAAATAAATTAAAAAATTCAGAATTCTCTATGTAACATATAAAGCATACTTGAAATATAGATGAAAACTTTTTCTTTTTTCTTTCTTTTTAGGATCTCATCTGCAGCATATAGAAGTTCCCAGTCTAGGGGTCAAATTGAAGCTCAGCCACAGAAACACTGGGTCTGAGCCACATCTGCGACCTATGCCACAGCCTGTGGCAATGCCAGATACTTAACACACTAAGCAAGGACAGGGATCAAACGCGCATCATCGTGGACACTACGCAGGTTCTTAACCCTCTTTGCCTCAATGGGACCTCCAGATGAAATCTTTTTCCAGTTTATCCTATTGTCATTAAAAAAATCTGATGACAACATGATTAAAAGATTAAAAATCAAGTTAATGTGTACATTAGAGTGATTTTATTATGTAATCATTTAAAATTTCAATGTAATAAAAGAAAATCAACATTTTAAATACATCTACTTCAAACTAAATTAACTAAATGATTCCTCATAATCAGACATAATACTCGAAAGAGTTCCACTTTTATTAAAAGTGTTCTTGAAGATTCTTTGCTAAAAACCAAAAGTCAATTTATCAAAGATTTGTAATTATATCAGCTTCGGTGCTAACTACTACCGCAATTTCATTTTTTGTGCTACTTTTCTCATAGATCCATATCAAGAGATAATTGGATCAAATTGAGTGTTAAAATATTCAACTTCCATTGAGCTGCTTAAGCTATTTTTAGGGATTTTGAAGAAGGCTATGAACATTTGACAGTAAAATCAAAAGATTTCAGAAAACGTTAGCCGCTACGTACAGGCATAGTCATCAATATTACTCTTTAATATGAGAATTAGCTGCTCCTGGAAGCCCACTGAATAAAAATTATCCTTTATTTGCAATATTGAAGAGAATTTGAAGCAAGGATGAATGATTGACAATAAATATGTCTCTAGGTTGACAAAACATTTGGATAAAAGATTGAAAATTGCAGTCCCTTTTCGAGCAATTTTATCCACTGTGACAGCTCTGACACTTTCTGGAATGGCTCACTGAAAGAAGTTTTGCGTTCCCGATGTACATTAACTTCCCTAAAGAGCTCCAAGAAATATGCTGTAATTCTAACGGAGCCTGATGAGAAGTTGTGCAGTGGTTGCACAACACACGTTGAACAATGCACACTCACTGGCCGCGCAGACAAGGTGCCGGATTTGGAAGGTGGCTGGGCTGCTGAATCATTAGATGTTTCTCTGCCTGCACCAGGTGATTGCACGTGAACTTCCGCATGAGCAAGGCCAGGCATAGACTTTAAGCAAACTCTGGTCTTAAATCCTTGCCTTTCAAGAATCTCTTGTTTTCACTGGTACTTTCTGGACATTTGCCCTGGGAAGAATTAGGAGGCCTCTGTGGGTTCTTGATGCTTAGCTCCATGGAGGGGTTTCTTCTCTGATAGGTAACAGGAGGAACAGAGCCAGGCAGGAACACTGATGAGGGCCTTCTTCCTGTCTCGCCTCCATAGAAACTGCACAGCAAGATGGGTTCATTTCTGACCTCCCTGGCGGGTAGGGTGAGAGGAGCCAGTCTTGTTGACAATCAAGAGCCACTGCAGGAAAGGCCTCTATGAGGGTCACCTGCACTCTCTAGCCAGACAGCCAGCAAAGCTAGTTCACCGGAGCCCCTGGACTTCTACTATCACCTGGTCACCTCTTCCATTGGCAGCCTTCTAGCTCTGATGCCCCTCAAATCTGCTTCTGTTTCCTCTTCTGGAATTATCAGGAGTTCCGACAAATGTTCTGGCCTCTAAGACCCTGCTTCAGAGAAAAGCTGGTCCAGGGATGCTGAACAGCACCTGTGTGTCATAGGAGTCCTTTCTAGCATTCCCATATCTCGCAGCTTCCCCATTTGGTGTGGTGATGGTGGAGGCAGTTCTGATATCTTCTTTAGCACACACATGAAGCTTTTCTCCCAGAAGCCTGGTTAGAACAAACTTCTCACCAACGTATAGATTTCTAAGCTGGTGGGAGGATGGTCTCAACAGCCGAATGCTTCGGCTGTATAGATGCATGTCCTCACATCATCCTCCTGAAGATATCCCTTCACCCTTTAAATGAGGACACATCCCTCTAAGGCTTTAATTCTAAGGCTTTATTTATCCTACTTTTTCACTTTTCCCCTCCCCGCTCCAGACTGGGTGAAGATCATGGCTCTTCTCATAATCTTTCCTTTGGAAATACATTCTCCACCCCTCCCTTCCTCCTCTGCCCTTTCATCCTCTCTTCTGTCTCCCCTTTCCTTCCTCCTCTTTCCTCTTTTTTTCTCTTCCTTCCCTTTTCTTTCCTCCTCCCCTTTATTTTATTTTACTTCTTTTTCCTAAACAAAGCAGACAGCGACATTGATGATGCATGAAGAAAATTACTTTTAGAGTGAATCTTTTCAGAATGAACAAAGAAAATGATATTTCACATTTCTTAAGCACAAAGAAACTTCCGGAGATTAGTGGTATGTGATACATTTTAGCAGCACTACTTTTTATAGAAACAGGAGTAGGGATATTACTTTGAAGGAGTTCAGGTTCTGATGCAGATGACACAAACAAAGCAAAAATCATTAGTTACTAATGGGCTAGTTCATTATTAGTCTGAGCCAGGCGGGTTTTGTTTTCCACATTTCTTCCCAGTCTTCTCCCAAGGGATAAACTTTCAGGGTTCTGAGCAGAGAAGCCAGGTGTGTTATGAGAACATAAAATTTCCTTTTTAGCTCCATGAAATTGATTTAAGAGGACATATTTGCTGTTCCACAATTCAGTGAAATGACTCAGAGAAATTAAAAATACCAACTCCCTTCGGTGTGGCTTTACTTTCTTTCATGGCAAGTCAACTTCCCTTATGAACAATTTCTTATACTAAGAATGTGGTCTATAAATACCACTTGAAAAAATCTATAATGATAAATGGTGTAATAAATAAGCAAAGACATGCAATAATAATGAATTTTTAAAAATAGGAATTGAAAGAAAGGAAATAAAGTGCATCGATTAACCAGTACTTCCCTCCAGAAATCCAACACTCTGGTAACATTTTCAGTATTTTATAATGTAGTTATCCTTATGTATTCATATGTATTTCTAAAAGTTCCATTAACTCTGCCTATTTACTAGGCTTATATAAGGAAACAAAGGAAATAACTATCTATGTCAGCTAGACGTATGTTTTTTTTCTCAGTTTATTTATTTTTACAGTTTGTGTCTTACTAGACTTTTCCAAAGATGACATGCCCACTGCTCACAGCAGCTGCAATCCATTAGCCTAATGGATTGGAATTATAGGTTGCCTTAGGAATTGTCTATTGTGTGGCAAAATCAAATGTAAACCCTACTGTGAAAAGTCCTGACACTATTAAATGTGAAAAATACAATGTGTTCAATAAGATGTTAAGAAAAGAGATGTAGGCCATTTGACTAATCAACCAGAAAGTAATATGAAGTTTAGGCCAAAATAGAAACCACTTGCGTTTTCTTGTTGTTAGACTTTAGTAGGGTAATCATGCATTGTCGTTTACTACCCAGCGGTGTTAGATGGATAGTACTAAGTGGTTAATTATCCCCCTTTCCTCCTAACTACTGGCCATAGACTATTGCTATATACATCTTATTCTGACTCAGAATTCTACCTCAAGAATGTTTTTATTCATTCAATAAAAAACATGAGTGAGTGCCTGTTTTGTGCTACATATTGTGAAGGTGCAAGCTTTGTTGACATGCCAAAGGCAGCAAGTGACTAAAAAGAAACGCTCTTACTGCCTGTTGCCTTTTCATAGCCTCTCAGGTCTTTTCCTCTCAGCTCCATCACAGACTGCTATACTACCTGGGCAACACATAGAAGTTTTTTTTTTGGGGGGTAGTGGCAGGTCTGCAAGAAAGAATCTGGGTTTTGCCACTCTTGAATTCAGTATCCACACAGAGAAGAAAGTGAGGAAGGGAAGGGCCAGCATTCTTTCCAGGGGTCACCCAACATTGACGAGGGAAACAGCTGTCCAGGGAGGTGAGTTGGCTGTTGACAGGTGTCACAGCAGGGTGACTTATGGGAGGGCTATGTGCCCTCTAACTTGAAGAGGAGTAGCTGTGCCTGATACCTCTTTGGTGGACAGTGTTGCATCACCTTGACTCACCTCTTCAAACCCAGCAATTACGTGGCCCCGAGAAATCGTTTATGACTTGCCCTGTCTCTTTATCCTTTTTGTGTGCACTTCACTTATTTATCTGAGGATAACTTTCTCCTACAGACGTGTTTGTCATTTATACAGAAAATAAAACCAACACTTGAATACTATGCCTAGACGATTAATTTGCAGACAATAAAAGCAGATGAACACTGCGAGTTTATGAGCGATGTTGTTCTCAAAAACACATCTTGCAAAAAAAAAAAAAAAAGGAAATAGAAATAACTAGATCCAAGGGTTACCAGTCTTCAAAAGTTGAAGAGAAATCTTTACTTTTGGAGGTGTAAATTCCCTGTATTCATCGAAGCATCTTAAAAAAGAAAAGTTGAATCATTGTACACTAACATTTAATATTCATCTAGGAGAAAACTTCTCTTTGAATGTTGTATCAGTGTCTCCAAAGGTGAATGAGTAACTCTTCTTGTCTTTATGTCTTTGCTTTTCTTTCTCACATACTCTGTCTCATGTAAACAGGCACACTGGCACACCCGTACAATCAGAATTCATACATTTATTTTGTCTAAGAATCTATAGTAATATTTCTTTTTTCCTTTTTAAAATTACAGTTGATTTACAATATTGTGCAAATTTCTGTTGTACAGCAAAATGACCCAGATGTATATATATGTGTGTGTATATATGTGTGTATATATATATGTGTGTGTGTGTGTGTGTGTGTGTGTGTGTGTGTATATACGTACATTCCCTTTCTTATATTATCTTGCCTCATGGTCTATCCCAAGAGACTGGATATAGTTCCCTGTGCTGTACAGTAGGTATTTCTTATATACTTAGCACCGTGCTAGGTTCTGAGAAAATTATACAGAAAAAGAGCTCCTGACCTCCCACCTACACCTTTGGAAAATGGAACACTGACTTATTTGTTCAACAGGTAATTATTGTTTGGCTATTTTGTGCAAATTATGCATGCGTTAGATAAATAATCAATGAAGTGCTAAAATATGATGCGCTGGGTGGAGGAACTAGAGAAATGGTGACTAGGAGAGAAGCTAAATCAACCAGGTGGGAATCAACCAGGACTCTTAAGGACTAATACATTGCTGAAGACAGAGTCCATGTACATGCCAGGAAGGCAGAAACTAAGTAGACCGAAGCAATCAATGATTTCAAATGGAGAGAGTGTAAAGAGACACTGAAAGCCTGGCATGAGGCTGGGGAAGAAGTCTGTCCATTCCATAGGTGATGCAGACGTGGGAGATAATTGGGCTGGTATGAAAGGAGTGCCCTCTGAAGCCAGGGCTTGGGTGGAGGGATCAGATTTGGATGAATTAAGGGGGGGAGGTGGGGTTACAGTTTATGTACAGGCTTGGGAATAAGGGTGAAAATGCAAGTAAATTGGAGAGAGACAGATATAGATAAACTGGAGCATTTGAAATAGAACCTGAGATGAATGAATGAAGATATATTTCATTTTTACTCTAAAGGAAAGTTTTGCAAACTATTGCTTCTGAGTCTGGTTGTTCAACTTTGCCTGCATTAAGTAAATATCACATAAGTCTCCAAATAAATTCTTAACTGAGCTCTTGATGGTTATAGCAAGCTACACCTGAAAGAGTCTTAACATTTGTATTTCTTACAAAAATTGCAGGTACTTATTTGGTGATTAAAATTTCAATAGTGTAACCAGGGAAGAGTCCTTTCCAGCAAGTGACATTTAAATAAAGACCTGAAGGAACCATGTGAGAGAAACTTCAAAGAACAGGAAGAGCAAGTAAAAATGTCAAATCTGGAATCCTGTTGTGGCTTAGTGGTAACAAACCCAACTATTATCCATGAGAACGTGGGTTTGATCCCTAGCCCTGCTCTGCGGGTTAAGTATCCTGCATTGCTGTGAACTGAAGTGTAGGTCGCAGAGAGAGCTTGGATCTGGCGTTACTGTAGTTGTAGTGTAGGCTGGCAGCTACAGCTCCCATTTGACCCCTAGCCTGGGAACTTCCATAAGCCGTGGGTGCAGCCCTAAATAGAGCCTCCCCCAGCAAATGTTAAATCTTTTATTTATTCCTATATCTATATTTGGCTCCAGAGTTGTTCTATCACTCAATTGTTAAAAAAAACCTGCACCAAATTACCCTATGTTAAATATTATATTTTTATAATAGACTGAATCCAATAAGTGTGAATACCTAATACAGTCCTTCTGCAGAGATACCTGGGCTATACCAGAAATTTTCTCTATCATATCAGTTTTAATATTAAGCATGTTGATTTTCTTGAAAAAAAAATCACATTTGGAATTCATTTTTTTTCTTTTAATGGCCTCAGTCATGGCATGTGGAAATGTTCAGGATAGGGGTCAAATTGGAGCTGCAGCTGGGGCCCATGCTACAGCCATGGCAATACTGATTCCAGCTGAATCTGTGACCCGCAGTGCAGCTTGCTGCAACACCAGATCCTTAACCTACTGAGCTAAAACTGGGGATGGAACTCTCATTCTCACAGAGACCTCAGGCCCTTAAACAACTGAGCCACAGTGGAAACTCTCCTTTTGGAATTTTATGAGAATTGCATTAAATCAATATATACATAACATTCAGCACCTGATGCCAGTGTGAGAGGGTCCCCGCATGTCCAAGAAATTCCCTGGGACACCAGCTGGATGTCTTACAATTCGACTCAATTCTGACATTACCTACCTGCAGATAGTGTCAGATCCCACAGGTTAAGGGCTCAGTCCTACAAGACCGCCCCCACTGCGCAACATCAGAGGCCAACTACCCAGGTCATCACCTGTACTTCTGACCTCCCGGCTGGAGATCGGAGATTCTAAGGACTCCCTCCTTGGGCTTGATTAATTTGTTAGAGTGGCACACAGAACTTGGTGAAATATTTTACCTATTGGGCCACAAGTTTAGTATAAAAGGGTATAACTTAGGAATGGTTGAATGGAAGAGGTGAATACGATGAAAGCAGGTGAAATGCAGTCCAGAGCTTCCGTGCCCTGTCCCAGAGCACTATTTTCCCCAAATCTGCCCTAGTTCCCCAACCCTGAAGCTCTCCAAACCATATCCTTTATATATATATATATATATATATATATATATATATATATATTTATATATATATATACACGCACACACAAATAGAATGTATATCTATATCACAGTGACATTATATGTATATATATATATATATATATACACACACACAAATTATATACGTGTGTGTGTATGTGTGTGTGTAAAATCAGTATGCATTTTAAATTTTAACTTAATCTTGCACCAGTCTGAGGACTGGCATTGCAGGTTTTTTCTTCCAAGGGTCATCGGAATTTTGTGTCTGCCAGACCTGAGTCCTGCTAATCTCCTGGAAACTGTTTAGCTTCTCTTTCAGTGGTCTTGGTTTAATGCCCATATCTCGGGATCCAAACATTTTCTTGTCTGTGGTTTAGTCCCTTAGTCAGAGATGTTCACCTCCTCTGGCTTCTACTCTGGTTCCTTCCCTTCCTCCTTAATCTTCCTGTTCTGTTTTCAGCTAAGTAATTTGTTATATCCCTTTGAAGAGTTCTGTTACTTTCATTATGGCCAGAAATGTACTGAATGTTGTATGTATTTGCTATAATTATCCTGAGACTACTAGACTGTGTTTAATTGGTACACAAGTGGCAAATTAGATTAATTTCATAAATTTCTCATAGAACACTTACGATCATTGCATTTTATAACATATGTACAGTGCATTGATTGGAAAATGCAGTGGCAATCGCTACCTTCCCACTGGACAAAAATGATAAAATGCAAATACATAGCACAGTTAATTAACTCTTCTACATTATAATTCATCTTATAGAAAACAGTTTGCTTTTAGAAATGGAATATGGCTCACCAATTTATGGCTTTTATATTAATTCCATGTTCATCTTTGTGCAACAAACTCAACCAGTGAGTTTTATTTGGAAAACTCCTAATTCACAAACCATTACTTATCCTGCATCCCAACTTCTAAATGGCTCATGAATCAAACAAACCTAATTGATTAAATATGCACTCATATTTATGAGTCTGATCAGTCAGTGACCATGCTATGTACAAATCATTCTGTGCTGCTTGGGTTCATTTAAGGCATCTCAGTGATACTGAAAAATGAATATTGATATTTCATTATTGTAGCACTTTGTTAACATATTAGCTGATAAGTTCAAAAAAGAAAGCAAAAGTCCATCTAAAGGGAGGGTAATTTAATTGCACTAAGAAAACCTCCAAGTCTCAACACCGTGCGAAGCAGCTAAGCTTTGGGCAATACTTCATGATGAGCATTGAAAGTGGGGAGGGCATGCAGTGAAACAGCAGAGCTGTTTATAGCCATGTTTCCTCATTTCTCCACCTGAGAGTATTCAAAGTGCGTAAATCTGGGAACAAAATTCTATGTAAGGAAATAATAAAACAATGGTATTAACCCCCAATGATGCACTCAACAAGCAAACACATGATCAGAAGCCAAGCCAGATACCTGCTTTTTCTTCTAGCCACTGTTCTTCATTTCCAATCTGTAACCTCTCAATCTTCCTGGTAGGTTGCTGTCTGTCACTGTACAAGCTGTCAAGGCCTCGTTCCACAAAGTCATCTGTTTCAAGTACAGTCCTGTGTTGTCTTCTTCCTTCTCTCAGCTCTGCCTGCAACTCATTTTCAGTGGATGACTGCCTGTGGCTCTGAGAGAGTATTCACCTGACAAGATGCTGATACCAGTATACTTGCTTCAAAACTCCCTTTCACAACCTTATCACCTAATTGTCCAGAATATTATTAACATAGGATTATGATTGCATGGTACTCTTGACTGAGGGCTTAGGGATAACAGACAGAATTCAATACAGGAAAATAAAACTTGAAACTGGATGTAAAACATAAAATCGGGACAGTTTTGTTAGTCCAAGGAAAAAGTACATGTGTCTACTTGTGTGCATGTGTGTGCACACACACACACTCACACACATGTACACTAAACCATGTCTTTCTTGCTTGCTTCTGCATCGATCGTCTCTCTCCAAGAGGCTCATTCTTCCACTCTGTCTTTTTTTTTTTTCTATTCGGAGCAATATCTTGTTTGATCCTAGAATAATGACCATAAAAACAAAAATAAACCAACGGGACCTAATTAAACTCAACAGCTTTTGTACATAAAGGAAATGATAAAAAAGATGACAAGACAATCTACAGAGTGGGAGAAAATCTTTGCAAAGGATGAAACCAACAAGGGCTTAATCGCCAAAATCTTTAAACAACTCATACAACTGAACAGCAAACAAACAACCCATTCTTTAAGGCAAATCTCCAAAAGCCTTTTAAAAATGCTTTCCTTTTCCTGTTAAAAAGTGATTTCACCTTATCACTGATTGCTTCTTGACATTGTGGCAATTCAAAACCAAAATGGTCCATAAAGATAGCATTTCAGAGAGCAAGACTACTCAGTTGACAAATAAATATTGGGGGGGGCCTACATTCAGCACACATTATTATTAATATTAATATTAATATTAATATTAATATTAGGGCTGCAGGTGTGGCATATGGAAGTTCCCGGGTTAGAGTTTGAATGGGAGCCGAAGCTGTGAGCCTACACCACAGCCACAGCAATGCCAGATCCAAGCAGTATCTGCGACCTACACCACAGCTTGTGGCAACAAATCCTTAACCCACTGAGCAAGCCTAGGGATCAAACTCAGGTTCTCATGGATAATAATTGGTTTTGTTAGCCCTGAGCCACAGTGGGAAGTCCTACATTCAGCCCATTTAAAGTGAAGTTTGATTAGCCTGGGGTTACTTTGCCAGAGAGATATGCCTTGCCTTTTTGCTAAGTAAGTAAATCGTACTGTCTTTCTAGTAAGTAAATCTTAAAACACACATACACACTTTAAAGGAACAGTAACATTAATGTGAATCAGTGTAGTTTAACTCCAGACTGAGGAACATAGTTTTTTGTTAAATATTACCTTAAACATGCTCAGCCTGAAGGTAATAGCATTTTTCCTCCCTTTTCACCTTTATTTTTTTTGCCCAAGAGCTCTAAAGTTATTCCAGTCTTTGAAAATTGATGATTAGTTACAATATTTCGCCAAAGAACTCTATTTCATTGATGGTCATTTTTAGCTGTACAGACTTAGCAAAAGTTTTATCTTAACTTCTGTCACAAATCTCTAAGGATAGAGGAAACCTAATACTGACTTTTTAAGAGCAAATCCCCAGGGTAGGGAAATTGTGCTTCCAGTTTTATATAAATCACTTTCAAATGCCTATAATCTCATGGGATTGGAACCATTAGAAGTTACCATTTCCATTGACCTAAAACAAACAGACTGCCAGTTATTTCTCTAGCCCTGCCCCCTACAAAAGGGGGAGGGGAGTTAGGGTTATTCCAGATCAGCAGACAATTAGAGGTAGGGGCCTGCAACCGTGTCCAAGTTCTGCCACAGTAAGGGAAGAAACATTTTATACAAGAAAAAGGGAGTTTGGAGGGCTATAGTAAATACAAAGACCAAGGCTTTTCATGGGCTGACTCCCTGACTAGAAGAGAAAGTTTGCTCCTATGGCAGAGTATGAGAGTGCCCCCTCATGATCTCCAGGATAATTTTTTTTTTTTTTTTGCCTTTTGTCATTTTATGGCCGCGGGTTTATGGCCACACCCGCGGCATGTGGAGGTTCCCAGGCTAGGGGTCTAATCGGAGCTGTGGCCACTGGCCTGCGCCGCAGCCACAGCAACGCAGGATCCGAGCCGCGTCTGCAACCTACACCACAGCTCACGGCAACGCCGGATCGTTAACCCAC
>PVHT021183696.1:34991212-35019277 GCA_004024745.2 Catagonus wagneri | reverse complement strand
GGCATATGGAGGTTCCCAGGCTAGGGGTCTAATCGGAGCTGTAGCCACTGGCCTACGCCCGCAGCCACCGCAACGCAGGATCCGAGCCGCGTCTGCAACCTACACCACAACTAGTGGCAACGCAGGATCGTTAACCCACTGAGCAAGGCCAGGGATTGAACCCTCAACCTCATGGTTCCTAGTCGGATTCGTTAACCACTGCGCCACGAAGGCAACTCCGAAACCCCGGATCCTTAACCCACTGAGTAAGGCCAGAGTTCGAACACACATCATGGTTACTAGTTGGATTAATTTCCACTGTGCCACAATGGCAACAATTTATATATGTTTGATAGAAATGTCAAACTAAACCTCTCAGGTTAATACAGTTTAATTTCTGCTAGTGAAAAAAATGATGTAAATCTTTATGAGTCACCATTATAATGCATCCATAGTCAAAATTTTCAGTTTCTTAAGGGCTTATAGAAAAAATATTGTTACAAAAAAATAAAGTTGAAAACATACCAAAGTCACTCAGTTTTACCAACAATTATTATTCCATATCCCCTTTCTGCACATCAACACGGTGTCTTAATGTCATATATGTAACATTTCATGCATTGTTTCTTGTTCCACATTTTTTTTCCTGGTAAATATTAAGCTAACAATGTGTAATACATTTTTTCTTAACAAAAAGAAGACATCTTCATAAACTCATGCAAAGGCTGATGCTAATAATGAAAGAGATCATTGCTACTTCTTTTAAATTTTAAAGTAGATACAAATGCAAATGATGGTAGTCAAGTAACAGTATTGTGAGATGAATATGGCGGACTTAAGTAAAAGCAACCACAGACTATTATTTTGCTCTTCTAATTCTCAAGTAAAATATTTGGGTATCAACATTTGTGGTTGATCAGAACTTTGGAAATACTTTATTGTATCCCAAGTCTATATCACTGCTTATTTCAAATATTTTATTTTAAATTTTCATTTTAAATGAAGCTTTTAGAATCTCCTTAGAAGCATTTTTCTAACTCTGTTACATAATTTATAACAGTGACGGTTTCCCTAATGTGTGATTGACTTGTGGGGATACTGGTATTTAGTTTTGAGTGTGATAACATAGACCCGAATTGCCAAGATAGCCATTTCTCTTAGAACTTGATTCTGCTTTGATACAGCCACAAAATATATTAAAGCATTGGTGTAGTTATTTTTACACTGCATTTATAATTTAAAAAAATACAGTCACCAAGAGTCATCTGTAGTTATCATTTATGGATTTTAGTGGTTATATGTTTTTTTCTCATGTAGTCTATTATAAACAAAAGGAACTGAGTGAGCTAAAATTGTAATTTGTTTTTAGATTGGTCCCCTTGTTTTTCCATCATAGAAGACAGCAAATAACTTTTCAACTGCTTTGTAGGTTCTCCTAAGGGAGAGTCTACCCGAAAACTTATACTCTATAATTAGGGAACAAAATTGAGTTAAAATATCTAGCTCTCAAATGACTTTAAAAGTCCTACATAAAGAATGAAGATCTAACCTTGGTAAAAGAATTATCATTGTCCACAAGTGTCAGTTATTGTATATGTGCTATTTACCTGCAAGACAGGTAATATTATTATTTCTACTTAATAATTGAGAAAAATGAGGATAAAATTAAGTAAGCCTGAATATGGCCTCATAGTTTAGATAGCTGTACAAATGGTCAAACCTTGGCCTAGGTTTCTCCAAAGCCCAGACTCTTTTTCTTGTATTAGGCACTTCTCAATGCTGATGACATTTAAAATGTACAGATCTAGTTCTGAAACGTGTTTTAGAGATGCTTGGGAGGGATGGCCCCTAGAAATATATAGTGAGCTTAATATGTATTTTAAAATTTTCTAATAGTAATACTAAAAAAGTAAAAAATAAACAGATGAAATTAATTGATAATAAATTTTATATGATACAATATTTCCAAAATATCATTGTATCAACATGAAAAAAATTCTTAATGTGATACTTTACATTCCTTTTACAAATAGAATCTTCAAAACCTGGCATGTTTATTATACTTACTGAAGATTTCAGTAAATTTTCATCAGAAATACTAGATCTGGAATTCCCATTGTGGATCAAGCGGGTTAAGAAAAGGACATAGGAGTTCCCATCGTGGCGCAATGGAAACGAATTCCACTAGGAACCATGAGGTTGCGGGTTCGATCCCTTTCCTTGCTCAGTGGGTTAAAGATCCGGCGTTGCTGTGAGCTGTGGTGTAGGTCACAGACGTGGCTGGGATCTGGCATTGCTGTGGCTTTGGCACAGGCTGCAAGAATGGCTCCGATTAGACCCCTAGCATGGGAAACCGGGAACCTCCATTAAAAAAAAAAAAAAGGGAAAGGAAAAGGACATAGTGTCCATGAGGATACAGGTTTGATCCCAGGCCTCACTCAGTGGTTTAAGGATTCAGGATTGCTACAAGCTGCAGCATATGTCTCAGCTGTGGTTTGGATCCAGTGATGCTGGGGCTGTGGCTGTGGCCAGAAGATGAAGCTCTGACTTGACCCCTCGCCTGAGAACTTCCATATGTCACAAGTCTGGCCCTAAAAAAAAACAAAAACAAAAAACAGAAAAAAAGTAAAAAGAAAAAAGAAAAAAATTTAAAACTTAAGAGTTGGAAAAAGATTCACTAATCAAAGTTGTTCCAAGAGTACTGAAATATTTTAATATCAGTTTTTAAAAACGTTTGTACTTATAATATTACATCAAATTCAATGTAAATAATGTTCACATGATTCAATGACAAAGGAGTTCCTTCTTTCAGAGTCCTTCTCAATGCTGGCAGATCATCAGACACACACAGGGAGGAGACTGTTAAAAACCCAACACCCCAGCTGCCACTCAAGGAGGCAGACTGCTTTGTGTGAGGCCCAGGCCTCAGCACCAAGCTGTTTTTTTTTTTTTTCTAAATAAACTTCTTATTTTGAGTAGATTTAGATTTTAGATTTAAACAGAAGTTTTATAACAAATTACTATATACCCCATTCCCAGCTTTTCTTTATTAATATTTTATATTACTTGGCTAATTTGTCACAATTACTGGACAAATATTGTTTTATTATTATTAACTACGAGACCATACTTTATTCAGATTCCTTTAGTTTTGTTTATTTCTGTTTTTGTTTTTCTTGGCTGTACCAGTGGCATATGGAGTTCCTGGGCCAGGGATTGAACCTTCACCACAGCTTTGACCCTAGCCACTGCAGTGACAATGTGGGGTCCTTAACTTGCTATGCCATAATGGAACTCCCCAGATTCCCTTGGTTTTCATTTTAATGTCCTTTCCTGACATCCCATCCAGGATGTCAAATTACATTTAGTCATCAAGTCTTCTTAGTTACCTCTTGGCTGTGACATTTTCTCAGACTTTATTTTTGATGATCTGAAAGTCCTCTTCTGAGTAGTACTAATCAGGAATTTTGCACAATGCAGTTTGGTTGGTATTTTTCTTATAAATAGACTGGGATTAAGGATTTTCTTGAAAGGAAGACCACAGAAGCAAAATGTCATTCTCATCACATCATATCAAGTGTATCAACTGTATACTACCAACGTGACTCATACTGCCAACGTTACTTGTAGATATGCAATCCACATAGCTTATCACTGTTGTTGACCTTGATCACCTGATTGAAGTGGTGTTTATTAGGTTTCTCTGTTGTAAAATTATTCTTTTTCACCCTTTCCATACTGTAGGAAGAACTTCACCATGCACATTTGGATTGTTTCTGGTTCTTGGTTGCTACAAATAAAGTCGTTATGAAGTTATGATTTTCTGTACCTTGGGTAAATATCTTGCACCGGAATGGCTGTATCGTGTGTAAGGTATATGTCTAATTTTGAGAAAATTTCAGTTTGTAGTTGCAATTTTATGTTCCCCTCAGTAGTGGATGAAAATTCTGTTTATTCCTCAACCCTTGAAATGAATATTATTTATAATTTTAGCCAATCTAATACATATGTAGTGATGGCTGATTGTAGCTTTAATTTGTGTTTTCCTAATGACGCTGAGCATCTCTTCATGTGCTTACTTACCATCTATATACCTTCTATGCAAAGAATATATTTAAATATTTGCCTTTTTTAAAAACTGTCATCGTTTATTACTGATTTTTAAATTCTTCCTTTTTTTTTTTTTTATAAATGGTTGCACCTGAAGCATATGGAAGTTCCCAGGCCAGGGACTGAGTCCAAGTCATAGTTGCAGCAACACCAGATACTTTAACACACTTCACCCATCCAGGTATCGAACCTGCACCTCTGCAGTGACCTGAGCCTCTGTAGTCGGATTCCTGACCCACTGAGCCACAGCAGGAACACCTTAAATATTTATGTACCCTTTTTATAATTTAATAAATACATTTACAATAAAGGCAGCCAAACTCTTACTCTTCTAATGGATATTTAATTTCTAAAAGTGGACTATAAAGATAGGTCAAAATTTAATATTGAGTTATGAACCACTAATGTTGAAAACTTACGCATCTAAATGTAAAACATTTGGAGAAGATGTTCTTGGATAGACTTCTGGGGTCACACTGGGTGAAATATTCTCATTAGCATAAACCTAACTCTGCTTGCCATACATCGTGTGGTGGTTTCCAGATCCTTCTACGTAATAACTTCCCAATTTTGATCAGGTGTAGTTGTCAGCTCTCCTGTTCTCAGTCTTTGCTTTACTTAGCCATTGTGTCAATTCCAAGTTTGGCAGTAAAAGGTGAGAAAGCTCATCTATAGTGGTAGGGGTAAATGGACTTGGGATTTCTATGGAAAGTCATTCTGGGTCATCACAGATCATTTCTTCACAATTCCTCTCTTGTTTCCCTGACTTCATTATTTTCTCTGATGATCTGTTTACACACGGAAGCCAGAGGTGTACTTTAATGCATATGTGATCATTCCACGTCTCTGTTCAAACTTTCTCACGGTTTTCCTCTGAGTATAAGCTAAAACCCTACCATGACTTAGAATTTCTCCATGATCTATGGCATTGCTATCTCCCCTTGTTCCACAGTCCCCACTACCCTACTAACCTCCTGACCTCATCTCCTGTCCTGCCACCTTCTCTCTCCCTTTTTTGGCCTCCAGATGGTTCCTTTATCATGCTGTGCATACAGCACCTCATGGCTTTTAAATTTGTCAGTCTCTCTGCTGGGAATACTTTTCCTCAATTATTCACATTGCTAGCTTGCTTATTTCCTTCAAGTCTATGTTATGCTGCCTTCCCTGACTGCTCTGTAGATAAAAGCTTCCTATACCACCATTACTAAACTATCCAACTCCATCTCTCTTACTTTATTTTATTTTCCTCCCTAGCACTAACTTGTGACCATGAAAACTATTACATATTTATATGCTTTTGGTTACTGTTGCCCCACTTCTGTAGATCAGAGAATAAATGTATGGGTATTATTGTTTTCACCTATGTACCCCCAGTCCTAAGAGAATGATTGAAAATAGTAGACACTCAATAAATGTTTTGGAGTGAGATCGCTCCTTTGTTGACCTCTTATTAAATGTATGCCTGAACTACTTTTCTTGCCAACATCTAAATGTTGTATCTTTTCTTTATTTTTATTTTTAAATTTTTAATTGAAATATGGTTGATGTACACTGTTGAAACTACTATGGAAAATAGTATGGAGGTCCCTTAAAAAACTAAAAATAGAGTTGACATATATGTAGTAATTCCACTGCCAGGCATATATCTGAAGAAAACTTTAATTCAAAAAGATAAATGCACTCTGACTTGCGTGTCAGCATTATTTATAATAACCAACCTAATGTCCATCAATAGTGAGTGGACAAAGAAGATGTGATGTGTATATATATTATATATATAAGTGTATATATCATACATACATACATATAATGGAGTACCACTCAGCAATAAAAAAGGATAAAGTAATGCTATCTGCAGAGCTAGCAGGGAGAGTGAGAAAGGCACCTGGAGATGTAAAAGCAAAAGTTGAATTGAGTAACGCTAGTAAAACTAAAAAGAAGCATATTTCAAAAAAAGACATTAATCAATTGTACTAAATGAGAAGACAAGTAATGTGAAGAAAGAAGTGCATGTAATAGATTTAGCAGCATGGAATTTGTTGGCGACACTGACAGGCAAAGAAAGATTTAGTGGTACTGTCAAGTAGAATAAGTGGAAGAGTAAGTGGCGTGAATCAAACATGATGGCTTAAATACATACATGTATTTTGCTCTGTTTCATTTTGACCTTATTAAAATGAGTAGAATTATTTTTAATTTTTTATTCTTTTAAAGCATAAACCTCCTGGAACAAAGAGAATGAAGAGTAGTCAATAGTTTTTTGAAGACAGATGTTGGATGAATGAGTGGTAAGCTTAGACTTGACGAAGTGCTTAAAATGGAAACCTCAGTGTCTTTAGAAGGGGTAACAAAAAGGGGCATGATTATTCACTTGAAAGCACTGGGAAAACGTCTGGGGCAAAGACTTTTAGATCAGGGTTTAGGAGCTGGAAATGCTGGCTGGTACAATATCAGCATCTTTCCTCAGTTGAGGCATAATAGTAATAACCACATCAAAACCTTTTGCTATATATTCTCTAGTAACCCAGGGTCCCCAAAAACTCTGTGTGTGTGCACGTGTGTGTGTGTGTGTGTGTGTGGTGTTATCTTTCTAGGGAAAAATAACAATATTATGTTTTTGAAATCAACTTATGGTGATGAGTTTTGGGAACATTAAAGGCTAAGTGGATCAGATAATAAAGTGGAAAGAATGTAATATTCTGGATTTAAGCAGACCCCCTTTAGATCGATTTTTCTTCATCTGTAAACAAGAGATAGAAACATCTCTAACATAGGAATATTTGAGGATGGAATGATGTACTCGTTGAAAGTGGCTGCTACATACTGAGCACCAAATGAGTATCAGCTCCCTCTCTGCTTTTTAATCTTGCTGAGGTATCTAATTAAACAATAAACTAAGCTAAAAAGCAAGTTTACAGGAGAATCAGACCAAGTAAACATGAAAATTTGGGAAAATTATATTAGAATTTCTATTCTCAGAATAGAGAATAAATAAAATGAACACATAAATGAAGTTTTCTTCATTTTTTTGTTTGTTTTTCTCAACTTTTTGTTTGTGGGTATACTAAGCTGTGTAAATCATAGGCTAAACATATCTAGTTTACATATGCAGGATTTAAAAACTATGCCATAAATTAAAAAAAAAAACTGAAAAATAAAACAAGGGTATAACCTGTACAGCAGTTTCTAAGTAGTTTCCAAAAGAAATAACACATACCTTGGAGTTCCTATCATGGTTCAGCCGAAATGAACCTGACTGGTATCCATGAGGATACGAGTTTGATCCCTGACCTCTCTCAGTGGGCTAAGGATCCAGCTTCAGCATGAACTATGATTGCAGACAAGGCTTGAATCCTGCATTGCTGTGGCTGTGGTGTAGGCTGGCAGCTACAGATTGGATTTGATCGCTAGCCTGGGAACCTCCATATGCCATGGGTGCAGCCCTAAAAAGACCCAAAAAAAGGAAAAGAAGTAACAGACATCTTGTTTATTCTTTGCCATGAGAACAAAGTCTCCTTCTTATGGATTCTCATTGACTAGCCTAAGAATACTGTACTGAATATTTACATTGCCAAGGACGTCTTTCAAAAAGCAAACTTCAAGTTCTTTTGCCCATTTACATTGCAATAATCTTTGCTCTGAAAAGGATACATTTATTTTTCTCCAGTATATTTAAGGAAATGGGCAAGAATGGAAAGTGACTCCTATGAAGATGAAGTGGAAATTGTATCCAGTTTCTGTCATTACTGTAGCCCAGGGTTAAAGACTGTTTGCACACCCTGTGAGTTATCTTTTTCTACAACTAATTGTATGTAGAATTCTGAATGTAGACTTTAGGTAATTATTAAATCTTCAGTAGCAGAAAAACTCAAGCCCAATTTTTTTATGCTACCTCATTATTCCTGTTCATAAATGAAAATTTAATTTCTGTCGTGGGGCTTAGTGCAGTCAACTGTTATATTATTAATTATAGAACTACTGCTAATGCCTAGGAATGATATTTTAATAAGATTTAATCTCTTTTACATATTCTGGTGTCTTTCATAATCATGTCTTTGCTTTTCTTCCTCCTTTTGTTTGCAAACAACTTTAGCAGTGCACGCTGTAGTTCCAAGTTGGCTGGTGTTTCTAAGGCAGTCATATCATTCATAATCAGACTCTGAATTTGTCTAGAAAAAAGTGAAAAAAATGGCAACTTTATTTCAAATACCAAGTATAATCTTGACCTGTATCTCAGCCTAGTATTAAGATTTAGTCCCTTCACATTTGCCAAGGGATGTCTTATATATGTATTCGACAATTGTTGTTGAAAGATTTTCAGTTGGAAACTGTTTTATCACAAGGAGCATATTTTTATTTTTAGTTATGCTTTAAAGCAGTAAAGAATCTCCAAATAGAAGGTATAAAGGCCTGTGGTTATGGATATAATGGCATAAAGAGGTTGAAAATTGAACTATCCTTACATTTTTTTAATATAATTTTATTGGTATATAGTTGACTTACAATGTTGTATTCGTTTCACGTGTACAGCAAAGTGAATCAGTCATACATGTAAATACATGCATTCTTTTTTCTCATATAGGTTATTACGAACTATTGAGTACATTTTCCTGTGCTATTCACAGGTTACTAATAATCTGTTTTATACAGTAGTGTATAGATGTTATTCTTACCTTTCCAATTCTTCCCTCCCATCAATGGTTTCAGCTATGGTAACCATAAGATTGGTTCTGAAGAGTTTGATAGTTTATTTCTACCAAAGAAGTGCCAATTAATATTATGAGAACTGTGTTGTTTTATTTTTTTATTAAGCATAGGGCCTGGGATCTAAGTAGTTTGGGTTAGTATTTCTTTCTCTGTATTATCGGTATTGAATTATTTTATGCTACCCTTGTGGTGATCTCTGTTTTTCTTTCTTGTTCTTCTTCTTCTTCTTATTTTTATTTTTGTAATTGCTCTTCATTTTTATCTGGTCAACTCATGAGAAAGAACCTTAAACACATTCTTAGTTCTGGTAAGTTGGGAGGATAAGCTCTTTTGGGGCATTTTTATTTGTCTTACGATGTGTGATTTTGATGAGAACTCACAATAGGAAGAGAGAACCCTAATCTATGGTTAAAGTTCAAGAGAAAGAGTAAGAGTGGAAATAGAGATTTAGTCTACTTGTCCCACAAACATTCACTCAACATTCCATATGTTTTGATTTCTGATCAGATAATGGGATTATAGCCAAATGGGAAAAGACTTTAAAAATTTACAATTGATTTTTTGAAACATATGAAGTATGATAAGAGAAGAATGAGACATACTGGCTTACAGGGATTGTTCTTATCCTGAGGGGTGAAAAAGAGTATAAGAATGTGCATAATTGAAAATTAGGAGATGTAGGCATAAAACTTGGAGGGTCACCACACTTTAAGGAACAGAGGAAGATATACACAGGATAAAGTGGAATAAAAGAACCAAAGGTAAAGAAAGTTCAGAGGGAGGTTATGATCAACAAGAGCAACCCAACCTGCTGGAGGAGGGGCAAGTTCTGTGAGTCAGAAAATTTTTGCTTTGGGTTTGGCAACTGCTAGGGCATGGCTCACCAAACTTTTTCTGCAAACTGCAAGAGAGTAAATTTTTTTTGTTTTTAAGCCTGTATGGTCCCTGTTGCATCTACTCAACTGCCATTGTAGAGCCCTAGTATTCACAGTGAATGCATACATGTATTGACTGTGCTTTAATAAAAAAAATATGTACAATAACAAGTGGATTGAATTTGAGCTATGGGCTATATACTTGCCCACTGCATGGGAAAACTGAAACTAGAGAGTTTAATTTAGCTGCTTCAGACTACAGAACCAATGTGTGACAGAGGCACAATTATGCATATTCTAAGGTGCAGATCTTATCGTTGCATCATGGGCCTCTAAAGCAGAAAAGCTGCAAAAATCAATTGGGGCCATGTTGATTTTTATACAAGTCTCTCATTGAGTAATTTAACCCCTATGCATTCAGTACCTTTTTGTGGTATAATTTGCCTTTATGCAATGCTTTACTTACCTTATTTCACAGCTAGCCTTGATATGGATGGGAGTTGCAATTTCTTATAGCTTATTCTTATACATCCTCCAAAATATTGTCCCTCAAAAGCTGTCATGGAATTTGATACTCTTCCATTAGGAATCTCTTTTTAAATGCAAACATTTCTGAAAGATAAAAGACATTGGCATTGATAACTCAATTTGAAATTATGTATCAGATGTTTTTATTAATTTATATGCTTGTTGAGATATAATTGTGTATAGTATTATATATATTAGTTTAAATTAGTCTACATAATGATTATACATATATACATAATGTAAAATGATTACATATGTTTTGAATAATACTAGGAATTTTGTTGATGGTGGAGTTTGAAAGAAGTAAAAACTAAGAGAAGAGGAAATGGAGAAAAGTATCTTTACTACACATGTGCTTAAATCATTAGAAATTAAAAGTAAATATTTTGGCAAAATTGAATATTATGCTAACATATAATTCTTATACTGTAGTTTTTAAAATAGGTAAATATGTGCTACCATTGAAAGAGTCAGAGATGTTCTAAAGATTGCATTATTCTCAGATAGTAAAGATTCTGAAAATAAGATTTGTGAAATATGACTTAAATATGTTGATTTTCATGTGGGTCTTTAATATGTACATTATATTTATTTCCATTTCCATTTTTATATGACCTATTCCAATCACGTTAGCTAAAATCACATTTTAAGCATGTTAAAAAAAAGTGAATTCTAAAAAGTCGCCATTTTAACATAAATCCTAGTAGAGAGTGCTTGATAAGTGAACTTATACATATATGCAGAAGTAAGAATTAATGAGTGACTGAGTGAATGAATTTCTTAATCTTAATTCTCAGGAGGTTTTAGGTACAGTTTTATTAGTCTATGGAAATCTCACCCGAGACAATAAGTGTATTTTCTAAATTGGGAAAGATTCAGATAAAACTGCTGGTTAGGGTGACTCTTTGGCAATGCTGATGGGATATTAAGGATCAGCAGGGACCCCAAGGCAAGTTCCACCCCATAGCATCTTCTGGATTGAAAGCAGCAGGGGGAATCCTATTCCACATCATTTCCCAAATCATTTTTCTTCTTGAGAAGAATGACTAAAAACTGTGAAGGAAAATTGCAGTTTTAGTAGACTTTTGAAAAGAGGAGGCCATCATGATCATGAAAGTTTATGGAAGTAAATGGACCGAAGAAACTTTAATGAATATATCTTATAGAGTTTATTAAACATATATGTGCCATCTATAGTGGATCTTTTAATTACTTAGAATTCTAGGCTCAATATTTTGGATCAATATTTTAGGTTTTAACAAAGATACATTTTATATATCTTTCCTAGTACAGGAGAAAAAACATCGTCATAATTTTTGAGAATGTAAAAAAAAAAAAAAAAACCCTTGGCTGGATCTTCAAACTTCTATTTGGTGAGTCATTACTGATTTAAGTATAAAAGAAAATACTCTGTTCACTTGGAGGTTCAAACATATCTGAGAATTAGGCTTGCCTCTGAGTGGCTCTCATCAGAACTATGAGCTATTACTTGCATAAGAGACACAAACAAATATTTCCTTTGAATGTACATGGTTTGCTGATGCGCTCCCTCTTCTTTTCTATATTGTCCTCTGCCTGCATAAGAACAGATATGAAAAATTGAGTTGGCTTAATCCATTAATAAAATCTTGACTGCTAGAAGCAAAAGAGATGAGAGAAAGTTTGCTGGGTAAGCAAATACATACTATATCTTTCAGGGTGTCCTAAGCTTGTTTTGAATGTGTATTATTTTGTACAAATAAGACATCAATGAAATTATAGAAAAAGGAGAAATCATATTTTGCAAAATTTCATGAGAATCATTGAGAATTACACAATGGTCTTTTAAGGGTGTGATCTAAAATTACACAGAAACATTAATATGGAAAACAAATTCTTAGAAATGGAAGAAACGATTGAGGCCCCTTCTCGCAGTGAATACCTTGATCTGTGTCATAAGTAGCTCAATCTTTCTTTAAAGTGGTAAAAAATTTTTTTTCTCACTTATCAAAAGTCACTGCTGGATTATCAAACTTATCTGGTTTTCTTTCTTTTTTATTTTTATTTTTTGTCTTTTCTTGTGTGTGTTTTTAGGGCCTTACCCAAGGCTTATGGAGGTTCCCAGGCTAGGCGTCGAATCAGAGCTGTGGCTACTGTCCTATGCCGCAACTACAGCAACGTGGGATCTGAGCCATGTCTGCAACCTACACCACAGCTCACCACAATGCCAGATCCCTAACCCACTTAGTGAGGCCAGGGATCAAACCCATGTCCTCATAGTTCCTAGTCAGGCTGGTTAACCACTGAGCCACTACGGGAACTCCCTATCTGGTTTTCTTAATGCCAGTGTTTAGCCAGATTCATAAATCCTCAAATCCTATTTATTGCCAGATAATTTTTCCTTAACTAATAAATGTAAAGTGCTTAGAACCGAGCCTGACCTGTATTAGTCACTCAGTAAATGTGAGCAATAAATGTATTTTCATGATTATTAATGGGAAATTTCCCAGTCAAGTCTCTGCCTATAAAAATCTGAATATCCAGGGACTGAACCAGCCAAATTAAATCTGTTTTGCCAAGTCACAGAGGTAACTCAAGTCTCCTTGCACAACAAATTTTCACAAAAATTAAAAAGTGGTACCACTGTGTTTTTACTAGAAAAAGCTAATAGCAATTAGGAGAAAATATGGACAAATGACACGTGAAGGAAAATGTTTCAAAAGTTCATTGTAAGTTTATTAGAAACTTGAAGATGCAGTCAAAATTATTTTGCATGATTTGAGATGAAGCCTTTGAAAAGAGGGATAATATCCCATAAATTATCCTATCAACTGCTGCACATAATCCTGTTATTTCAGGCAAGATAATTGCATGGTAAACAGCATTAGCTATTCATTAGCTGTAGCTGTTCTAGCTGATTCTTTCTCAGCTGGCCAGACTTAATTTAGTGACAAGAAAAATACTGCAGATCAACTCTGTCACATAAACTAAGTAAATACAAAAATAAATAAGTAGGAAATAATTCATACACATGTGAAGATAGTCTATGTTTAAAGAATACAGTTTTTCACTTCTATTTGTCATGATACATGGCTATGAATTACATGGTTAAAAATGACTAAGTAGTAATATTTATACACAAGAGAGTATTTTGGTAAGTGCTATCAGTGTATACAGGCTTGTGAGATGTTATAAAGAATCACTAATGGAGTTCCCCTTATGGCTCTATAGGTTAAGAACTTGACAAGTGTCCATGAGGATCCCTGGTCTCCCTCAGTGGGTTAAGGATCCCAAGTTGCTAAGAGCTGTGGTATAGGTGTCAGAAGTGGCTGGGATCTGGCCTTGCTGTGGCTGTGGCATAGGCTGGCAGATGCAGCCTGGGAACTTCCATATGCCACACAAGTGGCCCTACAAAACCAAAAAAAAATAAAAAAGGAATTGCTAACAAGTTAATTAAGTACTATCAAATTTATTCATTTTAGTCAAAATACAGTATTTTTTCTGTCTGATTGAAAGTAAGAGTCCTGCCTATGGTATATTGTTTACAGAAAAGAAACTGTGATTGAGTTTTACACGAACATGTAAACTTTGTCATTTACTCTCTTAATAGGGATTTAATTGATGTTTTCAAATAACGTTTTCTTATTGGAAATAATAATAAATATTTTCTCCCCCCAGTTATCAAATAAGGGCCTTTTTCATATACTTGGTTAATTATTTGTCTTCATTTGTGAAATCTTACTTAAAATAAGATTTTTTTTTTTTTTTGTCTTTTTGCCTTTATGTAGAGCCGCACCCGTGGCATATGGAGGTTCCCAGGCTAGGGGTCTAACAGGAGCTGTAGCTGCCGACCTTCGCCACAGCCACAGCAACGTGGGATCCGAGCCGTGTCTGCAACCTACACCACAGCTCACAGCAACGCCGGATCCTCAACCCACTGAGCAAGGCCAGGGATCGAACCCGCAACCTCATGGTTCTTAGTCGTTTTCGTTAACCACTGAGCCATGAAGGGAACTCCCTTAAAATAAGATTCTTAAAGAACACATTTTATGCAGATAGTTATTTCTATAAATTGTTCTTTCCTGGTAAACATTTTCCTGCTGATAAATATGGACAAAATTAAAAGCCACAGTAAAAAGTAGATCACTTATGTTGGAAAACTATCCAATGGATGGACAACTTGTCTGAGGTTTTGCACTTTAATCCTTGCAGCTTTTCAAAACACATATACATAAGGAATCTAAAATACAGCACAAATGAACCTATCTACGAAACAGAAAGAGACTCAAAGATAAAGAGAACAGACTCATGGTTGCCAAGGGTGGAGCAGGAGGACTAGGATGGATGGGGAGTTTGGGGTTAGTAGATACAAACTATTACATTTAGAATAGATAAGCAGTGAAGGCCTACTAAACAGCACAGGGAACTATATCCAATCTCTTGGGATAGAACACTATGGATGGTAGTATGAGAAAAAGAATATATATATATGTATGACCGGGTCACTATGCTGTACAGCAGAAATTGATACAACACTGTAAATCAATTATCCTTTAGTAAAAAATAAAGATAAAAACACACATAAGCTAAATGTTTTCCAAAGTGTGAAGTTATTGAATATGGTCAGCTCATCGGATAATCCTGGCCATTTCAACATCTCCTCAGGGAAACTTTTTAAAGTAACCTATAGGTAGGGAGTTCCCGTCGTGGCTCAGTGGTTAACAAATCCAACTAGGAACCATGAGGTTGCGGGTTCGATCCCTGGCCTTGCTCAGTGGGTTAAGGATTCGGCGTTGCTGTGGCTGTGACGTAGGCCGCCAGCTACAGCTCCTGTTAGACCCCTAGCCTGGGAACCTCCATATGCTGTGGGTGCAGCCCTAGATAAGGCAAAAAGACAAAAAAAAATAAATAAATAAAGTAACCTATAGGTAAATGGAGAACCAAAGATATCTTGATTAACTTAGAAAAAAACCTGAGGGGATATACAAAATTTTATTAACTGAATATTTTTAATATCCTTGTATAGAAAGTAGACTTCAATTCTTATTTTTTTTTCAAAAGAGGAGTGAGCCTAATTTAAAAGAAAAAAGTTTTGATTCATTTCTTACATAATTTTAATACTTAGATATTAAAAATAGTTAATGTTCATGAGTTTTTAATTTTTATTAGCATTTTTTTCTAAAATATCTGTCATCTATCTATCTATATGTATGTTTATCTATCTGTCATCTATAAGCTGTATCTATCCTTTTAAAAACTATCAATAGAACAAGTAGCTATAAGGGATATAAAATTGTCCTGCACAGTGGTTTTTAGGTTGCAGAGCTGCATTTGGATGACCATATGTCAGGGTGATACAGTTATGATTCCTGCATAGATAGTGGTTGAACAAAATAACTCTGGGATTCTTTTAAATCCTAAAATTTTATGTCCTAAGGATTATAGTGGAGCCATAATAAAGCCTTCTTAGAGTGAAGAAAAATGAATATGTGGAATTCCCGTTATGGCTCAGCAGATTAAAAACCCAACTTAGTGTCCATGAGGATATGGATTCCATCCCTGCCTTGCTCAGTGGGTTAAGGATTCGGTGCTGCCACAAGCTGTGGTATAGGTCACAGATGCGGCTTGGATCTCCCATTGCTGTGTCTGTTGTGTAGGCTTTATCTACAGCTCTGATTCAACCCCTAGTTTGGGAACTCCTTATGTTATCGGCATGACCCTAAAGAGAGAAATAAATGAATATGTAAATTAATTGAGCTAAATGCCTAGTACTGGCTATACTTTTCTTTGTTAATTGTCTTTTCTTTTCCAAGGAAAACCAATGAACTTTAATATCACAGTCACATCAGTATGTTTTCAGATTCCACACTGCAACCTAACTTCTAAAGAAACTGCCACCTGTCACGTTTTGGTGTAGTGTCAGAGAATAATAGGTGCAATTGTCTGAAAATACTCCTCTCTTTCCAACTATATGACCTTTTATGCTGTGTTTTCTTCATGTATTTCTTTTTTTATGACTCAATGAATTTTATTACATTTATAGTTGTACGATGATCATCACAACCCGATTTTATAGCATTACCATCCTCAAACTGCAGCCCAACCCCCCACTCCCAACCTGTATCATTTGGAAACCATATATTTTTCAAAGTCTGAATAAGTAACTGTTCTGCAAAGAAGTTCATTGTGTCCTGTTTTTAGATTCCACATGTAAATGATGGCATATTATGCTGGTGTCTCACTGTCTGACTATACTTAGCATGATAATTTCTAGGTCCATCCATGTTGCTGCAAATGCTGTTATTTCTTTCCTTTTAATGACTGAGTAATATTCCATTATGTATATGTACCACAGCTTCTTTTCCACTCAGCTGTAGATGGACATTTAAGTTGTTTCCAGGTCTTGGCTATTGTGTATAGTGCTGCAATGAACACTGGAGTACATGTGTCTTTTCAACGCATGGTTTTCTTTGGATAGATGCCCAGGCATGGGTGTTTATTTCCTTTTTGATCCTGTTGGTTGGTTCTCAGCTTGAAAGTTAAATCAGGTGTAATCGCCTATCCTCCTACCCTGATGTCGTAAACACAGGATATCTATCACTATTTATGCTTCCATCACAATGTGATGGAGGTCAAGTGATTCACTTAGCTTTCCTTCGTCTAAGAAATAACTCAAGGATCCAGTGACTTTTCATCATATGGCTCTGCTATCTTTGAGTCCTTAGCTTTCAGCTACAGAGATGGAAAAAAAGAAAAGTGCAGGATCACAGGAGACATTTTATAGGACAGATCTGGAAATGATGTTCACCATTTTTGCCTGTTCTACAGACAATCTGTTTAATTACATAGTCCCAAGATAACACCAGGCAAAACAGGGAAATGGAAATTTCTTGGAAGCCCATGAAATGGAAATGGGCAATATCTATATCTAAATTGTATAAATGTATTCAAAGTCATGCTAAAAGTTGAAATATGCTTATTTACTTAATGTTTATTAACTATATTCTATGCCAAGCCTTACGGTATGTGCTGTGCATAAAATATTGATAAACCTCAGTCTCTACACTGAGACCCATGTTAAATTGATTTTGCGCATTGCTCAACTGTCATTTGAATGCTATTTTATTCCTTTGTTTATAGAGCTAGGATTATTCAAGGTAGTAAATAAATAAACAATAATCTGACTTTATTAATCTAATAATTTGGTAGATTTATTTTTCCTCAAATGTTTAACGTGCTTCTTCCATGTAGCTGTAATATGTAACTTTAATTTTGACATAATTGTTTATGTTTAAAGAGTTACAACTACAAAGCAAGACAGAGAAAAAGAAAGAAGTGGAAAATAGATGACTCATAACAATGAAAGAACTTGGATGAAGTGAATTATTTGCATGAAAGATGTTTTTACATCTATCATATAATCAATAGTGTATATGTATTTGGTCTTTGTCCTCAATTCCTGGCACAGAGATGCCAAAATCTTTGGAATTTCCTGAGTAGTGGGAATGTCTTCTGCTTTTTAAAATGCAGGGAAGCACTTCAATGGACCCTTTCATTATGTAGTGGTAAAATATTCGAACCCTGTTCCAAGAAAAAAGGGATGGACAGTGCAATGAAATGATAAATCACTCTGCATAACACATTTAAATGGGTCATCCTTGTATGGAGCCTGTTTGTATGTGAAGAAATATTTAACTTCCCTTTGATGCTGTGAAGACAGAAGATAGTGGATTCTCTGGGCCTAGAGAAGGCAAAGGATTGGAAAGAGATGAAGTTCAAGGTAGAGAATGAGTACCTGAGAGGAGAGAGGCTGTGCACGGAACTTGCTGTGAGTGATGCATCTGGCAATGCAGTGAAATATGATATTTAGTGGTGAATATTTTTTTCTGTGTTATTTTTACTAGCTCTTCAATTATGCAGTTAATCACAGAGTACCTTTATTCGTCCTGTTAATACTACTTTGTCAAATGAATGAGGAATTGGGAAAAAGAACCCAGCAGGGAAAACATAGAGATTTTTATCCACAATAAAAAGTATAGTTTATCAATTTTATCATTTTCCTATAGCTTTTGCTATAAGCTTGGATAAATGAAAGCTGTTTGACAAAAATCGTGCTGAAAAAAAGAGTAAAAATTGTATGCTATAAAGTATTATTCTTTTTTCCTTCATACAATTTATTTTTTATGATATAGTAGCCTATGTTATTCATTTTAGAAGAGTCTGCTCTAGTATATTTGAAAAATACTCTATTAAATTGTCTTCTGGGAGCTCCCGCTGTGGCTCAGTGGTAACCAACCTGACCTGTATCCATGAGGATATGGGTTCGATCCCTGGCCTTGCTCAGTGGGTTGGGGATCAGGCGTTGCCTTGAGCTGTGGTGTGGTCACAGATACCACTTAGATGGATCCAGCATTGCTATGGCTGTGGCACAGGCTGGCAGCTGCAGCTCTGAATTGACTCCTACCCTGGGAACTTTCATATGTCACAGGTATGGCCCTAAAAAGAAAAAAAAATTGTCTTCTATTGTAAATAATATTATTACTGAACCAAACTTGGGTTTTCTTGCCAGTGTGCAGTAAAGCCAATCTACTGACACCTATTGTGATGAAAGAAAGTGCAAAGTTTATTGCAGGAGTCAAATAAGACCTGTTGGTGGCTGCTGCTCAAAAAAACCAAACTCCCCAATGACTTTAGGTAAAAGGTTTTTAAAGACAGGGTGAGGGAGTGGGTTTTGGGGTACATAATCAGCTTTTGGACATTCGTCTGCTGGGTTTTTGGTACAGTAGCATCACCTTTCCGGTTCCAACCAGTTTCTGATCTATGTGCCTGTGGTGAGCATAAAGTGAACTTCTCCGCCTAGTGGGGGTTTCAGTACCTGCAAAACAGCTCACAGAGTGTAGCTTGGAAAATTACCTATAGCCCCTGAGGGGGAATTAAATTCCTTGACTTTTGTTTAATGACTAAACTAATATTGTTTTGTCCTGATTGACTGTTTTCCTTTGTTTCTGCATTTTCTCACTTCTCTGATTAAATTTATTCTTTGGAACTCAGGGGAGGCTTAGGAGGCTAAAGTTTTTCTACAAATGGAGATGTTTGATCTGTCCTGGGAAGGTCCTGTAAAATCCTGGTCAGTTACAACATGTGATTTAACTGGTCCTCTCACATTTATAACCTATAAGATTTGAGCAAGAATACCATTTTAAAGGTACTTCTATAAAAATGAGAAACAATTTAACCCTTGATGAACTTAAATTCCTTAGGAGAGTTGTGCACTGTTTTGCAGTAACCCAGTATCCTGGCCATGGATGATACTGACTTGGAACAAAGTAGTATTGATGGAGGTGGAGATAAGTGGGGGAATTTGGGAGAATTTTTGTAAATAAAATATGAAGGGGATGAATATAAATGTTGCTGGATAAATCTTTTTTCCTGGCTTTTCAACATCTAAGTAGATGGTAGTGCCAATTCTTCTGACTGGAAATAAGGGATGAAAAGATACTGAAGTCCTTTAAAATGTTTACTTTTCTAAAACTTGGTTTAAAAAATTAAGTTCTAATCTATAAAGGATCTGATTTCAAGAAAAGTAATATGAATTTTCTAACTCATGTAAAGCACGCTATATATTTAATTTAATTTTGTTGACAAGAGTAAGATGTGTGGTTGTTTAGATATTGACTTTGTGGGCATGTATGCCTCCTCTGTATATCAACCAAGAGATAAGATGTCTCACTCTTCGGAACTGTCTTAAAAGGGCTCTGTTTTACTTTGATTCATTTTACATTTTTCATCATCGATACCTTAGATTTCTTGTGTCAGGGTAATAGAGTCTGACGAGGGAACAAGCTAGCATCTTGAGGGAAATAAAGCGCTCTAGTGAAATGGGAAAAAAGAAATGTTTATAGAACAGAAATGGCCTGACTAGTTTAGAGAATGTATAATATAGTTAGTTTCACGCATTCAGGAAACTGATAGAGAGGACCCCCTGCTGTCCTTCTGCACATTGGATCTAATTTAAATTCATAATGCACCTGCTGCCACGGCTTTCCTATGAATTGTAATGACTTAGAACATTTAACAGTTTGGTAAACTCTAGGGAAAAACAGAGTGTTGTGTTGTTGTTAAATTTTTTGTTACTTTTTATTATTGAAAAGAAAATTAAGTATATAGTCATACAACCTGAAAAATACATATATGCATTTATGTGAGGATTTAATATAGCAAATTTTATGATGGGAAAATATATATTTTATTTTTTAAATTTTTAGTTTTTGCTTTTAAGGGCCACACGTGAGGCATATATAGAAGTTCCCAGGCTAGGAGTCAAATCAGAGATGAAGCTGTGAACCTACGCTACAGCCACAGCAACACCAGATCCAAGCCCCATCTGTGACCTACACCACAGCTCACAGCAACGCTGGATCCTTAACCCACTGAGTGAGGCGAGGGAATCAAACCTGAGACCTCAAAGATATCAGTTGGGTGTGTTACTGCTGAACCATGACTGGAACTCCAAAACATACATTTTAGTTTTCCTTTACCAGTCTTTAATATCAAGAATGGGGAGAGACAAAAAATTAATCTCTAAAATATCATTATTGAAGATTTTTAACATATCACTCTAAAACTGCTGCTTCTGACACTGAATGACAAAATATATACACATTACAATTGAATTAAAACAATTAGAATTAGGACAACTGAATTTTCATATTTAAGTTTTCTTTTGGTATGAAACAGTGCTTTAACTCTAAAGGAATTCCAAGTAAACAGTGCTGATTAAGTAGATTACTTCGGCTGATTAGTGCATATAAAATGGTGTCTTATGATTTTGTTGTCACTTAGCAATGATATAAAATATTTCTCCATATGTTTTCAAGTGAACAATGTGATGACAACTCTTTAATTAACTTAGGACTTGACTGCTTCATCCATCTTATGCTTACTGTAGCTTCCAAACAAATGTAGTTGCTTATATGTTAATGTTTGTTAACTTGGCATTTTCCAGATATGTTGACAGGAGGAAATTAAAAATGAATTTTCTAAAGGTTAGTTAATTACAGGTCATAAATTTTGTTATGCAAATGTGGAAATGCTTTAATTTCTCAAGAACTCATATTGAGCCAGTAAATTAAAGCTTACTTTTATTCATAATGTTAAATTGCCAGTGAGACTGAAGGTTACTTAAAATTACAAGAAATTTTAAGTTTCTAAGTGTTTTTGATCTTTTCTCTTGGAAGGAAACTAAGGATCCAACTTTGATCCTTTGAGGCACCTGTTAGGGCTCTGAGTTAATGATAAAACAGTTTTATCCTGAAATATATCTTCCAATGTTTTAAGTCAGAGCTTAGGTGTAGATAGTGCATATTAGAAAAAGTTATGTTTTTTTTTTCTACATCATTCAGACCATAAATGCTATTCTTTGTCTCTGAAAAATGTGGTTCAGTATTGTTAGCTTTATTTTATCTTACAGTAACAGCTTTTGGTACCTTAACCTGGAATGATCTTTGCCTGTCCCTCAATATCACCGCCTCTGCTTACCTGATGACACACCCTCGCCTTCAGAGATCAGCTCAAATGTCAATCATGTGTCTTTGTTATGTTATTTTTTCCTTAGATTTCTTTCACAGCACTTTTCATGGGTTGTAAAAAATCCACTTATTTTATAATGTCTGTGACCCGGCTGGGTTGTAAGTTCCAAGAAGGGACAAACCCCTTCTAATTTTTAGTTCACTTTTTATCTCTAGCATCCATCATACTGCCAAACACATAATAGATATTCAAGTTATATTAATTTCATGAATGAAAATAGAAATGGATATATCATGTTTTCATATAAATACGAGATTGTGTTCATATAATTTGGAGATTGGACAGAATAGTAAAGATATTTGAAGAGGTATGAGATTTTCTTACGACTGTGTTTCTAACAAAATATGGTGAAAACTAAAAATATACTAAATTAAACATAAACTTGAACAAGGGATTTGCTTCATGACCTTGCAGGGCTTCCAGGGCCAATGAAGTCAAGGTATGTGGCCTTTCAGTGATCAAATTAGACAAACAGAACTTCAATTCCAGAGAGCAATGAGTGGTTATTTCCATTAGTGTACTTAATAGCGAAGAGGTGAAGCACTGTGCTAGGTACTGCGGGGGTAGATTTATTTGTTCGTTTGAAAGGCAAACATTGAGGCAGTGTCACAAGCAAACTTACATACCCCCATTTCAGTGCCAATGCTGTGTAACCCTTAATATCCATAATGGTAGACATAGCTATCACACTGACAGGATTCTTAACTGTAGAATCTCTTGTGGAAAGTCTTACCTGAAAATAACCCCAAAACAATACTTCAAACAAGACAATTCACCCAAGGCATTAACACTTGTAGCAGCCTCCTCTTTCTCAGAAATTGGACCTAGTATTTTTTATTTACTTTTGAATATCTTCAGTAGAGGGTCAAAGGATGTGCCACATGTAGAAAGAAACAAATAGTTACTTCATTAACTTCACCACACCACTAGCATCTTCTCTGAATTACTGAGCCCTGCAACACACTATAATAGTACTGAACAAAATACTCACATCCTGAAAGTGATAAACCAAAGTTTTAAAAATTCACATTATTTTGGGCTTTCCCATGGTCTAAAGCTAATGCTTGACTGTATCAAGTAAAAAAAAAGAAAGAAATTCTGATTACCAGAATTCAAGTGATTGTATAAGCTGTTCACAAAATATTATAGTTTTTCATTCAAATGTTAGAATATTTGAATGAAAATATTAGAGTTTCTCTTAGGGTTAGGGTGATAGTGCTATTTATCCCATAATTTTAATCATGAGTTTGTAGGCAAATGAATAATTGTAATTGAGTCAGTTTCTAAAAAACAAATAGATTTATTTTTATGTATCCATGGACTTTGCTTTTTGTCATCACAAGATAGAATTTAGTCTTTAATAAGGCATATGACTGTGTAATGATGCTATAGTTTCAAGTTTTATGACTGATTCTTCAGAGTCAGTCATTTAGTTGTAAAGACTGAGAGATAAAAAGACTTTGTACTTTTTCTATTTGCACCTGTTTCCAAGTGGAGATGACTTGATGACATTCTCTGTCTCTCAGGCTATTAACAGCTTTTGCATCTCTGTGCTGCTTCTGGTTTCTTTCTTTCAACAACCCCTCTCTGTGATGTTTGTTCTCAGATAAGTCTCTCATTCTTCTTACTCCCTTGGATTGGCCTTACATTTTTTAGCACTTTTAAATTACATGTTCTTACAATTTTATATGTGCTTTCCTTTGATGCACCAGTCATTGACCTGTGCAAATTTCACACACTTATTTCAGTGTTCCTATTATTTTTCCTATATATTCAGATTCTTTCATTAGAAACTTTTTAGAAATTGCTGTTATAAGCATTGAAGTGAACTTCCGGTTATTTGTGGGATGGAAATAGAAGCTGGAGATTACTACAGTCTATTTATTGAATCTCAGTTACTATATTTGATTTTTTTTTTTTTTTTGGTCTTTTTGCCTTTATCTAGAGCCACACCCGCGGCATATGGAGTTTTCCAGGGTAGGGGTCTAACAGGAGCTGTAGCTGCTGGCCTTCGCCACATCCACGGCAATGTGGGATCCGAGCCGCGTCTGAAACCTACACCACAGCTCACGGCAATGCCAGATCCTTAACCCACTGAGCAAGGCCAGGGATCCAACCCGCAACCTCATGGTTCCTAGTCGGATTCGTTAACCACTGAGCCACGACGGGAACTCCTACTTGAAACTTTTTTATGTTATTTTGTTACTCATTAAAGGACAAGATAACTCTTTTATGTTATCTTTTTACTCTTTATCTTATACTTGGTAAAATTGCCCCTCAAAGAGGATAAGTCACGTTAAAAATCTCATAACAGTAAGTAGTAGGGTAGAGAAAATTTTAAACCGGGGTTGTTTGATTCTAATTACCTAATTTGGGGGAGTTCCCACTGTGGCTCAGTGATAACAAACCCTACTAGTATCCATGAGGATGCGGGCTTGATCCCTGGACTCGCTTCATGGGTAAGGACCCTGCGTTGTTGTGGCGGTGGGTGTAGGTCGGCAGTTGCAGCTCTGATTCAGCCTCTAGCCTGGAACAGGCTATGCCACAGGAGCAGCCCTTAAAAAAGAAGAAGAAGGAGAAGGAGGAGGAGGAGGAGAGGTAGAGGGAGAGGGAAAGGGAGAAGAAGGAGGAGGAGGAGGGGAAGGAAGAGGGGGAGGGGGAAGAGGAGGAGGAGGAGAAGAAGAAGAGGAAGAAAGACTAATACCTGATTATCCCAGACAATCATATTCAGATCCTGGCTGTGTCTAAATAAACTGCATTTTTTTCCCCATTATTTCTGTAGTCACTTTAGGGGTTAAAGTATGTGCTCTTATCCTATGTTTTATGCTGTAGTTATCATATACATTACATCTACACATGTTATAAAATCAAGTCTTTTCGATTTTCTGCATAGAAAACTATGCCACAAAGTTTCTTAGTAATATCTCTAGGTTTTTGTGTATTTTTAAGCAAATTATGAAAGTTCTTTCTAGTCTTAGTTTGCCAAGAGTTTTTAATCACAGATTTTCACCCACACATTTTCTGCATCAATTGACATAAATGTATACTTTTTCTTTATTCTGCTGTGTTAAATTATATTAATAGATTTTTGAATATTACACTAGCCTTGAATACCTGGAATAAATCCCACTTTGTTGTAATGTATAATTCTGTTTATACACTTTTGGATATAATTTGCTGATATTTGATTGAGGAATTTTGCATCTATATGTATGGGAGATATGGACCTGTACTTTCCTTTTTTTTTGTATGGTCTTTATCTGGTTTTGGTGTTAAGGTAATGATGGTCTTACAGAGAGTATTAGGAAGTATTGCCTCTGCTTGTATTTTCTGGTAGAGTTTGTGGAGTATTTCTAATGTTTTCTTTCTTAAATATTTGGTAGAATTCATTAGTAAAACTATCTGGGTGTAGTGTTTTTTTGTTTTTGGAAGTTTATTAATTATTGATTCAGTTTCTTTAATAGATGTAAATCTATTTTTCAGGTTATTTATCTGTCATTGTGTGATTTTTGAAGATTGTGTCTGTCAAGGAATTGGTACATTTTATCTAAGTTATGTAACTTTTGGGCATGGGGTTTCTTACTGTGTTCTTTTATTATACTTTTAGTGGTTATGAGGGCACTAGTGATGACTCTTTTTTCATTTGTAATCTTAGAAACTTTTGTCTTCCCTATTCTTTCTTGGTTATCATAATTATGAAAAAGGCATTGGATGATTATAAAATATGAAATTAAATTACAACAGATAAAATGTGACACCAATATGTAAAAGATAGGAGTACAGTACAGAATTGAGAATATTGTTACCTGTAATAAATGTGAAACAGGGGAATTCCCGTTGTGGCTCAGTGGGTAATGAATCCGACTAGGAACCATGAGGTTGCGGGTTCAATCCCTGGCCTTGCTCAGTGGGTTAAGGATCTGGCGTTGCCGTGAGCTGTGGTGTAGGTTGCAGATGCAGCTCGGATCCCATGTTGCTGTGGCTGTGGCGTCGACTGGCGGCTACAGCTCTTGTTAGACCCCTAGCCTGGGAACCTCCATATGCCACGGGTGTGGCCCAAATAAGGCAAAAAGACAAAAAAAATAAAAAAATAAAATAAATGTGAAACAGTATAACGTCATTTGAAAGTGGACTCAGATTAGTTGGAAATATATATTGCAAACTCTAGTGCAACCACAAAACAAAATTTTTGAAAGAGTACAATTGATATGCTATGAGAGGGAAGAAAATGAAATCATATAAAATGTTTACTTAAAACCAGACAAGGTATAAAAAAGAGTGTACAAGCAAATCAGTAATAACTTTAATATGAATAATACAAATAGATAAAAGACTATTAGAGTGAATTAGAGAAAGAAACCCCCAGGTATATTTTGTCTGTACATATGTCACTTTAAACATGAACAATCAAATACCAGTATACCTCTTTTAGTACTTTATAAATTAATAGGCACAAAATTGGTAAGGATATAGTTAATAACTTTAATCAATATTTATAAAGCATACCATACACGGGCAAAATACAAATTTTTCTCAAGCTCACATGGAACATTCATCAAAATAAACTAATCTCTGAGCATTAAACACACCATAACAAATTTTAAAAGAATGGAAAACATACAAAGTACATTTTCAGGTAACAACGAAATTAAGATAGAAATTGATGACATAAAGGTCATTATACCAAAATATCTGGAGGTTCAAAAATATACCTGTAAGTAACACATGAGCCAAAAAAGAAGTTTCAAGACTTCTAAACTAAAATGAAAATAAAATGTATCAAATGTATGGGATACATTTAAAGCTTTAATTAGTGGAAACTCTGTAACATTCAACAGATGTATTAGGAAAAATAAAAGACCTAAAGTTTGTGATCATATCATTTACTTTAGGAAGCAAGACAAAGAAGAACAATTTAAGCCTTAAGCAGAAAAACTGAAAAATAAAACATATGCATTACAGCCAAAAAAACAATGATATTGCAAACAGGAGTAAAATAGAGGAGATAAATGTGTCTAAATACTCAGTGTTTTTTCTTTATAAATGAATCCTCCACAAAAGACTCTCTTAAGTTTGAAATACTGTGGGTGCTGTTGCACAGTTGTGTTCCTCCAAGCACGTGTTAAAATGCTTGAATCCAAAGCTTCAGGTATGATTTGTTTATATTTCTTTGGTGCAAAACTTCAGTTACTGCAGTATCTTCAGCATCAACTTGAAAATAGATCACTTTCTTACATTACTCCCCATTCCGGGGATAAGAATCACAAAAGTATATGACATTAAAAAGGTTCTAGTCCAGTGATTCTTAAAATTTAAGATTCTATTTGAATCATTTTTAGATCTTGTGAAAATTCTGACTAATGTGTTCTTGGGTAGAGCATAAGAAACACCATGCTAGTGTCAACGCTAGTCCTTTGAAGCACAAAGGCATAGTCTCCACTTCTCATCTTACATCAGAGGAGATGAAGTTTCATAGACTCAGCTTCAAATTTGTCTCAAATAATGTCTTTCAAAATAGACTATTAGAAAACATAAAAATCTGAAGCAATAAGATTAACTTACATGCAGCTTTGCTTCCATTTCTCAAAGTTGGAGTGAGAGAAGGAAGCGTCTTAACTAGATTTTTTGTTATATTTGTTTCCTAGGGTTGTTTAGGAGATGCTGTATTATGATTTAAGTAAATTTTTTTCTTAATGGATTTTATTTCAATTATAGGTGTACATAAATCATCAGAAGTGAATTTTACAGATTTTGTATCCCAAACCCACAGTGCATCCCCCCACCCCCCAGATTGTCTTATTTGAAAAACCAAGGTTTTCCAAAGTCTGTGAGTCATTGTCTGTTCTGCAAAGAGGTTCATTGTATCTTTTTAGTTTCCACATGTAAGCGGTAGCATTGGGTGTGGCTGTCTAATTGTCTGACTGGTTTCACTTCGCATGATAATTTCTAAGTCCATCCATGTTGCTATAAATGTTGGTAATTCGTTCCTTTCAATGGCTGAGTAACATTCCATTTTGTGTATGTATCATACCTTCCCTATCCACTGCTCTGTGGGTGGACATTTAGGTTTTTTCCATGACCTGGCTATTGCATAGAGTTCTGCAATGAACACTGGAGTACATGTGTCTTTTCGAGTCATGGTTTCTGCTGGATAGATGCCCAGGAGTGGGATTGCTGGATCAAATGGTAATTCTATTTTGAGTTTTCTGAGGAATCTCCATACTGTTTTCCACAGTGGCTGCACCAATTTGCATTCCCACCAACAGTGTAATAGGGATCCTTTTTCTCCACACCCTCT